>CM059199.1:74496780-74851035 GCA_030323885.1 Branchipolynoe longqiensis | reverse complement strand
AGTAATGTCTATTAGTGGCGCAACTTATTTTACTATGCGCAAACTATTGCGCAAGTTTAGTTAGGAACATAAACATTTCTTATGACTAAACCTCGTAAACCCTGTCAATCGATTCGAAAGCTGTCAACTTGTCCTATTTTTAGTTCATGCTTCGTATTAGCGCAATGGTTAGGTATGGCGCAATCATTCCCAATTAGTGGTGCCGAACAAAGAATTTTACCGTCCAGCAGAGCCGAAGCACTCCACGGTCCACGCTGCCGTCAATCACTCTACGGCTTTCTTTGCTGTGATTGGTCAATTCTGCAACAAGCGGTTCTGTTCTACATGCCTGCTGGCGCGTAAACGCTCAAGTACCAATAACACAAGAATGTATTATTTCAGGTTTTTGTTTTGTTTTATCAACCAAAAATAGGTTAGTTTGTTTATCCTGGCCAGAAACAATTGGATCGAATGGCAAAGGTTGCTTCCTACCTATTAGCCTCTCCATATGAGTTATTCTAGGTGCCAAATCATCCCAACTAATTTTAGAATCAACTATTCAAACCTTTTCTCGATTAACAATTTTTTGATCATTCTTAGGCCCTACCACAGTTACTACAAAACCCAGTGATCTAACTACAATGTATCCTGGATCATATTTTCACTCTAAAGGTCCAGATTCATTCACTATGACACCACAAAATCATCTAAATAAATTAAACAAGATTTTCCCCAAAACTCTGAGAAAATAACATTCACCATTCTTTGGAAAACAGCTGGTGCATTAGTTAATCCAAACTGCATGCGTTTAAATTGAAACAGTCCAACATGAGTGTTAATAGTGGTTTTAGGTCTAATTTCCTTGTCTACTATTACCTGCCAATAAACAGATTTTAGGTCAATAGTGGTAAAAATGTTAGCTCCATGAAGTTGATAAAAGATATCCTGTGTCTTGGGCAGAGGATAACCATCTTTAGTTGTCACTGCATTTAGCTTACAATAGTCCCCACAAAGATGAGTGGTACCGTCCTTTTTCGGCACTATTGTGACTGGTGAAGCCCAAGGACTACAACTTGCCTCTAAAATATCATCTTCAAGCATTCTATCTAACTCTTTTTCTACAAGATGTCTTTTACTCAAAGGTATCCTATAAGGTGTCTGATTAACAGGATATGCACTACCCTTATCGATATGCATTTCTACAACTTTAGTAGCTCTTAGTTTAACATCAGATTCAGGAAATAAAGAAGGAAATTGTATCTTCCAATAGTCTAATTCTAGAACTATCCCTGCAATTCCTCTATTTATAGTCTCTAAACCTATCCACACATGTAGAATATCACACAAGGAAACAAATTTATCTCTATAACTAATTTCAGCTGCACAAATTTCCATTACATCTGTACCTATGAGCATATCAAAGCTCAGTGAATCTACCAAGAAGAAAGGACATAACGTATCGTAAAGAGAAATATACACTATACCTATAGTAGGAATTACATGTCCTGACAGAGATCTCCATCTACTACCCGGATACAATCGCCCATCGGATACACCAATGTCAATTAAAGATTGAAAAACAGATAAATGTATCAAACTCTTAGCTGCATCTGAGTCTACAAGACCAGATAAATGAAATCCATCAAATTCAATATTAATCGAAGGACGTGTGTCCAGTGCACTTTCTAGTTTCCCGTCGGTGTACTACCCCTCATGTTAATGTTACCCGAAAGTAATTTTATTTTATATGGACAATCGGGCATCATGTGCGCTTCATTACATAAGAAACAAGATATCATACACTTTGGTGCTGTACTATGTCTTCTTTGCCTAAAAGCATTGCTTTTCCGTGACTGTGGTTACAGGTGAAACTTTCCTGTCGGTAATGTCTGAGTCTGCGCAACGTGAACAATTTCCATTGCTCCCCTGCTGTTACGTTGACAGCGCATGCTCCACCGTGTGCTGTGCAACTGGAATGTGCTTAATTACAGGGGCATTTTCTACCCCGATCGACTGCCCTAGGTTTACGTGCGACAATCGACCACATACGCCTTGGTTGTAAGAACTGACACGAGAAGGTGTCGCAGCGTTCACAGCATGAATCGCTGAATGCTCAGAAACACCACTGCCTAATGACAAGTTATTTAACCACTTCCTAAGAGATTTTTCTCACCTTGAATAGTCTTCAGAACCTGACTATCTGAACCAGAGGACTTAGAACCTCTGTGAGAAGAGAAAGACTTGGAAAAATCCAAAGAAGTACCATTTAGACTATCCACGTATTCCAGTGCTGCAATGGACATTACATTATCATATAAGTTTAACGGTCTGTTCTTGGTGGTGTGTGCATGTGACAATGTATCCGCAAAAAACATATCCGTACCTTTTACATACACTAACTTCAAGTCATAATTTTGCAACCTTAACCTCATTCGCTGCAACCTTGCAGTCAACATGTGTATCAGCTTTAACATGATACTTACAAGTGGTTTGTGATCTGTCTCGACTGTGACTTGCTTACCAAAAATATATTCATGAAATTTGGTACAGCTGAAACAGATTGCCAGCATTTCCCTCTCAATGACCGCATACTTGCCTTGACACTTACTTAATGCTTTCGACGCTATGCTAACAGGTAACCCACTCTGCAACAACACCGCCCCGAGCCCACATTGCGATGCATCTACTTGCATAGTTATTGGTTTATTTACTTCGTAGTATTTTAACACTGGCGCCGTACCTAACAACTGTCTTAACCTTGTAAAAGAAGTCTCTTGCTCATGATCCCAGTGCCATGCTACATCATTTGACAACAGTATCCTGAGCACATACCCCACCATTCCCAAAAATCTTTGTACACTGGGCCTATCCGTGGGGTTGGTCATTTCCGTGATAGCCTGTACCCGGTCTGGATTGGGCATTAAGCCCTCTCCTGTCAGCAATTGCCCGACATATTTCACCTGTGATTTACACAATGCCATCTTGCTCGGGTTCAACTTCAGCCCTGCCTGCTGAACCCTTTTCACAACCGCCTCTAGCCTGTCATGATGCTCATTCAAAGAAGATGCATATATCAAAATGTCATCCGACACGACATCCACACCTGGAAGACCCGCTAACATTTTCTCCATTTCTTGAATGAAAATATCCCCCGCTGTTTTTATCTCAAACGGCAGCCGGGTAAATCTGTATCTCCCCCATGGTGTGTTGAATGTGCATAATAAAGAACTTTGGTCGTCTAATACTATCTACCAGTACACACTTTGCGCATCTAATACCGAAAAAAATTTGGTACCTGACGTACTAGCCACTACCTGCTCTACCGTTTTAATTGGATATGGACCACGCAGTATCGCTTTATTCAACTTTGTTGGGTCAAGGCAAATTCTTAACTTATTCGTTTTTTTTACAATTGTAATAGAGTTCACCCATGGTGTGGGTTCATTCTGTTCAACTATCACCCCCATATCCAACATCCTGTCCAACTCATTCTGCACGGCACCATTAATGGCATGCGGAATGCACCTTGGCGGGTCAATGACCGCCGGTACACTCTCATCTAAATGTATAGTCGCGTTCACCTTGATACACCCAATGAAATACAGATTTATATTTATTTACCATTTCACTTACCTGTCTGTTGCCTTGTTCCAACAACTTCCCTTCAATGTTCATTGCCTGCACACGACTGACGAGGTTCAGGCTGACACACGCGTCCTTCCCCAGGATAGCACAGCCGTTGTCTATCACCTGGAACAGTAGGGGCTGTCCTTGCACGTCCATGACGACTTCGCCCTGTGGCCGAATACGCTCCCCCGAGTATGTGATGAGTCGACACGTCGGCTTTCCCAGCCGCACGTTGGGCATCTTCATGAACTCAGACTCAGGTATGATGTTCGCCTCTGAGCCTGTGTCCAGTTTGAAGCGTACTTGTTCGTCGCCCACTTTTAGGGTCTCGAACCATAGACCTGACCGTTCGTCCATATCAGCAATGGCACCCACGACCATGTCTTCATATTCGTCCTCCATTTAGTTAAATTCATCCTCCATTTCATTAAATTCGACGTTCTAAGCAGCCTGTTCCGCAATTTCCGGTTCCTCACACCACACACTAACCGGTCACATAGCATGGAACGCCTCCGTCAACACTCCTATTCTCTCTCGCTCTCCACTCGCAACGTTCATAGTATTAAAAAGTTTCTGTGCCGGCAACCCGGCAATATGTAGGAACGCACAACATTGCATTTTCTCAGGTTTGTCAACTTAATGGACAACAATCTCCGCATGGGCCTCAGTAGTAGCCCCTTCGTCTTCAGTAAAATAAGTGATTTTGTGGTAAGGTGCATGGTGAGAGAGGGTTATTGTGAATGTGTAAATTACCTTGATGATTTTTGTGTGATTAGTTGGACTGCAGATGGCTGTTCCGCACCGCAAAGAACACTAGTGGATATATTAAGTAGGATTGGGTTCTATGTGAGCTTCAAAAAGTTATCATCCCCATCGCAGACAACTCGTTTTCTAGGTATCGATATAGATTCGCTGATTATGGAGTTGAGGCTACCCGATGATAGATTGGAGAAGTTAATAACACAATTAAACCTATTCTTGAGGCGTAGGAAAGCAACAAGGTTAGAACTATAAGGTTTGGGTGGAGTTCTTGCGCACTGCTGTAATGTAGTCCATGGAGGTAGAACATTCTCAAGATGTGAGTATGACTTAATATCGTCTGCAAAAAAGGCATCGCACAAAGTACGTTTGAATGAGGATTTCAAACTAGATATTAAGTGGTGGTTGGAGTTTGCGGCCAAATTCAATGGAAAAGCCAAGATAATCCCATCTGCAAAGGCAGCAATCTCAGTTTGCAGCAACTCCTCAAAATTTGGCTTTGGCGTTTTACATGCCGACGATTGGTTGGCGGGGGCCTTTGATTTCAACAATGCAAAGGAGTTACAGTGGTTAGGGCGTCATTTTGTGTACACAGATGATGCAGGTTGGCCGATAGTAGCGGGTGTGAGACGTTGGGGTGAAGGGTGGAAAGATAGGACAGTGGTGTTTGTGACAGACAACACCCAAGTGATGGCAGCACTCAACACCAGTAGGAGTAGGAACAAAACAACAATGGCTTGGCTCCGTCTGAATGAATATCTTTGTGATGATGAAAATCAAGTACATGTTGCCGATTCGGGTTGTGGTATTTGTGATGTAGCCGAAGATGTTCCTGGCCTGGCCAGCACGGCTGAGTACTTTGGAGGAGGGTCAGGCCCAGCAGGTGTGACAAACCTGCTACTATCGCCCATAGTTCTAAGACATTGATGTTGTCTGATGGCAACCCGCATCATCCTGTACACAAAATGATGCCCTAACCACTGTAACTCCTTTGCGTTGTTGAAATCAAAGGGCCCCACCAACCAATCATCGGCATGTAAAGCACCAAAGCCAAATTTTGAGGCGTCGCTGTAAACTGAGATTGCTGCCTTTGCAGATGGGATTATCTTAGCTTTTCCGTTGAATTTTGCCACAAACTCCAACCACCACTTAATATCGATATACATTACATCATACCTCGTGTTTTTCATGTGCAATAGGATCATCTCGACACGCCACTGCAAAATTGACCATATAATCTGTTGACATCTTGTGGTTTGCACCCACCACACGTGCTCCATTCAGTCTAAATCCTGAAAGGGAAGCATGCTGTCGAGTATAGGCTGCATGTTGCAATGTCCTGTCTCGATATGAATGAATGACACTGCACAATTAATGGTAGCTGAGTAACTAACGCCTGCACTTCCTTTAGCAGGTCAATCCACCTGTGGCTGGCTACTGAAAGAGAGGTATCCCTGGTTACCGTGGTACATAAGATGGAACCCTCTGCTGTTTGAGTCCTTCTGTCAGTGTGCTCTAAATGTACATGCCTGACAGCAAGTGTATGTGTATGGCATGTTGGGGTTTTATGTCCTAACACCAATTAGGTTAATAGCAGAATGGGTACTCTTTGCAGTTGTCTATTCTGGCCAGTGAAGAAAAATTAGGTAATTTGGTCTGGAAAATGATATTTGTTAAAGGGACCAGCTATAGCTCGCTGGGACACTGCGCATACTCCAACAAATGCTCTCCAAGCACAACCTTGTTTAGTTTTTATGTTTAAATGAACCAAGTATGTGTGGGGAGAGTAGTGGACCAGGGCCATGCTAGTCTGAACTGCAAAGGCAGTTTGTTGTCTCCAAAATGGCCGCCCACATAGGCGGTGGCCATTTGCAATGGAAAAGCTGCGCTGTGATTAGCTGAAATTGTGGTGCTCGCCAGCAAATTTCATGAAATTAACCCTAAAATCGAACCTATATTAACGCCACCACCACATTGGCGGCGATATTAATATTGTCAAATCAACTAAACAAATCGCCGCTGTCGCTGAATCGACGGCGATATTGTCAAATAGCGCTGATTGCCGGCAACAGGCTCACACAGTTGCCGTAATCGATTAACACGACCCGGGCGACTCAGGTCACCCGAGTCATCAGAATTTCAAATCGAACATCGCGAGTGGAGTCGAGAAATACACGGTCCATGTGCAAAAAGATCCGACCCCAGTAACCCACCTCTTGGCTGGGGTTTGCCAGGAGCGGTGACATCACATCTGTGCTGGTATCTGTAGTATAACAGCTACAGGTACAACTACTACGTGTTGTTTTAATACTTTTTTTTTAATAACACAGATTTTCAGCTTCTACAATCATAAAATACTTTAAATCCTATTTTGCTGTATTGCTATCGGTTATTTAAAAATAATATTAAGTTTCAGATTAAGCCAACGTTTTGTCAACATTTTGTCCACCCCAAGCATATTCGTTTATTCAACCTGAGTCTGTAGGATGTGCAAAAAAGTGGCTCGGGTGACCCGAGTTGATTAATCGATTACGCCCAGTAACAAGAGTTGCTGGTTCCTGGTATCAGCGGCAATATATTAGGCCCAAATCTATTCAAAGCTCTCATATTTAACAGAATTACATGCTCAAAAAGTCAAATTTGGTCAAATTAACCACAAACTCGAAGCGATATTAACGCCGCTGCCGCGAAATTTGGTCAAATTAAACCAAAAATCAACGCGATATTAATGCCGCTCGCCGGTAACAGGCTCAGCAGATCCCACTGAGCCTGTTCCCGGCGAGCACCGCTATTTCCCAATATCTAATATACAAATCGCCTCCGCTGCCGGCGCATTAGGCCACCCTGTGGCACAAATCCAAACTATTCCGAGTTCGTTTGTTTTCCACGCGGCGGATAGCTGGCGACTTTAACCCATGTATGCATTCCCTGTGCACCTATAATTTCAGCCTTATTCAGAACTCTGAGTTCTGAATCTATATTGGCAATTTTATTGGTGCACAGTTTGTGCTTTTCATTACTCAGAATGCTGGTTATTTAGCATTATGGGAAAATTCAGAGCAGAACAGTGGGTCATGTGGGCCTCCCTACCTTGAAGTATGTTTAATCAGGCATCCCACAGAATCACCACAGAAACACTGAACACAGTTAATACATGCATACTTATTAGGGTACTATAGAAAATGGAATATCACTTAAGTGGAAATTAGCATAATTATGATGAGAGAATATGTATACATCATGTCAATTATAAGCAATTATACAAGTATAATTATCGGGAAGCCTTCGCTCCACAGTTCATCCTATTTGACACTCCACCAGTCTAGAGCGACTGACGGTTAGTTGGGTGCGACAACCTTTGAGAGGGGCGCCACCGGTCACATGCTTTGCGTCGGAGGATACTATACACATGCAGATAGAGATCAATTCCTCCCCTCCATGCATTTATACTTGTATAATATGCTATCACACACATATATAATAATTATTTGGTGATAATTAAGTGGCTGCATGGGTTGGTCGAATCGGTGTGTGCTGGCAGGGTACCAGTGCAAAAGCTTGTGAGTTCAAACCTTGGCTGAGTCAAACCAATGACCTAGAGAATCACTAGGATAAGATAGGAATTGGCATACCCAGTATCAGGATAATGTGACTGAGGGGAATATCGGGTGAAGGTGCTGGGGTCGACTCTCTCAGTGGAGCTGCACTATAAAGGCACTATGGTTGCACACTGTCACAAGAGGGTACCCGTTCTAATATGTTGCCAGGACGTAAACCTCCAACAACCAACCAACATCAATGCAACATAAAACTGTCAATACTCCCCTTTCTCTCTCCTTTTATTCTCTCCAATTTTCATATTCTCCTTACACCTGCTACATAAAATTAATAGCTAAGCCAATAGTATTGCACGTTCACTCTTTTTACTCAAAGACAATTTTAATCCTGACACCCATGTATTTTTACCTGCTACATACATCTATACATATTACATAAAAGTGTACCTGGTTATTTTGAACAATGGCATATAACAATGGTTATATTGAACAATGACTTATAACAATGGTTATATTGAACAATGACTTATAACAATGGTTATATTGAACAAGGACTTATAACAATGGTTATATTGAACAAAGATTTACAAGGACTTCCCAACCTTGCCAAATGGCTGTACTACTTACTAATGTATAGTATTTCATATCCAGTTACTTATTGTATGATGTGTAATTTAGTTACTTGTTAAACATCATATATAACTTTGTGCGAATAACTATGTCTGGCCCCAAGACCATTGCTACAGCACTCATAAATGCGAAATAGCGAATGGTAGACAGGAAGTGTGAACACTTATTTGTCTCTCATTTTTGATTGAGTGCAAGTAAATAAGCAACACAAAGAATAATTATTAAAATGTGGTGATTAAGGGGTCAAATTTTCCTGGATCATCAGCCCATGCTTTTTCTAATCTGTTCTTGAATGAATTTATTGACTCGCCATCAATAATATTTTGTGGGAGACTGTTCCATATATTTATGATCCTGTTTGAGAAACTGTGTTGCCTTAACTTTGAAATGACTCTGGGTTTTACTAGCTTGAGAGTATCGCCCTGACTGCCTTCTTTTTTATACAAGGGGAAAAATTGGTTCATTTCTATTTATCAAAACCTTTCATAATTTTAAATACTTCAATTATGTAACTTCTTTTCCTCCTGTAGGAAATGGTAGGAAGGTTCAATTCCCTAAGCCGTTGTTCATAGGGTAAGTCCTTTATAACTGCAACCAATTTTGTTGCACGTCTCTGAACCTTTTCGATCTCCAGAATATCTTTCCGAAAAATTGGGCTCCAAATTTGTGGACAGTATTCCAAAATTGGCCTAACAAGAGAGTTAAATAGAGTTGGGAGTCGAAGCTTATGGCCAAGTCCTTTTCATAGCTGTCTTGTTGCAGGACAGTGTTCTTTATCTTAATGGCATAATGAGGATTATTTTTCCCGTAATGAATAATTTTGCACTTCTTTTCATTGAAGGGCGATTGCCATTTCTCGGACCATTGTGCGAGTTTCAGAATTCCCTCTTGCAAGGGATTTTTATCTCTTCCATCTTTTATGGTGCGAAAGACTTTTGTGTCATCCGCAAATATTTTTAGGTTTGATGAGACACTGCCTGGCAGGTCATATATAAATATTATAAATAATATTGGTCCCAGCACACTTCCCTGAGGTAGTCCTGAGGTGACATTCTTAAAGGAAGATTTTTTATTACCTACGACTACCCTTTGCTTTCTCTCAGACAGGAAGTCCTGTATCGATTCAGAAATTGATCCGGATATTCCCAGAGCTTTGATTTTGTTTAATAATCTTTTGTGAGGCACACTATCAAATGAAGCCTATATCACTAAAATCCATTTACCAACAAACAGGTTACCTAGCTGAACCAAGTCGGTCAATTGTTGTTTCTCCAAATAGAATATTACATGAATAGAACAAATCATTTTTGGATTTGGAGTATCCTTGAATATGGCAGCATCCTGTGGTGAAGGTAGATTTCTGTAAGAAAGTGAGTGGTGCTGCAAAGCAAGTATCGGCTACTGACCATGATTCGCCCTGTTGAAGATGATGACAGTTGACACGTTGTATATTTCTTTGAGGTCTACCTGCCACCAGGAATGAATTGACATTGTTGTATGTGTGCAGGCGTTGTCGTCATTGAAATAACCATTTGTGTTACCATCTACTGCTCGTGCTGCATCGTATTCTTTCACAGTCACAGGGCTTTGCCATGCTTCCTTAAAGATTGCAACATTCTTGAGAATGTTATTCTGGTACTCTGCACACAAAAAAGTAGGGGCACACAGTCAGCATGGTTTGCTTATCAGTGGAGGATGAAATGCTGATGCTTGATTACCTTGCATTTACGGTGGCAGCAAGGACTGCTCCGTCACAATCGCAGTTTAGTTCCTTGGGGAGAGTCCTGATATGACCTTAGATGTTGCTAGGATGTAAAACAACAACAAACAAAACAAACGACCATCCTTGGGGAGAGTTTATGCTAGCCTCACGCAGTAGATGGCAGTAGCCGCTGGGCAGCGGCGCGACAGGGCTGCCATCTACTGCGTCTGGCTAGCATAAACTCTCCCCAAGGAAGTTGATATGTGACCTGGCAGGCCAAGCAGGGCAGGCCAAGGGGTGGACACTTGAGCGAGAGAGAAGGGTCCACAGCGAGGAAAGGAGCAAAAACGGCTGACCACTGGGTCATATTGAGCATACCCTTGCAGGATGAGTTTCCCATTCAGTAAGTAGTATATTATGTGATTTAAACAGAAATCAATGTAGATCAATTTCAAATATACTTCAAACAATTTAATCTGTGCAAAAGATACATAAATATGTGATAATGTCTGAACAATAAACTAGTCAAATAATATTTGACTAGACCTCTAGTCTCTGGAGGTCTAGCCTGGTCCCCTGGCATTCAATTGCTCAGGCAGAGGCAGAGGAGTTTTCAGCTATTATCGCTCAGTTTCCAACCTGGTCCCCTAGCCTTTGTACCGGAAACAAGTTCAAACGGGCTCAAACGACTTCAACCGTGGCTGGTTGGATCGCAACCGTGGCTGGTTGAGTCGCTCCATATAGCGCTGAATATGCTTATGGATCGAGAAGGGTCCACAGTGAGGAAAGGAGGAAAAAGGGGTGACCACTGTCCCATATTGAGCATACCCTTGCAGGAATAGTTTCCCATTCTTTAAGTCCTGATATTGTGTGATTTAAACAGAAGTCAATGTAGACAAATTTAAAATATACTTCAAGCACTTTAATCTGTGCAAAAGATGCATATATATGTGTAACTATGTCTGAACAAGAAACTACTAAAAAATTAATGGGATTTTTCCATAATTTGAGCCAATCAGAGCTGTTCTTTTCGATTGCAAATGACCACCCCTTATGGGGGCCGCCATTTGCAATAAAAAAGAACAGCTCTGATTGGCTGACACTGAGAGCTGTTCTCAGCCAATCAGAGCTGTTCTTTTCGATTGCAAATGGAGCCCCCATCGAGGCGGCCATTTGCAATTAAAAAGAACAGCTTTGATTGGCTGACACTGAGTTCTCGCCAAAATGAGAAGAGGAAAATCCATTTCCTGCAAGTTCAGACGAGAAACGTGGCTAGTTGTCCTGCTCCTTTCTGCGCTGAATATGCTTATGACTTGATCGTAGATGCCGCTGTGAGCGGAGAGAGATTGTAATAAACGCGGGGAAGCAAACATCATCGTTACTCCTCCTTCCCGAGGGGTCTACAGCTTGAGGATCAAGTTCCCGGGCGTCCAACAAAGGGTCCAGCACACATTCATATTAGGTTCTAGTTCAGTGAACCCAAACCATGAGTGCTACCCTACACGTATCACAGTGGTACCCTACACATCTGACAGTGGTCCCCTACACGTATCACAGTGGTACCCTACACGTATCACAGTGGTACCCTACACATATCACAGTGCTACCCTACATGTATCACAGTGGTACCCTACACATATCACAGTGGTTCCCTACACATATCACAGTGGTACCCTACACATATCACAGTGGTACCCTACGCGTATCACAGTGGTACCCTACACATATCACAGTGGTACCCTACACGTATCACAGTGGTACCCTACACGTATCACAGTGCTACCATACACATATCATAGTGGTACCCTACACATATCACAGTGGTACCCTATACATATCACAGTGGTACCCTACACGTATCACAGTGGTACCCTACACGTATCACATTGGTACCATACACGTATCACAGTGGTACCATACACATATCACAGTGCTACCCTGCACCTATCACAGTGGTACCCTACACATATCACAGTGGTACCATACACATATCACATTGGTACCCTACACTTATCACAGTGCTACCCTACACATATCACAGTGGTTGTCTACACATATCACAGTGCTACCCTACACGTATCACAGTGGTACCCTACACATATCACAGTGCTAACCTACACGTATCACAGTGCTACCCTACACGTATCACAGTGCTACCCTACACATATCACAGTGGTACCGTACACGTATCACAGTGCTACCCTACATATATCACAGTGGTACCCTACACGTATCACAGTGCTACCCTACACGTATCACAGTGCTACCCTACAAGTATCACAGTGCTACCCTACACGTATCACAGTGCTACCCTACATATATCACAGTGGTACCCTACACGCATCACAGTGCTACCCTACACGTATCACAGTGCTACCCTACAAGTATCACAGTGCTACCCTACACGTATCACAGTGCTACCCTACACGTATCACAGTGCTGCCCTACACGTATCACAGTGAAGGTAGCACATGAGCATTAATCGGGTAAGGTTGAGACTGCTAACTCAGGGAGGGACGACTTTGTGCTTGCTGTCTCAGGAATTGGCAGCTGCCTTCACTACTCCTGCTCGTATGGGTTAACCCCGCCTTGCTGCTCCTGTAAACAGTGGAGTCCTCGGAACCACGATTAGATACAATGGTATATCGGGATTTACATCTTATAACAACGTGTGTGTGAGTGTGGGTGTGACCTCAGGTCTTATCCTCGTGGTTACAGACTTTCAACAATGTATGCCCACTGTAATATATTTAGATAAATATCAGACAATAACCAAATATTGTTAAGATAGTGATGTAGAATTATTGCGTGAAATATAATTCTAGTTTTATGGAGAAATTGGAAATAAATCAAATGTAGATAAGGCAGCCTCAACGATCGATTGCATCATAGTGAAACAGGGACATTAATGCATGGCTATAGAATCTGATTCCTATATGGCTCATTCTCACAAACTGTGCACCACATTTTTGGTTTCCATTTTACATTGTTAATGATTTTTCCTTCTTTTTGGTGGAGAGTGTAAAAATACAACATCTGAACACTTTGACTTCTGGACACTGAATGCTTTATTCATCATCCAGGGTCCTGAAACGCCGGCACCCTTTGTCATGATGTCATCTCATTAGCATATTCCTTTGTTCGCCACACATGCCTGGATGCCTCTATGCATATATTACATCCCCACACAAAGTATTTCTGTGACATGAAATGTTTCAAAATCGTCATCGTCAACAACAGGTCTACATGTTCAAAATACAGTGCAATAAACAATACAAGAAAACATCATGGGTACTTATCTTTAACCACAGGTTTTACGAATGTCCAAGTGCGCAATGTCACTAATGTCCGTTGAAATGTCCAGCTGCTTAGCCTCCTACACAACATAATGTCTGGCTTGTCACAACAACAATAAAATACGACTCAATAGTAATAACAATCTTAACCTACATGCACATATTATACGCGCCTACAGTTCTCAACTGCAACTCACAGGTCTAACCTGTCTGCCGGTCTACTCACCCGGCCTGATCTAGTTAGATTAGCCGCATTGTTTACACTCGACTGCGCCGCTGTCACACTTTCTGCCTGCCCGTCCAGCTTGGGCTGCCTCTCTTCCGGCACTCTTATAATCTGCACCCTGTTCCTATACAACATATTTCCTGACTCATTCAAAATCTGATACTCTCTACCCAACACCCCTGTACGCCCCAGAATCACCCCTTTTTTCCACTCTCCTGCATGATTCCTATGCTTTACATTATTACCGGTTCTCATAGGCTTGTGCGGCTTACCGCATTTCTTGTCATGAAAACTTTTCTGACCCTGCTGTCGTTTTGCTGTCTGTGCTTTCTTCGTGTTTTGCGTTTCGGGTATTAAATTTTCCTCCGCCATCGGCAATCTCCCTCTCAGCCTTCTGCCCATGAGCAGCTGAGCCGGAGATGCATTCAAGACAGGTTTCTGTAATTTAACAAAGCTAACTGAAAATCTGTCTTCGTCTCCAAACATTTCTTTAACATGCTTTTATCCGTTTGGACAAATCTTTCGACTTGGCCATTACTACGGGGGTATTGCGGACTCAAATACATGGCCGTAAACCCATAATCTCTTGCAAATTCTTTATACTCGTGGCTCTTAAACTGCGGACCATTGTCCGAAACCACCTGGCTCAGAATACCATGCCTTGCAAAGTTATCCTTCATAGCTTCGATGACTATTACAGACGCTGTATCTTTTAACAACATTACCTCAGGATACTTTGTGTAATAATCTACAGTAATCAGGTAATTTTCATGATTTATCTCAAACAAATCTGCCCCTATTTTTTCATAAGTTTGACATGTTATTGGGTGGTTCACCAAAGGTTTGTGTGCAAACTTTTCCTATTGTTCTGACATGTGTCACACCGACTGACTTTGTCTTCAATTTGTTTATTTATTTTAGGCCAGAAAATGCAGTCACGCACCAACTGCTTGGACTTATTAATGCCCAAGTGCGTCTCGTGCAATGCTTCAAGCATTTCACCGTGGAGCTTTGGAGGTACCACAACCCGATTGCCTTTCATCACTAAGTTGTTTTCTACAGTCAGCTCATCTTTGTATGGAATGTATTGTCTTAGACATGGAGGTGTTTGTATGCGTGTGATGTCCCAGGCACTCTCGATCTGTGTTATTAATATGGACATTGATACATCTCTTTCATACTCTCGGACAATTTTACTTAACAGACTGGATGATTGCATGTCCACTGCAGTGACGCTGAGTGTGTCGTCAAACAGGTCAGCGTGACCTACATTGGCACTGTGTGCTCAGGACAACGTGTCTGCAAAAAACATTAGAGAACCCTTAACATGACACAACTTAACATTGTAATTTTGCAAATGCATTCGCATTCTTTGCATTCGTGCCAAAAGTTTATGAATGGGTTTCTGCATTATCGCCACCAACGCTTTGTGGTCCGTTTGAATTTGAACTTCCTTGCCAAAGATATAGTCATGAAATCTCTGGCATCCGAAACATATGGCAAGCATTTCTTTTTCAATAGTGGCATACCACACTGCGTTGAGTCGAGCGCACGAGATGCAAGTGCGATTGGTTTGTCTCCCTGCATTAACACAGCCCCTAACCCGGACTGACAAGCGTCTACCTGAACAACAATGGGCTTCTCGACATCATAGTCTACTAACACAGGAGCAGTCTTCAACTTTTCTTTGAGCTTGTCATATGCAACTTGTTGTTCGCTCTGCCAGTGCCATGCGACATCCTTAGCGAGGAGCGTGCGCAGTGGTTTGGCAATCTCGGACATGTTAGGTATGAACTTGTGCACATACCCAACCGTACCTAGAAATCGCTGCATGCCTTGCTTGTCACGCGGCTCTGGCATGTCTACAATCGCTTGTATTCTGTCTGGATCTGGCTTCACACCTTGCTGGGTAAATTGATGACCTACATAGTTTACTGTAGTTTTGCATAGCAAAGATTTTGACTCGTTTAATTTGAGATTAACCGACCTAGCTCGGTCCAACACTGCTCTGAGCCTGTCGTTGTGGTCCTCCGCGGTTGACCCAAATACCAAAATATCATCCGTGACTATACCTATTCCGGGTAGATCGCCCATGACGTGGTGCATCTCCTGAATAAAAATGTCACCGGCTGTTTTGATGCCAAACAATGAACAATGCATAACAATGAACTTTCATAATCCAACTTGATCTGCCAATATCCTGTCATAGCACCTAACACTGAGAAATACTTTGCATTAGCTGTCTTAGCTATAATTTCATCAATGGTTTTGGTCGGAAATGGCCCTCTCTTGATAGCCTTGTTCAACTTAGTCGGATCCAGACAGATCCTTATCTTATTTGGCTTTTTCACGATAGTTATAGAATTAACCCATTCAGTGGGTTCATCCTGTTCAACAATAACACCCATTTCCACCATACGCTTAAGTTTGTGAACTTTGTCCTGAATTGCATATGGAATCCTCCTCGGCGGGTCAACAACAGGTTGTACGGATTTATCAACATGAATGACAGCATTTGATTTTATGAGACCTATACCTTGAAAAACGTATTTGTATTTGCTTACCAGATGTTCGGCTCGCGAACTGTGGTCGTCGGTCGGTGTGGAAATGTTCGTCGGCACTCTGGAATGCTCCTTGTCGACTCGCGCCAACAAGTTCTACACAACACAAGCCTGCTTACCGAGAATCGGTGGACAGTTCTGCACCACTTGGAACGTGAAGTCTCTGTCATCGGTTTGAAGTGTTGCCTCACCGTGCGGGGTGATCCAATGCCCCAAAAAAGTCAAAAGCGAACAGCGGGTGTTCGTCAGTCGCGCCGGTGCCACTCTGTTGAAGATGTTCCTTGGCAGAATGTTCGCCTCCGAACCGGTGTCGATCTTGAACTTGACTGGATGACCGTTCACTCAGACGGTCGCATACCAGAGTTCCTCATCGCGTCCTGTGCCGCGGTCAATGGCACCAACAAACAGATCCGTCGTCAACACATTGACTTCTGCTGGATCCGGGTCTTGCTCAGCACTGTGAGGGTCGGGCTCCTCGACGGTCAATTCGTTGACTCTGCCCAGTCTGCTCTGGCAGACCTTCCTGAAGTGCCCGATCTTCTTGCACGCAATGCAAGCTTTGCCTTTTGCTGGGCAGACTCCCCGGCGGTGCTCGTATCCACAGTTCTGACAATGGATCTTGAACACACCTGCACCAGTGCCGCCAGCCTTCCAAGATGGCGATTTCCAAGATGGCGGCCCAGACGGATGGACCACCGGTGCACCGGTATGTGCAGTCGCATATCTATTCAGAAAATCGACTTCTTTGGTTTCAACGTCTGATTTTTTTGTCCTCCAACTGATCAGAACTGAACTCACTGAACTTGCACATGTTCATGCACTTTTCTAATGTTAGAGCAGCTGTCTGCAGCATTTTGTTCCTTAAATTTTTGTTCTTCAGGCCAGCCACTAACCGATCGCGCAACAGTGACTCCTCCACCTGTCCATGCTCGCAACCTTTCACTCGGTCCCTTAACGCAGTAATATACGTGGACATGTTCTCAGTAGCTTGGTTATGAGAATTGAACCGGTAGCGTGTTATTATCAGGTTGCTTTTACTTGTACAATACGCCTGAAATGCGTCGGTGAGCGGTCCGATCTTGTCTCATTCAGGGAGCACGATGGACATATTGGCGCTTCCTCGCCGGCAACGTGAAGAAAAATGCAGCATTGCACTCCTTCTGTCTTCCTTACGACACCTGCAGCATTGGCTCTGATCCATGTTTTCCAGTTCGATCTTGCATTGTTGCAGAGGATGAGCTGTCCTGGCGGCCTGAGACTGGGCAGTGTATTAGCGGGCGGCATTCTTCCTCATCAGACACCATGTAAAAGTACAACGTCTGAACACTTTGACTTCTGGATACTGAATGCTTTATTCACCGTCCAGGGTCCTAAACCGCCAGCACCCTTTGTCATGACGTCATCTCATTAGCATATTCCTTTGTTCTTCACACACGCCTGGATGCCTTTATGCATATATTACAGGTAGTAAGTGAAATATTCATTGTTGACTCTGTGTATTAATTATGTTAACAAAAATACATGTATTTAATCTATCCCAACAAATGTATCCAAAATACGCTTATATCATTTTGTGCGAAAGTAAAAATATGAAAATTTGTATCTCGAGATCAAGCATCCACCGAAACGTTTTTTTCAACTTTCTTGTAATAAACAATTCTATAGGTTTAACTATAATGAATAAAATCTTGTTCGAATTTGTTGTGTGTGTTTTTATGGGTGTGTGCTAATTTGATGTTATGGATGGATGCTACACGGTTCAATTTGTATAACATAAAAATGAAAAAGTGAAGTAATTATTTGTCAACTCACTTCAAACGTGTTCTGTTATTATTTGGAATGTTTTCACTTTCGGTTTCCATGTCACAAAATTGGTACACAGTTTCTGAGAATGACCCACATATATATATATATATATATATATATATAAATATATATAATGAGGAATGCTGATTATTCGTGGTTCGATGATCGATTGATAACCTGAATGCACGTTCGACTGTGGTGTCAACGACTTTACTAGCTAAACTCACATTCTACTCAGGTGACAATGATTTTATTACTGAAATGCAAGTTACGTGTGTTGGCCTGCTGACATGCTTAATTTGAGAAGCAGGCTCTCTGACATATTTCTTTGTCCACCTGACCTGGCTTGTCCCCTTCGCCCACTTTTCACCTGACTATCACCAGAGCAACTACTGTTACCAACCTCGCTTCCTGGCTATCCAGTATGCTTTATTTCCTGACCAAGTCCAACTCTTCTATTTGTTCTGTGTTACCTGGCTATCCAGTATGCTTTATTTCCTGACCAAGTCCAACTCTTCTATTGTCTGTTACCTGGTACCAGATGCTTATTCCTGACCAAGTCCAACTTTCTATTTGTTCTGTGTTACCTGGCTACCCAGTATGCTTTATTTCCTGACCAAGTCCAACTCTTCTATTTGTTCTGTGTTACCTGGCTACCCAGTATGCTTTATTTCCTGACCAAGTCCAACTCTTCTATTTGTTCTGTGTTACCTGGCTACCCAGTATGCTTTATTTCCTGACCAAGTCCAACTCTTCTATTTGTTCTGTGTTACCTGGCTATCCAGCAACTGTGTGACATTCTCGACAGAATTATAGCTGAAATTCGCTCTGCAGGCCCTGGTGTGGTCGTTTACACAGAAACCAGTTGGGCTAGAGCAATCCACGATCGCCCTAAAATCATCGTGCCCCTTTGGCACGGCCCCCATCGGGTGAACACACAAACATGGCTCATCTACTCTGGACACCAGTCCTGCAGATATCTCGAGCTGGAGCCTATCGCTCATCAACTCACCAGTAGTATTATTTGTTATAGATGAGTAGTTACCTTGAAAGTAAGAACTAACACAATCCGGGTCGATTACCCGGTAACCAAAACATGAACCCCTGAGGATGTACTCCCAGTCGGGATCCGTGTCGCCTCGGCACATCGCCTCAGCATAGATTCGACACGGCTTTAACTGTGCGCAGGCACCACCAATTTCATGCTTACATTCACAGGTGCCTTGCAAACAACTAGCGAAAACGTCAATGCATTTCTTTGAACAGTTATCACCATACTCGTCCCAAACCCACAAGGTACAGTGCCGGTCATCTTCCAGCGGGTTTGCCTTATCTGGCCCGATCACCCTCCACCAGTTGGCACTACCATTGTTCATGCCCGGCGAAGCTGGACCCGCAAGGTTGACCTTTGCGTCATCAATGTTTGATGATGGAGGCCTGGCAAAGCCCACCTCTACCTCGCCCTGCGGTTTGCCCCGCCCACCTAGAGCAGCGGCATTGTCCGTACTGAGTACATCTATATCAATACTGCTTGTGTTCACAACTTCCACCGCATCTAAGGCGGAAGGCATTGGGTCAGTTTTCAGTACAGCATCAGCACAAAAGTCATCGTCCGTGCCACGAGCAACATCAATGATATGTGACCCACAACAATTTGTAATATCTGCAACACACATATTTGACAATTCATCAAGGAAAGGTGGACAAACTTGTAATATACAGTCGGTGTTACCAGACACCGTAACATCTACGGTACCAGGGGCCAGGCGCGGCACACTGTGGGCGCCATTTTGAAAGCCCACATTTTTGGCGCGACATTCAAATACAACTAGGTCAACGGTCTCTGCCGAAACCACCTGTCCAAGACCACAACCAAGTCAATTTTTCTTGTTTTTGCACTCATTAATCGGGTGCGAACCAGATTTACAGCTGAGGCACTTGTGTTCATATTCACATCGGCGTACACCACAACCATCTTTGTTGTAGTTGGAAGCATAGCAAAGTTTTCGGGAGTTGTCATAGCTCTTAGCAGTGTAGCCCGATCGGGCAGGCCTATGTGCGTCCTTGCTGCTACGAGTGTTTTCTAAATTAAAATATAGCAATGACAATTCATGATCTCCCATCATGAAGGCCTTCAGCCCATTCTCTTTCACCTTGTCTCTGATAGATTTGTCATATCCCCGATACGCCTGATCAGTATAAGTCGACGTAGAGGCATGCATACACATGTAAGCAACATGGCCGATGTAGCGTACGAGATCGTCGTATTCAAAACCGACCCGTTTCCCACGCTTCATGCCCCATATTAGGGCAGTGTATACCAGCTCCATTACACTAAGTTTTTTTAATCGCTTCTCATTCATTGTGTATTTGTTCAACGCAAACTTACTGCGCTTGCGCCTTCTCCTTCTCCTCCGTCCGGAATCACTGTCAGATGCCGAGCCCTCGTCCGAGCTACTGTCTGTAGGTGAGTCGTCCGGGTCATTAGTCGCACCCGGCTTTTTCTTTCCGGATGATTTATTTTTCATTGCACGAATCAGAGTCACCGTCTCCTCCTCCGGAGAACCTGCATCCAGGACTGCCCGTAGCTCCTTCTTGCGACGTTTGCGCGCCCTTGCCACCACCAACCATCGCAGCTCCCTCTCCTCGTCATCCTCCTCGTAGTCTTCTACCACAAGTCGCGGCCCCTCGCCGGAGCACCGTGACGAAACACCCGGGGCCGACAATTTCTCGGCCGCATCCCCGGTATTCTCCTCGCCCGACGAGCTGGCCTCCTCCTTTATCGATCGCTTGCTGAGCCTCGTCCGCTTGCATTTACCGCCCCGGGGAGGCTCGTGTTCCTCCCCACACGTTGCACATATGTCTACCGGCATTTTGTCGGACACATGCAGGTACGTCAGCCACAAGCTAGAAATCGGATTCAAATGGGCAGAACACAGGACTTGCCATTGGGGGAGGGCGGCCGCGCATGCGCCTGCCTCCTTAGTGAGTAGACTTGCCCCCGCCCCCCCGCAGGAGCTGGAGGGACGGAACGCCTGATGGGGGAGGCTAGACTTGCCACCGGCCTCCCCGTGAGCGTGGGGGTAGGAGGTTCGAATCCCCCCCCACCAGACACATAGAAAGGGAGGTTCCATCACAATAATATTTGTATAAGGTTTTATACCACACATAATCAAATTTAGATCATTGTTTTGGTTTTGAAAGTTTGATATTTTCATCGGACCATGCAGCTTTAACACTAAGCGCATTAATTGTACTACAGTGCTTAGAAACTAACATTCTCACTTGGGAACCAAATTATAACTATTTGCAAGTGTTTAATAACAGCCTACACCACAAAGGAAGTTCATCGAGAGGAAAAGATATGTCCACTCACCAGTTGGGTAGACCTCCACCTCAAACAGTTTTCCAGATCCAGAGATTACAGCAAGAGTGACAAATTGACCTCTTGGTTTGGGGTTTTCATAGTTCAGCTGCATTATTCTGCTGCCTTGAACGACATTATCAGGAGTCAGCGATCTTGTTGAGCTATCAAAGTGAGGTGTGCTGGACATGTATATCTTCCAGCTGCGATTTATAAATTCTAGGCAGAATACATAAACAACAGGCACAGTATCAGCATTACATTTCTAAGAGGAATACATGCACAGATGGAAATATGTTTCCAGATTTGTGCATTAAATTTTGAAATCCATTAAGATTACATTGTTTTGTTTATAATTGATAAATACTTAATACTTTTTAGATATTTTATTGGGGGAATATATAGCAATTGTTTTATTGTCCTCAGATATTTGCAAAGATATTGAGGACAAACAGAAAAGAACCACTGCATGTGTGTCAATACAGACACTACATGGTTCCACAAGAATGTGGCCAACACCTACCGACTGGCCTAAATCAAATGTTGCTCAATGCAAGGTTATAGCATTACTTAATGAAACCAAGTGAAAGAAAGGCATCATCGTGCCTATCATAGCTGGCAGCTCATAGCTCTTAATTTAAAAATCAACATACCGTCTGAGAAGTGAAGAACAATGCTTCCTATTTCATATGAGAATCCTAAATCAACTATCCAGTTGAAGGGTCCTTGGACAATCACTGGGTTTGAGTTGTGCTGTCCATTGACAAGCGCATCGGGGTTACCGTTGGCTCCACTACCACTGAAGCTGGTATTTTTATGCATTGCTACATTTATAGTCCTGGGAAGTGTGCCTTGAGTTAAAATGAAAATGAAGAATTTTACTCATATTCCTGATGATCACGTCAATAATGTAGACTTCAAAGTTGCAAGTCACTATTTGCTTATTCTTTTCAATCTGAGTGCATTAAGGCAATTCGAATAAGGGAAGCCAGAGACTGAGTGGGAGAAAAGTTAAATTTATTGCATGTTATGACGGTACAACGGAGGAAGTCAGTCGACGGCATCGATGTCGATGGGGGCCTGCCCGATCGCCGGGTGCTCTGAGGCCTCCGGAACCGACCCAAAACAAAGGGCTAGTGCTCGGGGGGCCTCAGAGGCAGCAAGGCGAAGCACATAGTTGAACCCCGCGCCCTATTGACCACCATGTCGATGCCCGTTGATGTGCATGCCTGGGCCGCCATGCTCCTCAGACCATGGAGGATGAGCCTCAACGCCTCTGGCACCCCTGCCTCCGCGAGCGCCTCCCACAGCAGAGGGGTCAGCAACTGCAGGGTCAGGGGGCCCCCGTGTAGCAGATGAACGCCAGGGCATCGGAGGGGGGCCGGGACCTGCTTGACCGCCCGGGATCAGGCCCGCACCGGGCACAGGGGCGACCCAGGCAGCGCCGGGATGAAGAGGGCCACGGCCTGCGATGTTGACCATATCATCTTGGAAGAAGAGATAGTGTAGAATGGCTGAAGCTCGAATCTGTGGTTGTGTAGGCAGGCTATAGTGAAATTATTATGGTTTATTATTTATATGGTAGGGCCTTCCTGGTGAGCGAGGCCTAGAGAGCCAGCAGCCACACTCCTCGACCACTTGGTCGAGCTTGTCCTGGGGTACCCGGATTAGCATGCACACCTCGAAGCCCAGCCATGTGAGCTTGACCGCCGGGGGGAAGCACTTGTCGGGCGCCAGGTTGAGGCCCAGGCCCGCGCAGAGGGCGAGGATGGCGTCGAAGGCCTGGCAGACCCATATGTAGGTGGCCTCGCAGCCGACGAAGTTGTCGACATAGACCAGCGTGAAGGTGCCCTCCCTCGCGATGAGCCAGGCAATCGTGGAGGTGACCCAGGCGGCACACAGGCGGCCCCCGAGGTCCTCCACCCAAAGGGGAGTGCAATGTCAACGTGCAATGTCAACGTATAGGCGGTCATCGACCATTATGCAGAAGAGTGCCACCGAGAGGGAGTAGGCCCGGAGACATCCACGGTCCAGTAGTAGGCCCCCTGGCCCTCCGCGTCAGCCTCTGGCCCAGGTCGGCGACCGAGGGGAGGATGTAAAGCCGAGGTACTCTCCGCGGGGAATGCCCACATTGACACTCCCACCGGGCGGGTGTGACAGGTCGACAATGATGCGTCTCTTGGGAGGTGATGGGCCTGGTCATGATGGGGCTGCATTGGGCCCACGGCGAGAAGGATGGGACCTCGAAGGGCCCCAGCAGGGCGCCATAGTCGATCTCCTGCGCCACGTAGTCGGTGATGAAGGGCATGTGGGCGGGGTCCTCCCGGTGGTTGTGGAAGGTAGGCATGGGAGGCCTCGATGCGGAGTAATTGGCCGGGAACCCAAACTCCAGCTGGTCGACCAGGGTGGTGTCAGGGTGGTCGGCGAGCGCCTTCCTCCAGTTTGTGATGTTCAGTCCGGAGGGAAGGGGGACACGGGCAGCCAACAAATTTGGGAGGGCTGTGGCCTGGGCAATGCCATAGGCTGCTGCATACCCAGGGTCCCGCTGCCAGGCCGAGCCGGATATCACAGGCCATATGTCATCCAATGTCTGCCTATACTCCTGGGGTGTTGGGCCGCACCGCGGTTCCACTGGGAGTGTCTGTTGTAGTAGGCCATCGATGATGTCAGTGACTGGCTCGGAGAGGCCCACCGGGCCGATGTCCGCAGCTGCCCTGGCTGTGGGGCAGCGAGCCAGCTCACACGCCAGGGAAGGGTGGGGGTCAACCCCCCGTCCAGCCGGAGCCGGGCGACGAACGTCACTTACGAGTCGAGTTGATTGGGGGAGGTGGCCATGCCCCCTCACCGGCCGGCCATGTTGATGTTATTGTTATTGTCACGGGGGCGGCCGTGAGGTCACGGGCCGTGCACCGAGCTTGTTCAAGTGGCGCACTATAGTCCATGGCAGCGAACAGATGTCTTGCACTATGGATCCGCGCTGCATCTCGAGCCGCTTCAGGCCAAGCGCATACTCTTCCCCGGTGGCATCCCCCTTATTCATGGACTTCCCTTCATCCCCCCTCTCTACCAGATCATATGGGAATAGGTACTCTGCGGAAATACCTTTTTTCTGTGTGAAGGACTTCCCGTCAGCCACGGCGGCGATGATCTGCATGACCTCCTCAGCCATTGAGTGTGGGCTGCGGTCATATCCATCGGTCTCCCAGCGGTGTTGGCGCGTGCGCCGGGGCTGGGTGTCCGTGCTGTCCCTCTGTGTTCACCTCTCCTGTATGGCCCTGAAGGTGGTCGTCGTCTCCCATGATATGTCCGCCTCCCTGAACTCGCCATCCAAATCGCTGGGGAGGTAAGCCGGGGAGTACGGGGAGGCCGTTCGGGTGCAGGGGCGACATCGGCGATCGTCGCTGGGGGCCGGTGTCGGCCACCTCTGGGGCCGTGCTTGTCGGTCGTCGGTCAGGGGGCAGCCAGGCCGTACTGCCCGCGGCCACCTCCGCGAGTGCCTTCTCCTGCCTCCATCGGATGCCAGTGCATCTCCATGGCCTCCATCATCTCCTGCATTTCTTTCATCAGGTCCTCCTGCCTTTCTGTCGTTGTTGACGTGTTCATCGCTCACTTCGCGTTCCCCGGCGCCGGAGGCTTCCGGGGAGGGTCACCATCTTGTAGACTCGTCTCGAGCTGCTCCTCCTCTGGGGGAGGTCTCCTGGCCACGCGCTTCATGGGCCTACCGACCGGATGTGAGGTTCGTTGTGTCCTCTGCATCCTCCTTTTGACGTAAATCGTTTTTGATAGGGGTATTTTTGTCGTGGGTGACGTGGGTGGAGTCGGATATCGCTAGTTATTTTTTATAGTTGTGAGTTCAACGGCCAAGCGAAACCGAATGGCTAGATGCAGGGGGAGGTTTCGGTTACCTGATGTTCGTTCTGCCCGCTTGGGGCGTGGTGGGTACCTAGCTACCCCCACCGAATCAACCACAATTCGGAAATTATGCGCCAATTAGAAAACATACCCAACCTGTTTAGACCTGAATTGGTTTCAAATACTCATTCTTTCTTTCTCAACCTTGATACAGTGTGATATCAAATATCTTTCCAAAGCTCTCCGCTGCAAAATGTCAGGTAGCATGTTCCATCCTCAACCAAGTCAGACCAGAGAATTACAAAAGTTGGTACTCTTTGCAACGTTGCCAGACCAGCCATGACCAACCATGCACCAGTGATCCTGATGTTGCTTCTGATGTTGCTACGATGAAGGAGAATCAATTAATATGGATTAGCGATTGCCTAACTACAGTGACATCACCCTGCCACTGATCTGAGAATGATTACTCTTTCTATACTTACGATTCGAAAATTGGCATCGCCATGGTAAGTTCCGAGCAGCATACAACATAGAAATAAATTCCTAAGATATTCCATAAATGAACTGACAATATATAATTACTCTAGGGATAGTCATGCACTCAGGCTGGTCACAAAAGCCATACTGCTGAACAAATTTTAAATGTCAGGTGGAAATGGGCAGAGGCGAGCCGGCCAGACACCGGAGGGAGGAGCGCAGTTAGGTAATTGATGGTGAAAGTAAATGGTCTCCAGGTCGCTGTGCCTCCACCTCTTCCACTAGTTCCATAGCATTTGTATGATAAATGGACATACAGATACATTACATATTAAATAATATGTGCATAAGTGGTTATACCTTACATATGTCTTCAATAAACACACCTTAAGCGAGGGGAGTGCTAGCTCCGGCTAGTGGTGACTTACCAAACTAAAAAGGCATCACCACACAATTGCTAAGAAATTGTTGGACTTACCTTTTGTCAGCGGCAGCAACAGGAACAGACTCATGAGGAACAACATCGCTCTGTGAGGGAAGGCAATAAACCTGGATTATAGTCAGGTAGATATATGGGTTCTTCTTTGCTGCTGGTCTTAATTGGTTGGTCCCTCACATTGTAACTGTTTTCGTCTAAATTCATTCTCCTTTTCATACCAAATGAAGAAAATTCCTTTTATTATACCCCAAAGAAGCAATGACAGCAATCCAGTGAGAAAAAAATGTTTGGTTTATTTTTTATTGCAAAAATAGATTCATTTGTCACGCAAATATGACAGCTAAAAATGGGAATTGTGTTGGAAACTACTTCATTGTAGACCAAAATATTCAAACATAGCTAGTTTATTTGCAAAGTTGTAACATGCAAAAATGTCAGAAAACTAATTTTAGGACTGTTGAGTGTCTGTGTGTAAAACAATGATGCTTGAAAGTGAGCAAAACACGTGTTTCATGAGGTGTCACATCATGAAACACGCGTTCACCTTCAATTTTCACAATATCCAACCATGCAAGCCAGGAAAAACCATGCTGCTTTAAATAGGATAGCATCATAGATGCCTAGTTCTGAACACAAAAGTTATAATATTATTTCCGAAAATGCATTAAAAGTGAAATAAAAACTTTGTGCCACGGGTGAAACACGCGTAACGGCGAAAATCTATTTTGCGATACAAAATGCAACAATGGATCAAATCTCTTCTTACCATGATTTTCAAATATATCGTGGGCATCTACACACCTACTGATGATGTGGTGTCAAGTCATAAACAGGATGTTGCGCTATGATGCTATTAGTGTGGCGTGTCACACATCGATGAAGAAGAAACACGCGTAACGGCGAAAATTTATGTCGCGATACAAGATCCAATAATGGATCAAATCTCTTCTCACCATGATTTTCAAATATACCATGGACATCTACACACCTACTGATGATGTGGTGTCAAGTTATAAACAGGATGTTGCGCTATGATGCTATCACGCGTTCACCTGTTGTCATCTTCATCCTCTAAGTCATCACAATATCTTTTTCTACATAAGAAAACTTATAACACTCAAAAGAAATATTTGCATACATGTAATGTGTACAAATAATGCCCTGAACAAATAAATTTTTGCATGCTATTAGCAGTGTCTAACCTAAGTCATTATTGAGTGTCACATGAAACATGTGTTACATGTTTCAAGTGTTACAATTCCAAGAACATCAGAAGTTAGGGAAGTGTTCCAAGATTACTTTGAAATATGTCCACAGCATCAAAAACTAATAAGCATACATATTTTCATCATCTGTGGTGCTTGTTTCATCATGAAGGAACAACTTTTCCTTTCCATGTAACGCATGTTTCAGTGTCACAATTTTATATCTTCTCTGTTCTACTCTCAAGTGGACGAACACTCATAAAATTGCACTTAGTTACTGCTAGTGACTGCTGTTCAAAACCTAACTAGGAAATAATAAGGGTCTTGTTCTAAATAATACATAATGAAGGTTTTTGTGTCGGCCGAAACACGCGTAACATTCTCTACTTGGTGATGTTCGAAGCCACCCTGACTTGCAGTCTGGGTCCAAATGGTTTTTGTCTTAAATTGTGTCTTAAAATTGAATGTATGTGGAACACAACAAGCCTAATTGGGATAGGCTGTAACATATTTCAGTTTTGACCTCTGATTCCCCCTTTTTAGGACGAAAACTGAAGAAGAACCCATTATAAGCAAAACTTGTAACACTCAAAAGACATACTTGCATACATGTAATGTGAAGAAATAATACCCTTAACGAAAACTTTCTTTGTGTGCATACTATTAGCAATTTCTGAGCCAAGTTATTATTGAGTGTCACAGGAAACATGCGTTACATGTCACATGAAACATGCGTTACAACTCCAATAACATCAGAAGTTATGGAAGTATTACAAAATTACTTTGAAATATGTCCACAGCATCAAAAACTAATAAGCATAAATACCTTTTCATGCTCTGTGGTGTTTGCTTGATCTTGAAGAAAAAACTTTTCCTTTCCATGTCACACATGTTTCAATGTCATAATTTTATAAGTCCTCTGTTCTACTCTCAAGTGGATGGACCCTCATAAAATTCCACTTAGTTACTCCTCTTGAGTGCAGTTCAAAACCGTACTAGGAAAAAATAAGGGTTTTGTTCTAAATCTGACACTAGGCGCCTTTTTGTGTCACACCGAAACATGCGTAACGTTCTCCACTTAGTCAAGTTCAAAGCCACCCTGACGTGCAATCGGGGACAAAACTGCTTTTCTTTTAATTGTGCCTTAAAATAGGATATATGTGGAACACAACAAGCCTAACTAGGATAAGCTGTGATGTATTTAAGTTTTTGCCCCCGATTCCCCCTTTTGAGGACCAGCAGCAAAGAAGAACCTATATACAACCCTACCCCGAAAACATTGCTAGAAAACGTTTTTCAACTGTTTTTGATAGTATTGGATACACAGAACATCATACTAACAATCTACCCAAATCAGCCTGCCAGAAAGTTATCAAATCCAAGATGGCATCCAAGATAGTCACCAATACTGTAAAATAGCTATAACTTCCTTACTATTCACCCCAGAATGGTAATTAAGGTGTCTACTCCTGGGCTTTAGGGAGTCAAGGAACACACTGAAAACAGTCAAATCAACATTGAACAATCAGAACCAGAAAATCAAAGATGCAAAATGGCCACCAACATCCCAAAATGCATGTGCTTGATGCATCTTTTGCCACGCACTCTTCACCTCATCGTAAAATCATGGATTTTCCTCTGCATTAAAATTTAATGTATGAAAACATCCGCAGCCTATTTTAAAATTTCACTCAACTAGCTAATTACAGTGTAGCATGCTGTAACATTTCAGTCAACAAGTTTGTCTGCACTGATGGTATTAAACAAGTTAATGCCCAATATAGCACATATGCTACATGGCAAATTAAACCTGTATTACAAAAGTAATTTAGTAGTTTATGTTAAAAGGAACAGAACATTATATTCATATATTGATGGTGCTGCCATCTACATTAATTAAGAAAAAAACTCATCTTCCAAATTGTGTTTGTTATTGCAGATTGACCCTTATATGATAACTTGATATTACATCAGAGTATTTTCCATGAGTTGTAACCACCATGGAACCAACAGGTAAGTTCAAATAACGTAAACTACACAATCTGTCCAATCTGTAAGAAAAAATCCCCCAGGTTCAGGATGATGTAGTTTGAATTCGTGAAAATTGTGCCAATGAATCAATGCCACGAGTGTTCAAAAAGATAACAACATTGTAGTGAAGTTCATTCAAATGGCCCTAAATGGTGTGATATATGCATTCTAGACGTCTAGATGTCTAGACACGTCTGTAATATATGCAAATGAGATGATGTCATGGACTTTCACATGGTGTCAGATGTGGAGGCAATTGTGCTTTTAGGCCCATTGCTTCAGGCTACCAACAAAGACAATGTCGTATAGCTGTGGTTCACCAGGCAGCAACTCCCTGGTAACCAAATGAAGCAGCATTAACAAGTTACTGTGAGTTTGCTCTACCACAGACAAGCAAGCAGAACGCCATATCTGAATGGACAGATTGGAGGACAGGGCCCGAAGTGATGGCCCACATATGCACAGATGCCTGGAAAGATGGCACACGGATGCACGGATGCCTAGAGGCACAGACACGACTGCACAGATGCCAAGAAGCACAGATGCACAGATCGTCGACAGAGACGAACGGCTGTTATGAAAACAGCCAGGATGTCAGGCCAGCTAAGCAACAGGTGAGGCAGCCAGCAGTGAACATAGAGTACCGAGATGCAAGCATCGGATGCCAGGCCACTGATATTGATATATAATTCCATCATAATATTGCTATGGACTAGTTATTAGTGATGGTAATTGTTTTGTCAATGGAAAGAAAATACAACTGAATATATATTTTTATTGTGTCATTATGGACAATGTGTTTTGTGGAGGCTAAGCAGCCGGACAGTTCAAAGGACTTCAGTACCATAGTGTGCTCGAACACTCGCTAAACCTTTGGTTTAAGTTACTTACGCCTACTCGTCTAAGTTAAGTGCTTGTATATTTTATTGTATTACTGTATGATGAACGAGTAATCCTGGTATGTTTTATGGGGATTTTGAAACATTTCAATTCTTAGAAATACTTTGAGGGGGGGATGTGATATATGTGTAATAGACGTCTAGACACGTCTGTAATATATGCAAATGAGATGACGTCATGGACTTTCACAAATGGTACACTAGCCCATATGACATTAGACATTTGTTAGACGGGAGTAAAGGTGAAACATCACCAAAGAGAAGCGCATGGGACCTTCTGATAGCAAATCTGATTGCTTTTTGTCAATGGAACTAAGGCTGTGCTCGGTAGTTCAGATTACAGTTGTGTTGAGACGGATTCATTCACTAAAACAATATTACAGTATTGTGGTGATCGTTCTGATGATTGGGGCTTTGCAGTGAAAGGTCGGGCCCAATACTATGGTGGTGACTGTGATATATGCGTAATAGATGTCCAGACACATGGGTAATATATGCTAATGAGATGCATGATGTTCTAGACAGTGAGTGAGACAAAGGAGTATGTAAATGAGATGACGTTATGGAAAGTTTAGCCGGTGGTTCAGTGAGCCCTGGACAGGAATAAACCATTCAGTATCCGGAAGTGTAAGTGTTCAGACGTTGTACTTTCACATGGTGTCAGATGTGGGGTTCGAACCCACGCCCACATTCGTGGACCAGAAATGTGAAAGTACAACGTCTGAACACTTTGACTTCTGGATACTGAATGGTTTTTGCTCTCTCATTTCCTGGGATACCCACATGACTGGGCACCCAACATAGCTGAATGTCAAATTTAGCTATTGAAAGAGAGTTTAGTTTAATGAGTACTTTAAGTAGTATTGGGTTGTCCAGTTTCCTATTGTTTAAAGCCTGAAGGCAGGAAAAAGAGTCACCAAAAATGATGAATTTATGACTGGCTGAGGTTTCGATGCACTCTAACGCGAGTAGGAGTGCTTGTGCCTCAGCAGTAAAGATGGAACTCTGATCTGGGATACGCGTACCTAATTCACGTCCATGGACGATTGCTGCCGCAGAGACTCTGTTGTCTGTCTTTGACCTATCCGTGTAAACGGCTAGGTGGGAGCTAAAAGCACTTCGCACATCGATAAAGCTTTCATGATATGAAAGTGGGTGCATTTGAGATTTCTTCGACATGGCCAGCTGGAAGATGATGTTTGGTTTCCTCAGCTGCCAGGGAGGAACATCTGAATATTGTGAGGGTGCTATTGTAAAATTGTCCGATATAATACATGTGAACCGAGGTAAAGTTACTATAATAAATTGCAAACTGTCTATATAATGATAAATGTTAATATATAAAAACCCAAAGGCATATGAGGGATGTGTGAAATTGGTAAACTATTATTCATTGAGTATAGAATTTGTATAATTGAATAGTCTTTGGAGGGAGTGTCACTTCCGAGCTTGGCTAAGAACAGTCTTTGGAAGAGTCACCTCACATGCCCCCTCCCCCCCCACATGGTATTGTTATGATCATTGACCACTGCATTGTATTCTAATTGGAGGATTTAGTCATGTGACCACTGCATTGTACTGTGATTGATGAATGGAATCATGTGACAACGGCCATCTTGGATTCTGATAAGTCTATATAAGAATAAATTGAAGAGTCTCATTCTCTTACTTTTCACTCTTACCCTGTCTCCTTCCTTACCTGTAGTGCTTTCACTTGACCTATTTACACCACCCACACCACCAGCCGGCACATTTACACTATGTTATGTAGATTTGAGAAGACAAGGATTGACATAGTGGAGTATCACTTTGCCAACCATGCATGCTGTAAGACAGTGTTTAAAGAACTTCTAAAACTCAGCAGATGTGATCGGATTATTGATGTGTTGTGAGAACTTTCATTCAGCTTCAAAAAGGCAACTATGGGTGGCGATGTGCGACCGTGAGCGTAGGTGTGTGGTTATGTGGGGGAATGTCCGTGGGTGGATATGTCTGACTGTGAGTGATAAAATCAGTTAATGACATTTATTACCTGTTTATATCGGAATTTAAGAGAAAATCTGAAATGGTCAGATTTTTGTCACATGATCCAAAAACTGATGACCAATGACAATTAAAATTGAACTCCCGAAACATAGCTAATGTAATAGGAAGCCTGATATCAATTCACAACGTTGTGTCAGCTAGCTGTTTTGTTAGAGCACTTGCCCCTTAAGAACATTGTCTATCAAGGTCAGCAATCTATTTGGAACACAGTTCAAAATAATCAGCAGTAATTTCTTTTCTATTTTTTAGATACTTTTTTTTCCAGATTCGCTAGTTGTGCCGATGATGCTGCAGTCGGACTACTGGCTGGGTTGACTTCTCCCACTTTTAGCGTGTCAATTCACTCTGACATTCAATTGTCCTGAAGTCAGGGTTTATACAACTGCGTAGCTCTTGGTGATTGATAAAGGACTCATTATTTTCATAAACCTCCATGCCTCTGGGTATTTCTGTATCTGTTATGCTTTCATCCATTGAATGTTTATTTTCGTTGTTCCAAACAGGGCACTCTTTAGATGCCAAAATCTGGACATAAAACCTTGTCATTAGAAACAGTGGAGTGGATTTGGGACAAACAAATCCACTGTGACACTAATGTAGCCAACTTTCAAATGCTTTGGTGGAACCGAGTGTTGAAGATGACGGAGTATGTCCCTGTCTTAATGGACTTGGGGTCCCTGTTAAATACAATCTATATTACACAATATGTAAGGGGACACAGGGGAGCTAGTCTATTGCAGTTGCCATGGTGAATCAGGGTAGACTAGTTCCTTTGTCAGACACTATCTGAGATGAAACATCATATCCTTATAGAGTAGCATAATTAGCCTTAGTTAACTGAGCAGCAGACGACAATTCAGCTAACTACTAACAACAGATGTAGGAATAGCGTGTAAAGCTTACCTTGGTGTATGTTGATCTGGCCAATGTGTAGAAGCATAGATGTGAGCTATCGCTCACTGAATTAGTTATGATCCTTTGACACAGGTCCATTTATTATAGATAGTTCCTTTGCTGGTGTACCTGGCGGTGGTTGACATCCTCCTTGTAACAATTCATTGACCTTTTAGACTTCGCAGTCTGCTCTATTTCTGAATGTTTTTGGACTTAGCAGTCTGCTCTATTTCTGGATACTGTTGGACTTAGTAGTATGCTCTATTTCTGGATACCATTGGACTTAGCATTCGGCTCTATTTCTGGATACGCTTGAATATTCGGACAGTGTGAGCTTTTGTCTTGTGAGCTTTTGTCTTGTGAGCTTTTGACTTGTTGGCTTTTATTTTGTGAGCTTTTGTCAGATGAGCTTTTGTCTTGTGAGCTTTTGTCTTGTGAGCTTTTGTCTTGTGACCTTTGTCTTGTGACCTTTTGTCTTGTGGTGGGTATTTGTGTGTGTGGTGTATGAGGTTGTGTCTCCTGTGTGGTAGTTGTGTGTGTGGTGTGTGTGAGGTTGTATCTCCTGTGTGAGTATTTGTGTGTGTGGTGTGTGAGGGTGTGTCTCCTGTGTGGTATTTGTGTGTGTGGTGTGTGAGGTTGTATCTCTTGTGTGGGTATTTGTGTGTGTGTCGTGTATATGGTTTCGTCTCCTATGTGGTATTTGTGTGTGATGTGTGCGAGGATGTATCTCCTGTGCGTGTATTTGTGTGTGTGTGGTGTGTGAGGAGTTGTCTCCTGTGTGGGTAAGTGAGTATGTGGTGTGTGCATTTGTATCTCCTGTGTGGGTATGTGTGTGTGGTGTGTGTGAGGTTGTATCTCCTGTGTGGGAATTTGTGTGTGTGTGGTTTGTGTGAAGTGTTGTCTCCTGTATAGGTATTTGTGTGTGTGTGGTGTGTGAGGTCGTGTCTCCTGTGTGGTATTTGTGTGTGTGGTGTGTGTGAGGTTGTATCTCCTGTGTGGTATTTGTGTGTGTCGTGTGTCTCAGGTTGTATCTCCTGTGTGGGTATTTGGGTGTGTGTGAGGTGTTGTCTCCTGTGAGTATGTGTGGGTGGGGTGTGAGGTTCTATATCTCGTGTGGGTATGTGTGTGTGTGGTGTGAGAGGTTGTGTCTCCTGTGTGGTATTTGCGTGTGTGGTGTGTGAGGTTGTGTCTCCTGTGTGGTATTTGTGTGTGGTGTGTGTGAGGTTGTGACTTCTGTGTGGTATTTGTGTGTGTGGTGTGTGAGGTTGTATCTCCTGTGTGGGTATTTGTGTGTGTGGTGTGTGAGGTTATGTCTCCTGTGTGGTATTTGTGTGTGTGGTGTGTGTGAGGTTGTGACTCCTCTGTGGTATTTGTGTGTGTGGTGTCTGAGGTTGTATCTCCTGTGTGGTATTTGTGTGTGTGGTGTGTGTGAGGGTGTATCTCCTGTGTGGTATTTGTGTGTGTGGTGTGTGAGGTTGTGACTCCTGTGTGGTATTTGTGTGTGTGGTGTGTGAGGTTGTATCTCCTGTGTGGGTATTTGTGTGTGTGGTGTGCATGAAGTGTTGTCTCCTGTGTGGTATTTGTGTGTGTGGTGGGTGTGAGGTTGTATCTCCTGTGTGGGTATTTGTGTGTGTGGTGTGTGAGGTTACATCTCCTGTGTCGGTATTTTGGTGTCTGTGGTGTATGTGAAGTGTTGTCTCCTGTGTGAGTATGTGTGTTTGGTGTGTGAGGTTCTATCTCCTGTTTGGTATTTGTGTGTGGGGTATGTGAGGTTGTGTCTCCTGTGTCATATCTGTGTGTGTGTGGTGTGCGTGAAGTGTTGTCTCCTGTGTGGGTATTTGTGTGTGTGTGGTGTGTGAGGTTGTGTCTCCTGTGTGCTATTTGTTTGTGTGGTGTGTGTGAGGTTGTATATCCTGTGTGGGTATTTGTGTCTGGGGTGTGCATGAAGTGTTGTCTCCTGTGTGGGTATTTGTGTGTGTGGTGTGTGAGGTAAGATCTCCTGTGTGGGTATTTGGGTGTGTCTGGTGTGTGAGAAGTGTTGTCTCCTGTGTGAGTATGTGTGTGGTGTGTACCTCCTGTGTGGGTATTTGTGTGTGCGCGTGGTGTGTGAGGTTGTGTCTCCTGTGTGGTATTTGTGTGTGTGGTATGTGTGGTTGTTTCTCCTGTGTGGTATTTGTATGTGGTGTGTGCGAGGTTGTGTCTCCTGTGTGGTATTTGTGTGTGTGGTGTGTGTGAGGTTGTATCTCCTGTGTGGTATTTGTGTGCGTCGTGTGTCTCAGGTTGTATCCCCTGTGTGGGTATTTGGGTCTGTGTCTTGTGTGTGAAGTGTTGTCTCCTCTGTGAGTATATGTGGGTGGTGTGTGAGGTTCTATATCCTGTGTGGGTATGTGTGTGTGTGTGGTGTGAGAGGTTGTGTTTCCTGTGTGGTATTTGTCTGTGGTGTGTGTGAGGTTGTGTCTCCTGTGTGGTATTTGTGTGTGTGGTGTGTGTCAGGTCGTATCTCCTGTGTGGGCATTTATGTGCATGGTGTGTGTGAAGTGTTGCCTCCTGTATATGTATTTGTGTGTGTGCTGTGTGAGGTTGTGTCTCCTGTGTGGTATTTGTGTGTGGGGGGTCTGTGAGGTTCTATATCCTGTGTGGGTATTTGTGTGTGTGTGGTGTGTGAGGTTGTGTCTCCCGTCTGGTATTTGTGTGTGTGGTGTGTGAGTATCTCTGTGTGGTATGTGAAGAGTTGTCTCCTGTGTGAGTATGTGTGTGGTGTGTGTTTGTATCTCCGGTGTGGGTATTTATGTGTGTGGTGTGTGTGAGGTTGTGTGTCCTGAGTGGTATTGGTGTGTGCGGTGTGTGTGAGGTTGTATCTCCTGTGTGGTATTTGTGTGTGTGGTGTGTGTGAGGTTGTATCTCCTGTGTGGGTGTTTGTGTGTGTGATGTGTGTGAGGATGTGTACTGTGTGGGTATATATGTGTGTTGTGTGTCTGAGGTTGTATCTCCTGTGTGGGTATTTGTGTGTGTGGTGTGTGTGGAGTTGTGTACTGTGTGGATATTTATGTGTGGTGTGTGTGATGTTGTATCTCCTGTGTGGTCTTTGCGTGTGTGATGTGTGTGGAGTTGTGTACTGTGTGGGTATTTATGTATGTGGTGTGTGTGAGGTTGTATCTCCTGTGTGGGTATTTGTGTGTGTGATGTGTGTGAGGTTGTGTACTGTGTGTTTAATTATGTGTGTGGTGTGTGTGAGGTTGTATCGCCTGTGTGGTATTTGTGTGTGTCGTGTGTGAGGTTCTGTCTCCTGCGTGGTATTTGTGTGTGTGTGGTGTGTGAGGTTGTGTCTCCTGTGTGCTATTTGTGGGTGTGGTGCATGAGGTTATGTCTCCTATGTGGTATTTGTGTGTGTGGTGTGTGTGAGGTTGTATTTCCCGTGTTTGTGTGTGTGGTGTCCGTGAAGTGTTGTCTCCTGTCTAGATATTTGTGTGTGGTGTGTGTGAGGTTGTGTCTCCTTGTGGGATTTGTTTGTGTGGTTTGTGAAAAACCTGTGTGAGTATGTGTGTGTGGTGTGTGAGGTAGTATCTCCTGTGTCGGTATTTGTGTGTGTGGTGTGTGTGAGGTTGTGTCTCCTGTGTTGTATTTGCGTGTGGGTGTGTGAGGTTGTGTCTCCTGTGTGGTATTTGTGTGTGTGGTGTGTGAGGTTGTGTCTCCTGTGTGCTATTTGTGGGTGTGGTGTTTGAGGTTATGTATCCTGTGTGCTATTTGTGTGTGTGGTGTGAGTGAGGTTGTATCTCCTGTGTGGGTGTTTGTGTGTGTGGAGTGTGTGAACTGTTGTCTCCTGTGTGAGTATGTGTGTGTGGTGTGTGAGGTTGTATCTCCTGTGTGGGTATGTGTGTGTGTGGTGTGCATGAAGGGTTGTCTCCTGTATATGTATTTGTGTGTGTGGTGTGTGAGGTTATATCTCCTGTGTGGGTATGTGGGTGTGTGTGGTGTGTGAAGTGTTGTGTCCTATATTAGTATGTGTTTGTGGTGTGTGACGTAGTTGTATTTGTGTGTGTGGTGTGTGAGGTTGTCTCTCCTGTGTGGTGTTTGTATGTTTGGTGTGTGTGAGGTTGTGTCTCCTGTGTGGTATTTGTGTGTGTGGTGTGTGTGAGGTTGTATCCCCTGTGTGGGTGTTTGGGTGTGTGTGGTGTGTGTGAAGTGTTGTCTCCTGTGTGAGTATGTGTGTGTGCTGTGTGAGGTTCTATCTCCTGTGTGGGCATTTGTGTGTGAGGTTGTGTCTCCTGTGTGGTATTTGTGTGTGTGGTGTGTGAGGTTGTGTTTTTGTGAGTGCTATTTGAGTGTGTGGTGTGTGAGGTTGTATCTCCTGTGTGGTATTTGTGTGTGTGGTGTGTGTGAGGTTGTATCTCCTGTGTCTGTATTTGTGTGTGTGGTGTGCATGAAGTGTTGTCTCCTGTATATGTATTTGTGTGCGTGGTGTGTGAGGCTATATCTCCTGTGTGGGTATGTGTGTGTGTGTCGTGTGTGAAGTGTTGTCTCCTGTATGAGTATGTGTGTGTGGTGTGTGACATTCTGTCTCCTGTGTGGTATTTGTGTGTCTGGTTTGTGTGTGGTTTGTGTGAGGTTGTATCTCCTGTGTGGCATTTGTGTGTGCAGTGTGTGTGAGGTTGTATCTCCTGTGTGTGTATTTGTGTGTGGTGTGTCAGGTTGTACCTCCTGTGTGGGTATTTGTGTGTGTGTGTGGTTTGTGAAGAGTTGTCTCCTGTGTGGGTATGTGTGTGGTGTCTCTGCATTTGTATCTCCTGTCTGGTATTTGTGGGTGTGGTGTGTGTGAGGTTGTATCTCCTGTGTGGGTCTTTGTGTGTGATGTGTGTGACGTTGTGTACTGTGTGAGTATTTGTCTGTGTGGTGTGTGTGATGTTGTATCTCCTATATGGTATTTGTGTGTATGGTGTGTGTGAGGTTGGATCTCCTGTGTGGGTATCTGTGTGTGGTGAGTGTGATGTTGTATCTCATATGTGGTATTTGTGTGTGGTGTGTGAGGTTGTATCTCCTGTGCTGGTATTTGCAGGTGTGGTGTGCGTGAAGTGTTGTCTCCTGTGTGTGTATTTGTGTGTGTGTGGTGTGAGTGAGGTAATATCTCCTGTGGTGGTAGTTGTGGGTGTGTGTGTGGTGTGTGGTATGTGGTGTATGTGAAGTGTTGTCTCATATGAGGGTATTTGTGTGTGAGAGTGTTTGAGCGGGGTGAGGTAGTTTCTGCTGTCTGGGTATGTGTGTGGGTGTGTGTGTCAGTGTCTGTATATGTATTTGATTTGGTTGATTGATTAATTTATGTTATATTATTAACATTGTGTGGGCACCAACGACTGCGGTGTGTCGCAGAGACCATATTGAAGGCAAAATGTTAGGAGCAATTACTCTGCCACTTTTTCTTCTCAAGATATTATTATAAACTGCACAAGACATGCCAGAACAAGAATGTTGGCTGAGAACAATACCTCTGGCTGGTCAATAACGTAGCCTACCATTTTATTTAGCTTACTCAAAATGATCAATGGAAGTGAGGTCGATAGTCATGCTGGTGCCGGTTTGGCAGCGACTCGCCTATTGGCAGCGACTCGCCTATTTAAAAAGAGGGCGGGTGGGTGTGGTCAAGCAACCGTTACATGTTGGAGGGAGCAGGCCGAGTGCCCGAGTGACGGGACAGAGGCGTCCCTCTAAGTGTGAGGGGTAGAATCCAGGGGTCAGCACTGGCTTTCCCGCCGAATTAACCACAATTTGAAATTATGCGCCAATTCGGACAGGAAGCCAGAGAGCGATATCAGTTTTTTGGGAAATGGAGGTTTTATTCACATAACACTCTTATACAATCTTAATCAATTTTAGGGTAGTTTTAGGTCATAGTTAGTTAATTCATTCAGGCAACCTCCTACATCTCTGCAGAGGGCAGCGCAGGTCACGGGTTCGAGGCCACCGAGGGGGAGCCCCGAGCCACGCCAAACACAAAGCCAGGGCTCGGGGGGCGACCGAGATTACCTCAGGAGGTGATTGGAGTGATTCGTTTCCGACTCCCAGCTTCGAGGCCATTAGTGCCCTGAGGCCCATCTGAGGCCCATCTGGGGCTGCGCACGCCCAGACCGCCCCCTGCGAGATCGTGCAGTATGAACTGGCCCTGGGACAGCCACTTCCTCCAGGGATTCCCTGAGCAGCATGATTCTCCTCTGCCGGGTCACTATGATGTCAGAGTGGTGATGACTGCTGGAGTGCCCGAGGGCACCCGCACAACAACCCAGGCCCTACACTACAGCGCCAGGCCCGGTCTGGTCACAACGGTGAGCTGGGTGTCACAGTACAACACGGAGGTTGCCCGAGCTCCTGCTCACTCGTGTTGACGTGGGCGACATCACCGACGAGAGTGATGCGGGTGGCGTCATGGACATGGGTGGGTTGTTGGCCTCATTTTGGCTTGGGTGACATGGGTGACCTTTTGAACGGGGTGACATCACAGACGAGTGATGCGGGTGGCGTCATGGAGATGGGTGTTGTCGTTGGCACCGTTTTGGCTTGGGTGACGTGGGTGACCTTTTGAACGTGGGTGACATCACTGACAAGAGTGATGCGGGTGGGTGACGTGGGTGACCTTTTGAACGTGGGTGACCTTTTGAACGTGGGTGACATCACCGACGAGGGTGATGCAGGTGGTGTCATGGACATGGGTGATGTCGTTGGCATCATTTTGGCTTGGGTGACGTGGGTGACTTTTTGAAGGTGGGTGACATCACCGACGAGCGTTATGCGGGTGGCATCATGGACATGGGTGATGTCGTTGGCATCGTTTTTTTGCTTGGGCGATGTGGGTGACCTTGTGGATGTGGGTGACATCCTTGCTGAGAGTAATGTGGGTGGCGTCATGGACATGGGTGACGTCTTGGAAATGGGTGATGCCGTGGACGTGGGTTACATCATGGTTGTAGTGACCTCATGGACATGAGTGACGCGCATGATGACTTCGGCATGGTGACATCATGGATGTTGCAGTATATGTGCACGACTGGGGCGACGTGACTGTTATATCACGCATTGATGGCCTGGGTCAGTGTTGACAATAGTATGGTCACTGGCGTGTTTGATGTGGTTGACGTGGGTGATGTTGCTATGATGCGATATCAATGTCAATGTTCACACAGAATACATCCCTAATGTTTATGGACTCAGTACCAGTATGTGTGTGGACTTATCGAAGGATGATGAAAATATCATGGACAAAGAAGATCAACAACAAAGAAGTTCTCAGAAAAATTAAAAATAAGAAAAGCTTGTTTGCCACTATACAGACAAAGAAACTTATTTATTTTGGCCACATCATTCGTCAGAGTTCAATATACCGTACATTGTTGGAAGGGAAGGTGAATGGCAGCAGAGGGAGAGGGAGACCAAGAACATCATGGTTTACAAATATTTCACAGTGGACAGGCTTGAATTATTCACAGTCTATCAGAACAGCACAACATCGGGACAAGTGGAGAACCATTGCATCCAACCCTGGACTAGAGGATGGAACTATTGATTGATTGATTGAGCCCGCCTTTCAAATCACTTTGACCTCGGCTGCGGCTCCTTCAACATCTACACTATGAGCTTCTTTGTTTACCATCCCACCCACCCAAGCTTGTAAAAATATTTGTGGGGTTAAGTTCTGTAAGCCTCACAATTATGACATTTGAACTCTGACATGTAACGATAGGGAAAAAGACAATAATAAATCCCAATATAAAGTACGTCGGTCAGTCTTGCATTATTTCAATTATAGAAATTTACCTTTTTAAATTAGCAAATCACCAACATCAACATTTGTTGACCCCCTGCTTGTAAGAATTCACTGATCTTTTGGACTTAAATATTCTGCTCTATTTCCGGTTAGACTATATGCAGTCTCTAAGGCATGTTTAAGTGAGAAGGGAGCACAGCGAGGAAAGGAGCAAAAACGGCTGACCACTGGGTCATATCGAGCATACCCTTGCAGGATGAGTTTCCAATTCAGTAAGTAGTATATTGTGTGATTTAAACAGAAATCACTGCAGATAAATTTCAAATATACTTCAAACAATTTAATCTGTGCAAAAGATACATAGATATGTGATAATGTCTGAACAATAAACTAGTCAAATAATATTTGACTACACTGCTAGCTCTGTGGAGGTATAGCCTGGTCCCCTGGCATTCATTTGCTCAGTCAGACGCACAGGAGGTTTCAGCTATTATCGCTCAGTTTCCAACCTGGTCCCCTAGCCTTTGTACCGGAAACAAGTTCAAACAGGCTCAAATGAGTTCAACCATGGCTGGTTGGATCGCAACCGTGGCTGGTTGGGTCGCTCCATATAGCGCTGAATATGCTTATGGTTTAAGTGGTGAATAAATATATATGGAATATTATTGTGAATGGAATAATCTGACCTGATTCTTCCTGCTATATTGTACTTGTGACTTCCAATGTTTTCTCTATGCATTATAGGGCGTATGAAATGTTATACGTCTATAGGCAGAAGAAAATACACTTTGCTTATTTATTTAATACCGACCCACCCATGGGGAGGCTAATGACTAACACGTGTACATATATGCATAAACAATACCTATGCATAATCACCAAAATCCAGCAAACGGAAACGGAAATAGCCCTCTATGGGCGCCGCCATTTGTAAAATCGTGTTGAATAACAGAGTAATCCAAATCCAGCAAACGGAAATGGAAATCGCTCGTCGAACTTCGGTCCGCAGCAAGCAGGATGGACGACAGCTATTGGTTAATAATATATCAAAACAAATGCCCGCTGCCATAGAATCGGCCGTATTCGGGTCACCCGAGTTGATAGAATTTCAAATCGAACACCGCGAGTGGAGTAAAAAAAAAATCATAAAATACTTTGCTGTAGTTAATCGGTGGGTCGGTCCTAAGCATTGCTTATTCATATTATTGTTATTGCTATGTTATTGTTTGAATTTCTCATACCTATCTAATTATTGTGCTCCGTGTGCTGCAGAGGTGTGCTGTGGTCCTGCGCCGACCTATATAAGCAGCTGCTGGGCGTTCGACTCGTCCCACTCTTCATAATTTTCCTTTTGTGGTACGGGTATGCCCGAGCCATTGGTCAATATATTGATATATAAAGTTGCCAACCCATTATTCGCTTTTCTCTCTTTGTCATTTGCTATTGCTGAGTCTATTTAAATTATTCAGGTGAGAGATCAATAAGTTAGGATGCTAACAATGACATGACATGTTTATGTCACGATGGTTACGAAGCTGCTTTACCTAACATGGTTAATAAAATAAGACTACGCTTGTGTTTAGTGTGTCTGGCTGTGGTGTATACAACTGTGGCAGGTTTTCTTACTTGAACAGACTGTTGGAACTGGCCAGATGATTTCTACATAATGCATGAATTAATAGTAACTAGCAGCGTTTCTGCGCAAAGATGACATTGAATAGCTAACCCGTCATCCTTATTTTCAATGTTCACAGTAAGTGTGATATGTGCGTAATACCCCACATCTGACACCATTTGAAAGTACAACGTCTGAACACTTTGACTTCTGGATACTGAATGGTTTATTCACGGCCTAGGGCACGCTTGACCCACCGGCTAAACTTTCCATGATGTCATCTCATTTGCATATCTCTTTGTCTCAACCTCTGCATCTCGTTAACATATATTAACCACACACCTGTACGTCTATTACGCATATATCACCATTACGATTTCTGTGGACTCACTACGATTTCTGCCCTTCATTGTGCAATTACGCCGGTGTACTGAAACATTACGGAAATTCACCTTTGTCCACACCTATATATTATATACATATATAAGGTAGGGCTATGTAATAAGAGAGAGAAAGCGACAGGTGGGTCGGTCACTTTTATTGTGCGACATGGCGAGCATAATAAACAGGCTTACCGGTAAAGTTTGAAATCGAGTAGCAGACTGACTTATGCCTGCCCGTTCCACGGCGTTGCCGGGGGCAATGGGGGCAAATCGAGGCTAGTCAGCCATTGGACATAATAAATTAGAAGTAATGGTAGAATAATAATAGTAATAATAAGGAATATATACTCCGCATACTTATATACGCATAATTCATTATACATCCCATAAGGTAGGGCTATGTAATAAGAGAGAGAAAGCGACAGGTGGGTCGGTCACTTTTATTGTGCGACATGGCGAGCATGATAAACAGGCCAAAGGGGGACGGCTACACGTCAACCCCCCAACCCACCAGTCGGGAGATCGGCACAGAGTGAAGCGGCAACCCTCATGTCGTTAACTATACGAGTGCCTAATGGGGTCTTAAGATAATCATAGACGGTCTCTGATGCCCAGTCACCCCTGGCCTTAAGTTCTTCTATCGTGGCACCGCACATGGCCAGAAAGGTGCAGCCCCCCCTCCTTAAGGAATGGGAAGAGAGGGAGGTAGCATCGAGCCCTGCCCTTGAAGCAAATTTTTTTAAGGTCTCCTGGTAGATACTATATGGCAGAGGCCGCGAGCCCCCCCCCCCCCCAGGCAAGGAAGGCGAAAGGCAAGGGCCGTAGGTTCAGCCGGGATCTGACGGAAGTGAGTCTCGGTCCAATAAACCGCACAGAGATCAATGTCGCAACATCGTGCAATGGGGATCTCAAGGACTCTTTCTCTGAATTGTATAGTCTTTGATCGATGCACGGTCAGAACTAATCCCCAATCATAAAAGACGAAGTCGGCTCTAGAAAGGGCGGCATCAGACATAGTCACCTGAGACTTCCTTAATAGCCCCCTGAATGAACATAAGACTGCCGCACGCCAAGCTACATGGTCATGATTATTTGTCAGTAGTGCAAACATCTTACGCAGCATATGAGGCAGCAGTGGCATTGCTCGACGGGGGGCATCTCCCTTCACCCTGCGGATCCCCCTCAAGGTCGAACCCAACACAAAGCTCTTATAATCGATTCCAGTCTCGCCCTGCTGCCTCAGGAAGAAATTCAGGCCACTTAGGTAATTTAGCACCAAACCATACTTGAGCGAACGGGCGAGCCAAGTGGCATAGAGCGCAACCTGCTCCGTCGAGCATGGTATCGGGGAACGTGATGATTGATAGTTTTCAACATACTCAAAATATTTTCCGATCTGAACCCCCCTTGCTAGAGCCGAATTCCTCGCATAGGATTGCTGCTGGTATCCCTGCTGCTCCGCCTTTAGAACAGCTATTTCTGAAAGAGAAATACGGAATATCAAAAATCTCGGTACAACAAAGTGCTCTAGCGCAATCAACACTCCTGATCCTATCTGAGCTATCCTCACTAATTAGCCTGCTCAATGCGTCACAAATGACGTTAACATGGCTGCGTATATACACAGAACTGAACTCGAAATTGAATTCAACGGCCAGCCAGAAAATCCTCCGGAGGAAGTACATGATTCCCTTGCACCTAGACCTTCCAGTGTTCAAAGCAGCCTGAACCACTACGCTATCAGTCACCATCATGACAGTGCTGTCCTGCCAACCACCACTCCAGCGAAGGCATGCAGTGTAAACTGCCCACATCTCCTGAACATTGATGTGGGCGGTCTTAACATCAGCTGGAGGAATATGTTGGTGGTGGCCTGCATAAGCGTCTAGAGAATCAGAGTGCCCCTCGGCGAAGGTCCCGACTAGCCAATCCCGGTCGTGCAAGGCCCCGAAGCCCCAATTTGAAGCATCGCTGTAAGTCGATACGACAGGGGCAAACTTGCCCAATATCCTAGCCTTACCATTGAAAGACTTGGCAAAATTCAGCCACCAGTTGAGGTCCTCCTTGACACCCTCGTTTAATCTAGCTCTATGGAATGGCTGTTTTAGTTTGGCGATAAGGTCGTATATACGCCGGGTGAAAGTCCTACCCCCCCTAATTACCTTAGAGCAATGTGTGAGGAGGCCCCCCACCCGCTCAAGCTCCTTCCTCGATGCTTTCTTACGGCCATGAAGTTTGTGCAAAATTTCTAGTGTTTTGTCCAATTTATCTTGGGGGAGACTAAGCTGTAATTGGACCGAGTCGACGTAAATACCAAGAAAACGCACCTTGGTGTTGACCTCACTGACCTTCCTGAAACTAACAAAGAAACCGAGCCTCCTGAGGATCGCTATCAGTGTTCTCTGAGCCTTTCGCACCTCACTAGTGGTACCTCCTACAAGACAGAAGTCATCCAAGTAGTTCACAACCCCGACCAATCCCTCACGCACACAACATCGGACTACAAAATCGGAAATCTTAGTAAAGATATAAGGGCTAGAGGATAATCCCATACTGAGGCGATTGTCTAGGAAATAGGTAAAGTCCTCACCGAATGTCTTACGATGTCTCAGACCCTGCCGATGCCGATCATCGGGGTGGATCGATACGGCACGATAGGCGTCTTTTATGTCTACGGTTCCGAGACAATCCCCCGTCTCTAACATGTCAGTCACATCGTCTAAGCCCTTATAAGAGAATTTGGTACAAACCTCATGAGTATAATTATTAACCGATAGCGAAGAGGGCCTACTGCAGTCGATTACTACACGACCACCGCCATCGTCCTTTGGGACGACAAAAGCATCATGAGTGCATATTGGAAGGTCGTGAACCACAGAGATGACACCAGCTGCTTCCTCATCACTAAATTTTTTTACTAATGATCTCATTCTCCCAAGCTGATTTCTTTTTAGCACGGTCAGGCATATAGCTACTGTCACACGTGGGATTGATCACCCGAAACCCAAAAGTCACTCCTATCATGAGATAGACCCAGTCGGGATCAGTGTCGCCTCTCATAAATAGCTCTACAAAAAACCTGCATGGTTTAAGTTGGCTAGCGACACCCGCGATAGCATGCACACATGAACAGCAACCTTGCACACATTCCTTAGTGACCTTAATTGTCACTGGTGGCGCACCAGGCCGTTCCCTAATTTGTACACACAGGGCACCATGATCGTCAGACTCTACAAATAACAGATCATCACTACTGGTGCCACGTGGTTGCACCCATTGCAAACCATCCCCAATTGCGGAAGAATGAGACTTGCTTATGTTAACATCACCCATACAAGAGCCTCAACCCCAGGAGAATCATCACCATTACAGGTTATGCGTTGAAAATGATCAAAGGGGAACGAATCAAGCAAGTCAGTATCGGTTATGTTAGCAATATCTGAAGCACATTCAACACCGTCAGTGGTTAGAAATAGTTCTCTGTCCCAGTTTGGGTCACTATGGGAGCATCCGGCCGGCAAAGCAGAAGTAGGCCGGCTGCTTCTAGTCCCTCGGTCGTGGCAGGTGTCATCGTTATCACCGTCAAGTGTCCCAAGTAGATCCGAGCTTGGCGGTCAATCTTTACATTTTGAACGTCTATGAGATTTTGAGCCGCAGTGAGAGCAACTGTGGGCGAACCTGCAGTTGTCCTCAGTCCTGGTGCAACCGGAATCACCATTCCATGCGTAGCAAGCCCTACGGGCACTGTTACCAATCGAACGCTTTTGGCCAGTAAAGTTCCCGCCTCCGGCCTTCCTACTTTTCATGTTATGGGGGCCGTAATGTACAATGCTTTCGTCTTGGTGTGCCTTACCGAAAGCTTCAAAACCAATGGTTTCAGCAAGCTTCCGAATCGCCAGCATGTGATCCACATGAGCAGTATCCTTGTAATGATCGTCACTTTCTCTGGTGGAAATAAAACTAATGTGCTGGATAATCGCCTTGTAGTTACTCACGCTAAGTCCAGGTATGTCAAGGCACCAGAGACACGATGCCCTAATTAGTTCATGAGCATTCAACTTTCGAACACCCTTTCCTGATGCGTATCGCTTGAGTGACCACTTACTTCGTCGTCGCCTCGAAGAGCTGCCATCACTGCTGGATCTCGAAGATCGTCTCCTCCTGCTCGATCCTCGTGAACGTCGTCGCGATCTGCGATGTAGGTCGCCGTCGTCCCCCTCGGTTCCATGGGTCCATGTCGGTGGGGGAAGTGCAGTCTCAATCGCGCTCTGGTAGTCGTCTGCAGGCCCAACCGTCATTGCGGCAGGGTGTCCCGTCACAACTTTTGTCGTCGCAGAGCTGTCTTGCCTAACGGTCGTCCTCCCTCGATTCCGTCGTCTTTCACGCTCGGCAATTAATTCCTCGAATTCCTCCTCGAGGGCCGATACCCTCAGCTCAGCCTTAAGTGCCTCGATGCCTTCACGTGCGATCTTCTCCCGTTCCTGTAGTGACAGCGAAGCCATGGCTGATACCGGCGGCTCAATATCGCCTTGGTCGCTCCTCTCGTCAGCCGACTTGGTGGTCTTCATAGCTCCAGTGCTCCTAGTCGACCTGCCTGGTTTAGTCAATTGGAGCTCCACGCTCTTCATAACACCCAATGCTGAGTCATGGTTCTTGTGTGGAACGCCACAGTCGCTACAGTATCCTGTAGTTGGCATATCGCGGCCAGGGTAGTTCCGGCTATAATCAAAAGCACATGTAGCGTTACGCTAGACAATCATGGTCATGAATGTAGAATTGTCCTGTTGGAGTTGATATGTGCGTTAGCCATAAAGACCTTATGTGTTGCTAGGACATAATGTTTTGCACCCGGTCTGTATATATACATCTATGTGTCGAACAAGATCTAAGTCGATGTAAGTCGAAGCACACGCTTTAGCCGCTGGGCCGGAGATCGTCAAACTCAGGTAGCATGATAGCAGTGTAGGTAGACGATCCTCCCGATATACTTTGTTGAAACGTCCCGGCAGCCAAGGTAAGACACAGGTAACAGGTAGACTGTGTTTGTTGCTGCTGTAGGGAGGGCTGTAGTAGGCATATCGCGGCTCACGGATGTAAGTCGAAAGCACACGCTTTAGATGCTGGGCTATGGCAGCCCGAGGGGAATGCTTTGACCAGAACCTTGGCCTGCTTTGCGGCGAGCTGCCGCGGACCAGGGTACCAGGGTCCGCAATCAGGTACTAAGGTCCTTAGCACTAAGAGTTCCAGTACTAAGGTACTTAAGTACTAGGACGAGTACTAAAGTGCTTAAATTTGTTCAATAGTAATTGCTGAATTATATACATATATACATAAATATTTATGTTAAATAAACATTAATAATATAAGTGACTTTAATGATTGATTGATTGATTGGTGGTTGCTTTACGCCGTGTCGGCAGCATAGGCCATATTCACGGCGAGAAATGTTTGTTTTTTGTTCAAACCATCGCTTTTACATGTAAAAGCAGACAATCAATTATGTGCCAATAGACACCCATTAAATTAGAAAGCTCACAATCATATATTTGTGGTCAAGGGAAACAAATTCCCATAGAAAAAGAAAAGTTTTATTAATAATTGATGTGATATATAAATAATTATATGAGTATAAAATGGGCGGAGTAGGCTTGTGCTATTTATTATATATTTATTATATTATTTATTTATTATGCTTTTATTTCGTCAAATTCCAGACCGTCCTGTCATTTACTGCGTTCCGGTGTGGCGGTTTCAGCGTGTTCCCGTGCTCAGCCATGTCCCGTTGCTTCTGCGCATGCGCGGATTTCGCATCAACTCGGATCACCCGAGACACTTATTGGCGCATGCGCACATCCTACAAACTCGGGTCGAATAATCGAATACGCTTCTCCGTGCTCGGGTGGACAATTTTTGTTGTTGTTTTAATAACCGATAAAAAATACAGCAAAATAGGATTTAAAGTATTTTATGATGGCCTAGTTTACCTATATTTCCATTTGATTCGAGGAAGGAAGCCGGAGACCTGGTGGGAATGAAGGGTATTTATTTTTCACAGTGAGGGAGGGTTACACGGTAGGGGGGCTCTCAGTCTAGTTGGTCGATGTCGATGGTGGCGTCCTGGATGGCCAGAGGGTCTGAGGCCACCGGAGCCGACCCCTATGGAGTAGTCCTTTAAAAAGAGGGTGGGTGGGTGCGGTGAAATGGTCAGAGCACGGAGGACCGAAACCGAATGTCCAAGCCGGGGGGAGGTTCCGGTCAGTGTCTGTGCATCCCGCTTGGTGGCGTGGGTGTTCCCCCCGGCTTCCCGCCCGAATCAACCACAATTCCAAATTATGCGCCGATTCGAGGAAGGAAGCCGGAGACCTGGTGGGAATGAAGGGTATTTATTTTTCACAGTGAGGGAGGGTTACACGGTAGGGGGGCTCTCAGTCTAGTTGGTCGATGTCGATGGTGGCGTCCTGGATGGCCAGAGGCTCTGAGGCCGCCGGAGCCGACCCAAAACACAAGGCTAGGGCTCGGGGGGCCTCAGAGGGGGCGAGGCGGGGGACGTAGCTGAACACAGCCGACGACTCCCAGGTGCCCTGGGCCATTATGGCCGCCAGGTCAGCCCCTCGCGCGGCGAACGCCTGGGCGGCACCTCTGCGGAGGCCGTGGAGCGTGAAGCGGGAGGCCTCCGGGACGCCCGCCTCCGCGAGCGCCTCCCTCACCAAGGGGGTCAGTAATTGGGGGGTGAGTGGGGTGCCGGTATGACAGATGAAGGCCGGGGCATCTGAAGGGGCGGGCACCTGCTGGATCCGCACATTGCCGGCTGGCGCTTGTGACTGTTCTGGCAGAGGAGGAAGGCATCGTGCTGCCATCAACGGTTGCAACTACCGGCCGTGTCATACACACAAAGATACATATTTCTGCATGACTATTTTAATTCTGAACCTTAAACACATGCCACATAATGCCACGTAATGCCATGTAACAGGAATTGCATACGGGTATCGTTGAACATTACTTTGGACCTCTTTACATGGCTCCTATCAACTATACACGTTACGCCTACATGACCTTTGATTGACGGTGATATTGAGCGGATTTGACAGCTACAACATCTAACGACATTGCAAGCGTGGCGCTCGTGACTGTTGTTCAGAGGAGGAAGGCATCACGCTGCCAGCAACAGTTTTAGCCTACCGGCCGTGTCACATACAATTATACATATTTCTGGCATGCCTATTTTATTTCTGAACCTTACACGCAGTGATGGTGACATTGCCTACGTCTTTTTGACGGTGACATTGAGCTGATTTTACAGCTAGCAATATTGCCGGTGTGGTGCTTGTGTTTTAGCTTACCGGCCGTGTCACACACAAATGTACATATTTCTGGCATGCCTATTTTAATCCTGAATTTTACACGCAACTGATGGTGACATTCCCTCCATGATCTTGTTGACGATGATATTAAGCTGATTTTACAGCTAGCAACATTGCCGGTGTGGCGCTCGTGTATGTTGGATCAGAGGAGGAAGGCATTATGCTGTCATCAATGGTTTCAGCTTAATGGCCGTGTCAAACACAAATATCCGATCTACACGGACTGCTTCCACACTTCTTCACGTAACACCACATAATGCCATGATACGCCACAAAAATGCCACTAAGGAGATCAACACGCAATGCAACTCAACAAAAGCAGGATAACACTGCTAAACAACGTGGACACCCAAAGTAAAAAAAAAGGCTGAGCATACAGAACAAATGGAGGGCAATTATGACGAACCGTAGGCGGGCTCCGTCACAAACGAACTGCCGCTGCTAAACACACCGACAGTACCCACCGGCCTCAACGACGGCATACTGGAAGCCATACAGTCATTGATGGGGAACCAATTGCAAAGTCTCCGCATGGATCTGATGGCGAATATGGAGGCTCGGATCGATGCATTTGAGGCAAACAACCAAAACCGGAGGATCGTAGTGAGTGGCATGGACGACATGAAGGTAGTTGACAGTGAGTGCGACACTGTCAGCTACCCACCTGTCAGTCAGGTGCAGCCGGATTACAGCTATGACAACCACACCACCATCAATTGGGCAGCACCCTTACAAACGAGGACACCACACCCGACAGCACCGTATCCACCACCCATGACCGGAAATGGAATGCACTTCCGAGAGTCCTACACTGACGGCGAAGGCGCGGCGGGACACTTCCCGTGCTTTCAAACCATCGGATCCACCGACTCAATTGCAGTAGACGAACAAACTAAGGTGATCAAAGACATACTACTGGCAGCCGGAACAGCATTGGGCCGGAAATGAAGTAAAGCTACATTCCTTCCTCATCTTTGTGTATTTCGTGGCAATAAGCGAAATAAGGTGGGACTAGGTGAGGCTACTATGCCCGAGTACTTTGAGGCATTGTTTAGAATGGGAAAAGACCTGGCCCTCCCACACACATCGAAAGACCCCATACTGGATCACCTACACCAGATGGCAACCATGGCCACTACCTGGGACTAGTACACAATGCGTCTGTGGTCAGAGAGAGTCTTCTCGATGATTGATGACGGACGCCTGCCGCATGGATGGGCATATCTCTGGGTCACGCCCTTGGCTGATCTGACCACTCCGGTTATGGTGTCAGGCCCCGCCCCTCTGACAACAACCGTGGCGGCGGCCATACTAACAGTGTGACGTCAACAACAATGGCCGCCAACCATAAAAACAACAACAAACGTGACGACACTGACAGCTGTCACTATGACATAGGTAACTGCGGCGAGGACAGCACACAAGATGTCAACACCAGCATGGACTACAGTGACGAAGACACACCAGCAACACAGACAGCAGTGATACAAGCAGAAGCTGTGAAAGCAATGATGATGTTGGTGCAATTGATCAAGTTGATGCTGTCGATGTAGTTGATATCGTCAGTTTTGGTGAGGTGGGCGATGACGGACCCTACACGCCGTGCCCACTCAGGTCTCTGACAGAATACATGCACGCTCTTAATGAGACATGGCCACACCCAACACCCTCAGCAAAGGTCATTTCACAACAACCCCAAAAAGAAAGCAGCCAGCCTGTGCTCACAGCTGGCACTAACTGAAATTCAGGTACCATTTGATAATGTTTTCACTCCAGGACTTTGAGTATCCTGGGAAGCTCAAACTTAAAACTGCTCCTCTCTTCCCAGGTTACACAGACACTCAACACGAACGACTGCTGCAGGTCTACTTCCCAGGGCTCACTGCGGGCACATGGCGGAACAAGTCGGTGCAAGCGAAGCGCTACCTCCAGTTCTGCCAACACCACCAAGCCGACCCCCTGAGCCCCTCGCCATGCAACCTGCTCGCATACCTACTTCACCTTATAGAATCACTCGCTTCTCTGGGGGTGGCGATGAACTACCTGAGCGGAGCAAAGACCTGGGTGCAGCTACTGGTGGCAACACACAAGCCTTCGACTCTTACTCGGTCTCTCTGATGAAACGAGGGGTCCAGAGGATGTCATCACACATCCAAATACAGGCACCACCTGTCACCCAGGCCCACCTCCGCTCAGTCATCGCCTTCCTTGCCATGGTCGGCCCGTCGGCTCAGGTCCTCACTGCCGCCCTCTTAATAAGGTATCACACCCTCCTACGACAAGGGAACCTGCTCGCGAGCCTGGCCCTCACTGACCCGGGCCATGCATTCTGAGCATGAGACATCGCCATCACTCCAAGCAACGTCTCCATAACCGTCTGGACGACTAAGACGCGCTGGAGGCCTGACCAGGCCTACAAGGTCCTGGTCCCTGCCAAACTCGGTTCCATCTGATGCCCAAGGACAGGCTGGATCAGATACTCATCACAAGGCCGACCACCCCCATCCGGCCCGCCTTCATCCTCCCCGGAGGTGCCCCACTTCAGGCTGCGGCTCTCACTCTCGCAGCAGTGGGAGTGGACCATCCAGCCTCCTACACCCTCCACAGCTTGAGGAGGGGGGGAGCCCAAGATTGTGCAGCGTCTGGGGATTCACTCCACGACATAATGGAGCTGGGGTCTTGGACCTCCAAGGCAGTCCGCGCATATGTCCCTAGGGACCATGTCCGCACCGGGCCTCAAACCCTTGCCTCCTGTTTGATTGAGGGTTCGAGCCCGGCCCATGAGAAAAAAGGACACTGCAAGAAATGACTCTGGCGGGGGAGAGTGATCCGAAAGTGACCAATTGACCTGAAATAACCTGTGAATGATTGACCTGAAGTGACATGTGAATGATACCAAATGTCTTAATGCTCGATAAAGACCGATTTAACCCATTCCGCCTCCGCCTTCGTAATTGTGCATGTTATTCGTAACATGGGTAATTTCGGGTGGAGGTGCGGGTACCTCACCATTCAGCTAACTTGAGCATCATTGGCACCATCTGCCAACAACCCGTGGACTAAAAGCTGTCGCCCCGCATGCTATGGTGGAGCCACCTTGTGGAAAAAACCCGAACTAGCAAACAAGCCTTAGAGACCTGGCTGCAGCCTTCCCGCCAAAAACGTGATCACATGCCCAAGATTCAAACTCAAACCGCCCTCCACTGCGCACTTCTACTACTGCTCCTGATTGACATGGACTGCCTCCACACTTTCTTCACCCACCCACCCACACCTAAAATAAGGTACGAGGGCGGGGTTGAGGGTTCGAGCCTGGCCCATGAGAAAAAAGGACACTGCAAGAAATGATTCTGGCGGGGGAGAGTGATCCGAAAGTGACCAATTGACCTGAAATAACCTGTGAATGATTGACCTGAAATGACATGTGAATGATACCAAATGTTTTTATGCTCGATAAAGACCGATTTAACCCATTCCGCCTCCTCCTTCGTAATTAGGTTGATTAATTCTGTGGTTACCCATGGGTCTTGGTTGTTTTTGATTTTAAGTTTTATGATTGGGCAAGTAGTGTCCAGATGCTTTCTGACTTCCCCAATGATATTGTTCCATTGGTCATTTACACCTATGTCAGTTGGAAATGGTAATTTAATGTTTTCTTTCAGATGAGTTTCTACTGCCTCTTTTGTGTAGTTTTTGTATGATCTACCCATATGGGGAGTAGTTTTGTTTTTTGTTTTTATTTTCTTTCTAGTAACATATATCAATTCATGATCGCTAATACCCCAGTTTCTTGTTCCTGAGGTGTGGGTATGATTTGAGTCTGTTATTATTAGGTCTATTATCAAGCTGTTTTCTCCAAGCCTTGTTAGCTCACTCATATTTTGCTTTAACCCTCTGCCTTTGATTAAGTTCTCTAGTGAGTGTCATTCTTGTCAACCAACGATATTGAAATTGTATCAAACAGGCAAGGACATATCCAGGTGCTGACATATGTTCGGATCATAATCCAGTAGTAATCAGTATGGTAGTGAAATTGAAACAGCAGAACAACATTAAAAACAACATTCAAATGGATATGAACATGTTAAAAGATGCAAAATACAGAACTAAGTATAATGTCTCTGTTCATAACAAATTCAGTGTACTGATGAATGAAGAAACTCCTCAGAGAGAGTATAACAACATTGAAATGGAATGGGAAGCTCTCAGAGAAAGCATGGTCAAGTCAGCAGAGGAGGTGTTACCAAATAAAAAACGAGAGACAAAGCAATCATGGATGACGCAAACCATACTAGAAAAGATGGCAGAAAGGAAGAAAGTGAAAACCACTGATCCACCTAAATACAAACACCTGAAGAATGAAATAGAAGATGAATGCAAAAAAGCTAAAGATGAATGGTGGAATAAGAAGTGTGAAGTAGTGGAACAACTTGAGTCTCAACATCGTTCAAGAGAGATGCACAAGAAAGTGAAAGAGATAACAGGTCAAGGATACAGACAGAGAAGCAGTAAATGTATCAAGAACAAAGACGGCAAAATGCTCTTTGAAGAAGATGAAATAAAGTCCAGATGGGAAGAATATATAAACGAACTATACAATGATGACAGAGGGAACCCACCCACAATTGAGAAAGAAGATGGGAATATTATATTAGTATCAGAGGTTGAGAAGGCTATCAATGAGCTAAAGGCAGGTAAGGCTCCTGGAAGTGACCAGATAACATCAGAAATGATAAAAGGACTAGATGAAGTGGGGATTCAAATCATTCATAAGCTAGTAACTGACATCTATGAGACTGTATTTATACCATTGAATATGAATGAATCCATATTTGTACGACTCCCAAAGAAGCTAAAACCAACATTGTGTACTGAGTACAGAACACTAAGCCTGATGAGTCATATGTTGAAGATGATCCTGAAAATAATTTTACTGAGAAACAGACAGAAAATTGAAGAACAAATCAGTAACGTACAAAGTGGGTTTATATCTGGAAGAGGTACACGTGAAGGGATTTTCAATATGAGAATGATTTGTGAACGTTATTGTGAAGTGAACCAGGATGTTTATGCCTGCTTTATTGACTATGAGAAGGCCTTCGACCGAGTCAATCATGAACTGTTAATCAAATGTTTACAAGATATTGGTGTCAATGGCAAAGACATTAAACTAATTGTGAACTTATACTGGACACAACGTGCATTTATAAAAATGGAGCAGGGCCTATCGGATGAAGTTATGATTAAACGAGGAGTTCGACAGGGGTGTGTATTGTCACCATGTCTATTTAACCTGTACACAGAGATGATTTTCAGACACATTGAAGATTGCAAGGGAGTGACAATAGGTGGCATGAACGTCAACAATCTTAGATATGCCGATGACAGTGTAATACTAGCAGACAGTGAGAAAAACCTACAAGATATAGTGAATAGAATCAATAAAGCTGGAATACTATTCAACATGAAGATGAATGCCAGGAAGACCAAAACAATGGTTATAAGTAAAAAGACAGATAAACCAAATGTCAATATAACCATAGATGGCACAAACATAGAACAAGTATCCGAATTCATATATCTCGGACAAAAGATTACAAATGATGGGAGATGTGAGGAAGAAATTAAAAGAAGGATAACAATAGCCCGAACAACATTCTCCAAAATGTATAGAGTGTTAACATCAAGTAAGATATTAATACAAACAAGGAAGCGTATTCTTCAGTGTTATGTGTGGTCTACTCTAATGTATGGGGCAGAGACATGGACAATCTCTAAGAAAATGTACAGACGTTTAGCAGCATTTGAGATGTGGACTTATCGAAGGATGATGAAAATATCATGGACAAAGAAGATCACCAACAAAGAAGTTCTCAGAAAAATTAAAAATAAGAAAAGCTTGTTTGCCACTATACAGACAAAGAAACTTATTTATTTTGGCCACATCATTCGTCAGAGTTCAATATACCGTACATTGTTGGAAGGGAAGGTGAATGGCAGCAGAGGGAGAGGGAGACCAAGAACATCATGGTTTACAAATATTTCACAGTGGACAGGCTTGAATTATTCACAGTCTATCAGAACAGCACAACATCGGGACAAGTGGAGAACCATTGCATCCAACCCTCGACTAGAGGATGGAACTATTGATTGATTGATTGAGTGAGTGTTTGTTTTTGTTGTTTGTTTTATAGTTTATATTGAAGTCCCTTAGTAGGAATATATCAGCCTTTGTTAGTTTCGACACACTTTCTAGCGATGTCTCCAGTTGTGTGATGAAGTCTTCCATGTTTCCATTTGGCGGTCTATATAGACTCACTACAGCTATGTTGGATTGTTTCTCATTTTTTATTAGTGTCCACACTAATTCAATGTTTGTATCTGATCTGTTTGCTTCTTGTAATGGTTTATGTTCCGATTTTAGGCTTTTTTTCGTGTATATTGGAACACCTCCACCCCTTTTTTTGTATTTATGTATTGGTCAGTGTTTTTCTATCCTCTCTCACAAGCCTGTACCCACTAATCTCTAGTAGTTGGTCACTATGCAGCTCATGAAACCATGTTTCTGATAGTGTTAACACATCAAATTTACATATATCCAAGTGTAGTTTAATGCTGTCAATTTGGTTGTAGGCACTTTGGCACTTTAAGTCGGCAAAATACATGCCTCTGCCTAGTCTAAATAACTGTTTGTGCTGGAGGTGGTTTCTAGTGTGGAATTGAGATTAGTATTTAAAACGAGTCAGCCTGCATACTGTGGTCACCTACCTTAATTTGCTGTCGGTGCTTGTGCCGCCAGTGCTTGCGGTCGCATTACTGTTCCTGTGCAGCATTAGTAAGGTGGCCGCTGAGTATATATATATTTCGATATTATTTTGCAATAATAAATAATAAATTGTCTCTCTATTTAGACGTTATTTATTTATTTTTGTTTGTTTGTTATTTATTGGTACTTACCTTGATCCTTGACAGTTTGCCCTGATGGTGTCTCTTGTTTTTTGGAGGATTTCTCCCATTTTGTTTTGATATCCTGGTTTGACTATTTCTCCTGCAGCTGCATTTTGGAGGAACAGTCCTGTGCCCCAGTAGGTGCATCTTGTGCAGTCCCTGAAGGCTTTTCCGGGTGCACTTAGTATTTTTTCCTTTAGATCCTCATTTTGCATGAATTTGGCCATTACAATGTCCTCCATCACCTTCTCGTTTGTTTTTATCCATCCAGGTGAACACCATACCTTTTTTCCTATGGCTTTGATGGTGTATGGATTGTCCGTTGCATCAATGAGTCGCATGATGTCAAACTTGTTGTGGTATTTAGCCATAACCGAGCAGTAGTATTGTTCTGCCGAGTTATAGATTTTTCCATCTTTTCCCTGTATTTTGCATTTATATAGATTGCTGTAGGGAGTGTTGTGTCCTTGAAAAGAGATTCCCCAGCTGTGCTCTCTTGTCGCGGCAGCCTCTGGCCTTATTCCCTCTACAGTTATATTACCGAATTCCGTCGGTTCCTATAGTTTCTCTTCTATTTCAAAGTTTGTCCCTCTCATTCTGGCTGTGTTTTTTATGGTTTTTTTCTCTAGCCAGTGTGTACATTAGCTGTGCCGTTTTTTCTTCTAGCATCTCCTTTTCAGTCCTGTCTGGTCTGAATGTGATGTTTTTGAAGGCTTGTTCGTTGTTCAATTTCTTTTACTTCTGAACAGTTCCCTTTTTTGGCTTTCTTTTTCCAAGTGGATTTTTATTCCTCTTGGCTTGGACTCGTTTGGGCGCTCTATTGAGTTGTCTTTGGGGTTTTCTTCATGAGATTCCCCATTCATTTCCCCGGGTCCATCATTTTGCTTTTTAGTTTCCTCATTTGTTGTTCTTTTCTTGCTTTTCCCCCCAGTCTGTATGCTCTTTTTACTACTGTCCAGTCGAAGGAACATTCCGCCTTTGTTAGCAGGTTCGAAATTGTGTTTTCCATGGACTCGTCCTCTTTTTCTGGGATGCCTTGCGTTTAGTTTTTTGTTCTTCACTGTCGGTTGTGGTAGTGAGTAGGCTTCTTTCATCGTTTTGTCACAACCTTTTGGGGTTTTACTTTCTCCATTTTGCATTCCCTAATTGTTATTTTTGTAGTTGGCCTTGTACTGCGCACATTCCAGTGTTAGGCTATTATATGCCGTTTGTAGTTCACTATAAAGCCGTGTTCACACGGGCAAAATGTGAGGCGATTCAGGCAAATCGAATCAGGTGAGGCGAATTAGCGGCCCGTTCACACGGGCAGTACTGAGGCCGGAAATCGAATGCTGCGCATGAGCAAGTCCAGGCTAACCAGTGCCATTTTGGGTTCGACGATGCTGGCACCAGAGAGTGTGGGTTCGACCTAGATATGTAATTACTGAATCGTATTGGTTTGGAACGGTCAAAACTTCTGCTGGGCAGTGAAACCATACAAATAAATGATGAAAAAAATATCTGTGCTTAGATAGCGGTTTCATTAATTAAATTATATAATATGCGCTTTTGATCGACCGGAAAGTCAACAACCTGAGGTGTCGACTGCGCATGCGTGTGAGGTGCTTAATCCGCCTCAGAGCGTCCACACGGGCAAAATTATCCGCATCACAGGAATCGATTCACGTAGACTACCTCGCTTAGGTGGTTTACAGGATCCGCATCACGTGAGTCGAATCAGCCCTAATCCGCATCAGACGTGCGTTCACACGAGAAATGTGAGGCGAACTAGGCAAGTCGCTTTCTACGAATCGATTTACATTGCCCGTGTGAACACGGCTTTTAGTTCCTTTTTGAGGATTTGGATCGTGTCCGTGGACCGTTTGGTGTTTACTTCATTGTCCATGTCCATCCTGTTGTCATTCTCAGGTTTTGTTTCGTATGTTGTTTCGCATGTCCTTGTCTGAGACTGGCTTATTTCCTTTTTTATCCACCCTGATTATTTTTGCGACATTTTCTCCTAATATTGTGGCTACGACTCTTTCTTCAAAGTCGTTTCCCTTTTTGGTGGTTTATTGCTTTCTCATTCTCATTGATGTTAAGGCCCTGTCACATTACGGCGTATGGCGTTAGCGTATGTCGGCATATGCGGTTTTCGACCCATACACCGTCATACGCCGTCATACGCCGTCATACGCCATCATACGCTATGCACGAGGTCCCAGCAGCATCTGAAGCATATGCCCAGCGTATGCCTAACCTATGCCTAACCTATGCCTAACCTACCCCATGCCTATGGCGGCATATTCAAAGCGTATCAAGACCTATGCGCAGCATACTGTGATGAGGTTTGACGGTTGTGATTGACAAGTTCAGCGTATGCCCAACCTATGCGTAACCTATGTTGGCGTACACATAGCGTATGTCGAGCATATGAGCAGCGTATGAGCAGCATATGAGCCATACGCCGCCATACGCCGAAAATTTTTGAGCATGCTAAAGAAAAATTTGGACGGACGCGTGTATGACGGCGTATGCCGGCGTATGCATAGCGTATGCGTAACGTATGCGAAGCATATGACAGCGTATGACGGCGTATGGGTTGAAAATCCATACGCTAACGCCATATGCCGTAGTGTGACACCACTTTTACAGAACGTTGGGGGTATGCAAGAGACACCCGGCGGGTGTCAATCCAGCGTATGCCCAACCTATGCTGACGTACCCCTAACCTATGCGTAACCTATGCTGGCGTATGCATAGCGTACGCCTAGCGTATGAGCAGCGTATGATCCATATGCTGCCATACGCTGAAAATTTTGAGCAAGGAAACAGGCTTGTTGGAGGATCGGCGTATGACAGTGTATGATGGCGTATGCGTAGCGTATGGCGGTGTATACCAACATATATGACGTAACGCGCTTACGTCGCCATACGCTCCCGCAAAAAACCCTAATGTGACAGCCCCTTTAGGTTTAATCGTTTGGTTATCTCCTATAGCGGCTGCAGCCATTAAATTTTTTTTTTAATGCTGCAGCACCATCAGCGTATACTAACTAATACGTGGTGCAGACAGTATTAGGTGTGTGACAAAAAATATTTCAAAGTCAACAGATTCCAATCATAAAATAGAACACTGCAAAGGTATTGGAAAGTCCTTTCTAATGATACCTAAATCATCATCCTGTGACAATTATCAAGGAAGTTGTGACACTTTATAAAGCGCCCTTTATGGGTAATTTTGGTCCATTGTTTCAATGTTGAATTCTGTGACCCATCTCGGCATGTGTACGAAGCAACCACTTACCTGCCACTGTAATACAGGCAATCAACCACCTTATCAGCTACTACTGTGTGACAAGATAACTCCTGTCTTTTGTTTGGATTTCCTCCTTAATATCCTAGTAATGCATCATTTTGTTGTCAGTGTTAGTCCTCTGTATGTGGTGAGTGGATGCAGGGCAAGAGGGTCATTGTGTACGTCAATCAATCAATCAATCAATAGGATACAGCTATAATAGGCCTTGGACCTGTTAGCCGCTCTTAATTAATAGAAATGGAGACAGTTCTTCAGATGTGGTCGATCGTAGCAACTGTCACTGGCTCCAAGATATATGTAATGCTTGACCAGTATGCATCCAGTCGGGACTTGAAACAGTTCACCGACTCTGCTGCTACGACACTCTCTGGCAGGTCATTCCACAGGTCAACCACTCTAAAGCCGAAAAAGTTGTGTCGCAGGTCCAGTCTGGAGTACCGCTTCCTCAGCTTCAGGGAGTGCCCTCTGGTCCTGGTGTTGGAGTCTCTGATAAGGGGGCCGCCTGTCTTGTAGATACCATGGAGATATTTGAATACTTCAATCATATCCCCCCGGGCCCGTCTGTAGTACATGCTTGGGATCTTCAAACGATGCATACGTTGTTCATAGGGTATTGCATCGAATCCATGTACAAGCTTGGTTGCCCTTCTTTGGATCCTCTCAATTGACTCAGCATCCTTCCTGTAGAGTGGTGACCATACAACATTTCCATATTCCAAAAGTGGACGTGCAAGGGATGTGTACAGTCTGCGTACAACATCCTCGTCTAGGTATGTGTACGATCTTCGAATGATAGCCAGTATTCCATTAGCTCTGTTGGCGGCTTCCTGGATGTGGTCGCTGAATGTCAGTTTGTTGTCCACCTTGACACCCAAGTCCTTTTCTATCATTGTTTCGGAGAGCGGAACATTTTTCACACCATCGTTCATTACATAGATGTGCTTGCTGTTTTTGCCCCCTAAATGCATCACTTTGCATTTTGAAGCATTAAACTTCAGCTGCCAATCACTTGACCACTTCTGCATGTTGTTGAGGTCCTTCTGCAAGTCCTGTGAGTCACTACCTTTCTCCATACGGCGGAATACTTTGGTATCGTCAGCAAACATTTGGACCATAGAATGTACAACCTCTGGTAAGTCATTGATATATATCACAAATAAGACCGGTCCAAGCACGCTGCCCTGAGGTATTCCGCTTTTCACCGGGCACCATCCTGATGGTTTGCCATTTACAATGACTCGCTGTCTTCTGTTGCTCAGAAAATCCTTTATCCAGTGTAGGTCATCTCCTCTTATGCCATAGCCGTGCAGTTTTTTTAGCAGTCGCTGGTGTGGAACAGTGTCGAATGCTTTTTTGAAATCTAGATAAATAGCATCCAGATCTCCAAAGTCATCAATAACGTCGGAACAGGGTCAGTGTGTATGTGGTGAGTGGGTACGGAGGAACAGGGTCAGTGTGTACATGGGAACAGGGTCAGTGTGTACGTGGTAACACGGTCATTGTGTATGTGGTGAGTGGGTACGGAGGAACAGGGTCAGGTTGTACATGGGAACAAGGTCAGTGTGTATATGGTGAATGGTTACGGAGGAACAGGGTCAGTTTGTATGTGGTGAGTGGGTTTGGGGGAACAGGGTCAGGTTGTACATGGGAACAGGGTCAGTGTGTATATGGTGAGTGGGTACGGGCGAACAAGGTCAGTGTGTACATGGGAACAGGGTCAGTGTGTATGTGGTGAATGAGTACTGAGGAACAGGGTCAGGTTGTACATGGGAACAGGGTCAGTGTGTATATGGTGAGTGGGTACGGGCGAACAGGGTCAGTTAGTACTTGGGAACAGGGTCAGTGTGTATGTGGTGAGTGGGTGTGGGGGAACAGGGTCAGTTTGTGCGTGGGAACAGGGTCAGGGTGTATGTGGTGAGTGGGTGCAGGGGAACAGGGTCAGGTTGAACATGTGAACAGGGTCAGTGTGTATGTGGTGAGTGGGTATGGAGGAATAGGGTCAGGTTGTACGTGGGAACAGGGTCAGTGTGTATGTGGTGAGTGGGTATGGAGGAATAGGGTCAGGTTGTACGTGGGAACAGGGTCAGTGTGTATGTGGTGTGTGGGTATGGATGAACAGGGTCAGTTTGTATGTGGGAACAGGGTCAGTGTGTATGTGGTGAGTGGGTGCGGGGAACAGGGTCAGTTTGTACGTGGGAACAGGGTCAGTGTGCATATGGTGAGTGGGTATGGAGGAACAGGGTCAGTTTGTACGTGGGAACAGGGTCAGTGTGTATGTGGTGAGTGGGTATGGAGGAACAGGGTCAGGTTGTATGTCGGAACAGGGTCAGTGTGCATGTGGTGAGTGGGTATGGGGGAACAGGGTCAGGTTGTACATGGGAACAGGGTCAGTGTGTATATGGTGAATCGTTATGGAGGAACAGGGTCAGTTTGTATGTGGTGAGTGGGTGTGGGGGAACAGGGTCAGTTTGTACGCGGGAACAGGGTCAGTGTGTATATGGTGAGTGGGTATGGAGGAAAAGGGTCAGGTTGTATGTGGGAACAGGGTCAGTGTGTATGTGGTGAGTGGGTACGGGCGAAAAAGGTCAGTGTGTATATGGGAACAGGGTCAGTGTGTATGTGGTGTGTGGGTATGGAGGAACAGAGTCAGGTTGTACATGGGAACAGGGTCAGTGTGTATATGGTGAGTGGGTATGGGCGAACAGGGTCAGTTTGTATGTGGGAACTGGGTCAGTGTGTATGTGGTGAGTGGGTGTGGGGGAACAGGGTCAGTTTGTACGTGGGAACAGGGTCAGTGTGTATATGGTGAATGGGTATGGAGGAACAGGGTCAGTTTGTACGTGGGAACAGGGTCAGTGTGTATGTGGTGAGCGGGTATGGGGGAACAGGGTCAGTGTGTACGTGGGAACAGGGTCAGTGTGTATATGGTGAGTGGGTATGGAGGAACAGTTTCAGTTTATGTGGGAACAGGGTCAGTGTATATGTGGTGAGTGGGTGCAGGGGAACAGGGTCAGGTTGTACATGTGAACAGGGTCAGTGTGTATGTGGTGAGTGGGTATGGAGGAATAGGGTCAGCTTGTACGTGGGAACAGGGTCAGTGTGTATGTGGTGTGTGGGTATGGAGGAATAGGGTCAGGTTGTATGTGGGAACAGGGTCAATGTGTATGTGGTGTGTGGGTATGGAGGAATACGGTCAGGTTGTACGTGGGAACAGGGTCAGTGTGTATGTGGGAACAGGGTCAGTGTGTATGTGGTGAGTGGGTACGGAGAAACAGTGTCAGTTTGCATGTGGGAACCGGGTCAGTGTATATGTGGTGAGTGGGTGTGGGGGAACAGGGTCAGTTTGTATGCGGGAACAGGGTCAGTGTGTATATGGTGAATGGGTATGGAGGAACAGGGTCAGGTTGTATGTGGGAACAGGGTCAGTGTGTATGTGGTGAGTGGGTGCGGAGGAACAGGTCAGGTTGTACATGGGAACAGGGTCAGTGTGTATGTGGTGAGTGGGTATGGGGGAACAGGGTCAGGTTGTACATGGGAACAGGGTGAATGGTTACGGAGGAACAGGGTCAGTTTGTATGTGGTGAGTGGGTGTGGGGGAACAGGGTCAGTTTGTACGTGGGAACAGGGTCAGTGTGTATATGGTGAGTGGGTACGGAAGAACAGGGTCAGGTTGTATGTGGGAACAGGGTCAGTGTGTATATGGTGAGTGGGTACGGGGGAACAGGGTCAGTTTGTACGTGATCAGGGTCAGTGCGTAGGCTACTTGGTCAGTGTGTATGGGGGAACAGGGTCAGTTTGTACGTGATCACTATGAATGTGGTCAGTATGCCTGGGGAAACAAGGTCAGTTTGTAAGCTACTTGGTCAGTGTGTACGTGGGAACAGGGTCAGCGTGAAGCACCTACACACACCAGGTGGCGCCACACCACATTACTAATGAGTCACCCACCCGCACACACCAGGTGGCGCTACACCACATTACCAATGAATCACCCACCCGCACACACCAGGTGGCGCCACACCACATTACCAATGAATCACCCACCCGCACACACCAGGTGGCGCCACACCACATTACTAATGAATCACCCACCCGCACACACCAGGTGGCGCCACACCCGGGGCGTAATCTAATAATCAACTCGGGTCACCCGAGCCACTTTTTGGTGCATGCGCAGACTCTACATCCTCGGGTTGCATAATCGAACACTGTCCAACACGCTCGGTTTAATAAACCAATATAACTACAGCAAAATAAGATTTAAAGTATTTTGTTATTGCATAGTTTAGTTATATTTCCATTTCATTAATCTGAGTTATTAAAAAAACTAAAACATTAAAAAACACATAGGACTTGAACTGCTACAGGACGGTACAAGCACAAATGTGACGTCATCGCTCCTAGCCACCCCCAGCTAGGAGGTGGGTTACTGGGGTCGGGTCGTTTTGCATGCGGCACATGTATTTCTCAACTCCACTCGCGGTGCTCGATTTGAAATTCTGACGACTCGGGTGACCCGAGTCGCTCGGGTCATCTTAATCAATTATGCCCCAGGTTACTAATGAATCAACGTTACTAATACTAATGAAATCACCCGCACATACCAGGTGACACCACACCATGTTACTAATGAATCACCCACACACACCATGTGGCGCCATACCACGTTACTAATGAACCACCCACACACCTGGTGGCGCCACACCACGTCACTACTTAATCACCTGCACACACCAGGTGGCGCAGCACACACCTGGGGCCATATGTATGAGCAACATTTTATCGGCTCCGGTGTTAAAGGCGGGTCCCGGGTTATCTAACGCCGGTTTTCCAGATGTGTCATGGGGCATGTATGAGTCCAAAGTGTGGCGCAGTTATTTAACGTTTCAGTTTTTTTAGCAACTTGGGGGGCCCCTCTGAGCCTGTTCCCAGCGAGCGCCGCTATTTGCCAATATCGCCGCCGCAGGAACCAGCAGCCTTAGTGGTGAGCATGTAGCCGGCGAGCACTGCTATTTGTTTACTTTACATTCGTCGATTCAACAATATGAATAACGCCACCAATGCGGCAGCAGCGTTAATAACAGTTCTATTTTAGGGTTAATTTGATTAAATTTCACTTATTGCGTATGTAAATCTGTCAAATATGATCTCATTGAATAGATTTGGGCCTGATACATTGCCGGCGATGCGGCGGCGGCGATGTTTTGTTGATTTTGACAGTATGGATATCGACGTCGACGTCGATGCGGCGATTTGTTTACTTTACATTCGTCGATTCGACAATATGCATAACGCGCCAATGCGGCGGGAGCGTTAATAACGGTTCGATTTTAGGGTTAATTTGATTAAATTTCACTTATTGCATATGTAATTCTGTTAAATATGATCGCATTGAATAGATTTGGGCCTAATCGGTCCCTAACATCAACATTAACCATCCTATGACTTGGGGTTAGTGCAGGCGACTTTAAGCTCGCAGGGTTTGTCTAACACCGACACATACATACGGAGTTATCGCCGCTAACCCGGTAAACCCGCTGAAAACAAGCTTCGCAGCACTAACCCCGACACATGCATATGCCCCCAGATGGCGCCACACCAGGTTACTACTGACTCACCCACAAACACCAGGTGATGTCACACAACGTTATAAACAGATCACCCACACACACCATGTGGCGGCACACCATGTTACTAATGAATCCCCCCGCACACACCAGGTGGTGCCACACCACATTACTGATAAATTTCCCACACACACCAGATGAGGACACACCATGTAACTGACGAAACACCTGCACCTGCCACGTTACTGACAAATCACCTGCACACACCAGGTGACGCCACACCATGTTACTAATGAATCACCCGCACACACCAGGTGGCGCCACACCATGTTACTAATGAATCGCCCGCACACACCAGGTGGCGCCACACCATGTTACTGATAAATCTCCCACACACACCAGATGAGGCCACACCACATTACTGGCGAATCACCTGCAAACACCACATTACTGATGAATCACCTGCACACACCAGATGGCACCAAACCACGTTACTGACGAATCACCTGCACACACCAAGTGGCACCACACCATGTTACTAATGAATCGCCCGAACACACCAAGTGGCGCCACACCATGTTACTGATAAATCTCCCGCACACACCAGATGAGGCCCCACCACATTACTGACGAATCACCTGCAAACACCACATTACTGATGAATCACCTGCAGACACCACATTACTGATGAATCACCTGCACACCTTGGCCGCGTTCAGGGTCCGTCTCGGAGGCGCCTCGGCGACGTCTCGGCGATGCTTTTTGGCTTATTTGCGTTCAGGGTCCGTCTCGGCGACGTCTCGGCGACGCCTCCCTTTTCAGGTTGGAGACAGAAAGCGTCTCGAAAATGGCCGCCGGGCTCAGTGGTTTCATCCAATCAGAGCGCAGCATTTCGATTGCAAATGGCCGCCGCCTATGGGGGCGGCCATTTTCGAGGCGACCAACTGCTATTGTTGTTCAGACTAGCCTGACCTCACGGGCGCCTCCGAGGCGCCTCCGAGACGGACCCTGAACGCGGCCCAGGTGGCGCCACACCATGTTACTAATGAATCGCCCACACACACCTGGAAGTACCACGGCACTCCGGCGGTATTAGAATAAATTCATTTCCACACGCATCTGTCCAGTTGGAAAATTCTGATTTGGCGCAACTTTAAAATTCCAGTTTAATCGGCAAGAGTAGTGTTGTTGAATATTCTCCAGTTTTAACGTGAATATATTGGATTGATCATTACGATCTAAGTTACTTTAGTTTAATGTAGCTCTGATTTTTAAGAATTCATTTTCGGAGCTGAGAGAAGTGAAAACATGTACGATTATGTTTGGTGGTCATAGTCAAATGAGGGGCCTAGGCTTCCGTTGCATACCTTGTCACGCTGTATGCTCAGATGAACCCAATTACACTAGGCATATAATGTAATACTGTAATACTGTAATACTGTAATACTGTAATACTGTAAAACTGTAAAACTGTAATACTGTAATAAGGTAATAAGGTAATAAGGTAATACTGTAATACTGTAATAATGTAATAATGTAATACTGTAATAATGAAGGTGGGTGGGTACCTGCACACCTTAGGCGTAGTGAGGGTTCTTTGAGGTGAATTCACTTAGCTATGGCGTGTTGGTAGGACGTTCCAACTGCGCTAAGACACTGTTAGTAGGACGTGCCCACTGCCTTAAGACTGCCACTTAAACGCAAGCGGGCTGTTAAAAAAAACCTTTAGATATTAGTCACACAACGCACGAAACAAAGCCCCAACACCCCGACTACACCCCCCTACCCCCTTCCCCACCCACACACCCACATCGCACATGCGCACGCGCAACCACAGCCACTTCCGGGAGCAGCGGGCACTGCCCACTTCCGGTCGACGCCTACGCGTGTGATTCGGCCGGAAGTGTTGGCGCGCGCGCAGGGTGGCGGGCTACTGGTGCCGCCGTGAGACGCAGCATCAATGGGGCTCAGTGCAACCTGCGCACGCGCATGTCAAACAGTGTCCGACCGGAAGTGCAATTACCCGCCAAATCCGCCGCCGCGCTCCGAGCTGGGGCTCGGCTTTGTAAAGGTGTGCGCCGCGCATGCGCTGCAGCGATAAGTGACTGCGCACACGGCGTGCGCCACCGTATGACGCCGCGGCGCGGTGTGGCGCCGCTGTGTGCTTGTGCATCGATGTTTTATTTGTGTTTTATTTGTGTTTTATTTGTGTGTTATTTGTGTTTTATTTGTGTTTTATTTGTGTTGTATTTGTGTTTTATTTGTGTTTTATTTGTGTTTTATTTGTGTTTTATTTGTGTTTTATTTGTGTTTTATTTGTGTTTATTTGTGTTGTATTTGTGTTGTATTTGTGTTGTATTTGTGTTTTATTTGTGTTTTATTTGTGTTTTATTTGTGTTTTATTTGTGTTTTATTTGTGTTTTATTTGTGTTTCATTTGTGTTTTATTTGTGCTTTATTTGTGTTGTATTTGTGTTTTATTAGGGTTTTTTTCTGTTTTATTTCTGTTGTATTTCTGTTATATTTGTGTATTTAATTTATCTTGTTGGTTGTTTTCGGTCTTGTCATTTATTGGAATGTGTGAAATGCGCTTATATATTGATTCAAGTTGAAGCTGCACAGTCAGATGAAAGCAAACACTTGCCTACATTATTTTGATCTTTTATATCCAACTTAAGACACTAGTTCACTTATAAAGCTTCTATTACTGCATATATGGGAATGGTAAGTCAGTTTAATAGAACCTACGCTGAAGTCCACAGCAAACTTAATTTTCCATATTGGCTGCGCCTGCCCGGTGCTGTCAGTAACCACCGATTCATGTCTGGTTACTGACAGTGAGTAAAAGTGTACACCTAGTTACTGACATTGACTACCAGTATATACTTGGTAGACTGACAGTGAGTACCAGTGTATACTTGGTTACTGGCAGTGAGTACCAGTATATACCTGGTTACTGACAGTGACTAGGAATGCATGCCTGGTTACTGACAGTGACTAGATGTGCATACCTGGTTACTGACAGTGAGTAACAGTGTACACCTGGTTACTGACATTGACTACCAGTATATACCTGGTTACTGACAGTGAGTACCAGTGTATACTTGGTTACTGGCAGTGAGTACCAGTGTATTCCTGGTTACTGACAGTGAGTACCAGTGTATACTTGGTTACGGACATTGACTACCAGTATATACCTGGTTACTGACAGTGAGTACCAGTGTATACCTGGTTACTGACAGTGAGTAACAGTGTACACCTGGTTACTGACATTGACTACCAGTATACACCTGGTTATACCCCTGTCACACTATGACGTAACGAGCCAACGTAAGCCTGACGTGTTCACGTTTCGTCATTACGTTGACGTACGTTGGGCTACGTTATGATGACGTCAGAATGACGTTAGACTGATGTCGTGCTACGTCACGTTACGTTGTGTTACGTCGGGGCGCGTCAAGGTTTTGAACATGTTCAAAACTTTCTACGTAGCTCGACGTGAAGCCGTTATGTCGGGATGATATCACGCTGACGTCATGCCGATGTTAGGCGACCGTCACAGCTGCGTCGGTGACGTTAGATCCACGTCCCATTACGTCAGAGCGATGCCAGAGCGACGCACAGTCGGGGAGGAACATGCGGCCAGCATTAACTCAACGTTGCTCTACCGTCAGGCGTTGACGTCGTCGACATCATTGACGACCCTTTAGCGTGTGCGTAACGTCAATGACGTCATTCGAATGTGTTCTGAACGTGGTGAGAACGTACATACACAAGGCGCGGGTGGGTCTAGTGCTTTGACTGACGTCGGCCCACGTTCCCATTACCTCGAGCGCGTCAGCCATTTGCTGTGATCATGCTGACGATGTTGGCATGATGTCAGGGCGACATTAGGCTATAACAGTCGAGTCGGATGTCCCATTCCGCGTGCAATGCCGCGTTCACAGGTGGGCGGGGGTGGGCGGGGGTGGGTAGGGGTGGGTGGGGGTGGGTGGGGGTGGGTGGGGGTGGGCCGGGGTGGGTGGGGGTGGGTGGGGGTGGGCGAGGGTGGGCGGGGGTGGGCGGGGGTGGGCGGGCGTGGGTTTGCTGACATAAACCAATGGTTAGGGTGCTCGCTGTGGATTGGCAGCCATGTGGGTTCGAGTACTAGTCTAGGTGCCATGTGTCCTTTGGTTTTCACTACCTGGGGGTTGGTCAGTCCCACAGTTAGGGGCGGACGACAACAATTGGGCAATAACGCACTCAAATATAGTCATATAATAATAGTAATAATAAATTCTCCACCCGTTATATATAAATATATATATATATATCTTTCTGTACAGTAAGACCTCTCTAAATCGACCGACCATGGGACCGACTTTAGGTGGTCCATTTAGGGAGGTAGTGCGTTTAGAGAGTTAGAATATCCTTAGAATGGTATTGTTGGGACCCAAATAAAGCGATCGATATAGGGGAGTGGTCGATCTGTGGAGGGGTCGGTATTGAGAGGTGTTATTGTAATTACTTAAAATTAAAATACGCGCAGGTCTGGAGGCGGGAGTGACCAGACACAGCTGGTATCACATGTGGCGCCATAGTGGCAGAAGCAGGAACTAACTTCCGTGACAGTAGGATATTAGGTTATTTACTAATATATAGAAGAGAACTGATAAGTGGTAGTGTCGTTCTTTATATTCCCATAATATATTATAGAGCACATATATAGTCATTTGACACATATTTGGCCATCTTAGAACTTTATGTATATTTTAATGTAAAGGGCACCGACTTGTGACAGTGCGCACTCATGGCGACTTTATAGTGCTGCCCCACTGGGAGACTAGGCTGGCAGCACCAAGACCTGATATCCCACTCAGTCACAGTATCCTGACACTGAGCCAACTAGTCCTTGCCCTATCCTATTAATGCCGAGCACCTGGCTAGGAAGCGACAAGAATACATTTTTAAGTGATTAGTATGACTCGAACAGGGTTCGAACTCGTGGGTTCGAATCCCACGATCCACCAAAACGGGAGACTGACTCTCAACTCATTCGTCATCTAAGAAACACCAACACACTAAAAGAATATAAAATGAAAATCCAGAAAGACTGGAAGAAAGTGAGATGCAGATAAAGAAATATGTACTAAGTAATCAATCAATCAATAGTTCGTCCTCTAGTCGAGGGTTGGATGCAATGGTTCTCCACTTGTCCCGATGGTGTGCTGTTCTGATCGACTGTGAATAATTCAAGCCTGTCCACTGTGAAATATTTGTAAACCATGATGTTCTTGGTCTCCCTCTCCCTCTGCTGCCATTCACCTTCCCTTCCAACAATGTACGGTATATTGAACTCTGACGAATGATGTGGCCAAAATAAATAAGTTTCTTTGTCTGTATGGTGGCAAACAAGCTTTTCTTATTTTTAATTTTTCTGAGAACTTCTTTGTTGGTGATCTTCTTTGTCCATGATATTTTCATCATCCTTCGATAAGTCCACATCTCAAATGCTGCTAAACGTTTGTACATTTTCTTAGAGATTGTCCATGTCTCAGCCCCATACATTAGAGTAGACCACACATAACACTGAAGAATACGCTTCCTTGTTTGTATTAATATCTTATTTGATGTTGACACTCTATGCATTTTGGAGAAAGTAATAGATCTGGAATAAACAGTAAGTAAGCCATAAAACAACACAAACCAATAGGATGCACCATGCTAAGCAACTACTGATCATGTAAGCACCAGGCAACATGTGCAGTTGGAATAATTGGAGGTATCGCTGAAGCAAAATAAGCTGAAAATGACTAATAAAATGGAGTACCTGAAACGCGTACAAATTATGCACAAACCTAACCGTCAAAGGTGTGACAAAAACTAACATAGTGTATCTAGATTAAAACACTAATCACATGGGGTTACACTAGAAATTTCCTAACAAACCAACATTTATATACCGCTTGCCTAACTGCAACTGAACATTAAAACTTACTACAAGTTTACCAACTGAATACAGAAGATAACTTCTGCTTACATTCTAAATACTATGTAAATACTCACATTGATCTGACTAATATTGATCTGGTTATATGACACTACTGTACCATATTGTTATGGAACTTTTGGGTTTCAGAATGTCATTGTGTTACATGGTGCAAATTGTGTATTCAACAGGTATTGTACACCTTATTCTATATACCTTTTGTGTAAATAACCCTGAATTGAAAAATGGCTGGAAGACCAGTGCTTCGGCACTGACAAAAGACTTATTCAGCAGAATAAACATATTTACCAAAAAAAAATGGGTACAAGGTATTACAAATATTGACTATGTACAAAATATAGAAGAAAAACCCCAAAACAAATTTTAAAAGATTGGGAACTCCCGCGGTTTTACACCACAAACAAGTTTACAGAAATTATTGATAAAGGAAATCGATGGATTATGACCACTACTGCACAGCGGCATAAACAAGTGCACGCACTTAACCGGTATGAGCAGAATTAACAAACGATCACTAAAAAAGAAAAGAATTCGGCCATCGATCTTGTCAAAAGGAAAGTGATACAAGACTCTCCGCTCCCTTTTCGCTGTCACTGCTGATATCATGACCAATCAACCGCGGTTACTTTCACGCTAACATCATCCACTCAGTCTACTGACATCTGCTTGCTGCAGTAATACAGTCAACTCTCACAGGTGGTTTTACGTACTAACAACATCTGAAATCATATCATCAGGACGGGTACCGACTTGTGGCAGCTCACACTCAGGCAAATTTATAGTGCTGCCCCACTGGTACATCAGGCTGATCGTTACTATGACCTGTTATTCCACTCAGTCACATTATCCTGACACTGAGCTAACTAACCAGCCCTTGTCATGTCTTTAGTAATTCTGGTCACCGGGCAACTTTGTCAGTCATTGACTTGACTCGGTCGGGCTTTGAACCCCCAATCTTTTGCATGCGATGGCAACACTATTACCGATTCGGCCACCACGTCCAGTCCCGACCGTCGGGAATTTAATTTTTTTTAAATTTGTATTGAGGCTGTATTTATTCTGTCCATAGTATGTAAGCCTGGGTACCCAGGCTTGTTTTCAATGCTGGCCAGCTGTAGTGTTGGTGTTGTCTGACCAAACAGTAGCTGCTGATAAGTTATTTGATGATCTGCATTTCAGTAGCAGATAGATAGTCTGTTGGTACGTTTAGTAGCCTATGTTACTTTTTTGGGCCTTCTTGGCATTGTATTTTTGTTATATTCTTCTTACTATGTTAGTTGTTTTCTTAAGGTTCTATGTTAGTGTTTTGGGGTTTTCTTGGGAAGAGTTTTCCACTTTTGTTTCTACTTAATTCTATACTAGCCTATTTTATTTACATGTCCATAGGCTTGTATGTAATAGGTGGTTGAGTTATGTTTGTTTGGATTTGATTTGATTCATATTGTTGTTGGATATGTTACCTGGCTTTTTTATTTCCGGTTATCCCGCCCTGGGCTGTCCAGTTGGTGGGCCGTGACATATCACCTGCCCCCTTGTGGTGCAGTTCAGTTGGGGTTCCCAGTTTTTATTTTGCACAGATATTGGTATCTCCGTGAGGCCTTCCTGATAACTTAGATACTGATGCCTTTATTAAGGATTTGTTTCTGCGTAGAAGGCAATACTGAGTCAATTTAACAGAACCTGTTACTGCAGAAATCTATGGCGTCAGAGTTTTGGCAAGTTTGCCAAAACTAATTTTCCATGTTTGCACTCAAAATATCTCAAAAGTTTACGATTTAAGATAAAAGTAACTTTAAACTAATATAAAGTAGATACTAGTGATTGATCTAATATATTTATCTCAGAAAAAATACAGAAATTCAAAACCATCGGACTATGCAACTTCAATCAAATTGCTGGAGGACCAGTGCTTCGGGTCTGACAAAATAACTTATTCAACAGAATAAACAATTACAAAAAATAAAATTATGGTTACATACTGTTTTAACTGGGCAACCAATATTGTAATGACATCACCGAAGGGTATATTTGACCAGAAACAAAAGACAGTGGAACGTCCATAATCTAATTATCATTAATATAATAACACAGAATTTTAACTCAACCTTTTAAAAAGTCTACACACATCAGACATCTCCCACGACTGGTCAGACACATAAGCCCTGTTTACACGGGTGATTTAAAACGCTTCATATGAAACCACTTGCCTAGATCGACTCAGATTTGGCGTGTAAACGTGACTCTGAGGCGTTTTAGGGCTGAATCGCTTCATATGAAACGGTTCATCAATACCACCTCGCGAGGTAGTATAGATGAGGTGATTCAGCTGGTTCCCGGCAGTGTTAGGGCCCGATTAGGCCGAAATCTAGTGAATGCGATCATATTTAACAGAATTTCATACTCAAATAATGAAATTTAATTAAATTAACCTTAAATTCCAGGCGATATTAACGTAGCAGCTTCATCTGAGTCGAATCAATGAGTGTAAACTAAACACCTAGCAGTGCTCGCTGGCTACAGGCGCACCACAGGCTGCTGGTTCCCGGCGCCAAAACACTTTTTAAACTCTGTCCGTGTAAACGCACCTCAAAAACGCCTCATATAAATCGCCTTGTCTAGATTGTTTCACAATTCCCCGTGTAAACACGGCTATTCACTAGGATCTGATGCAAAACCCAAGTAGAAATGCTGGCTTACAAACACACAATAAATGCTAGTTCCCATGAGCAAAAAAAAAGAAGAAGTCGTAGCTTCCAGAACGCCCACTTCCGGTCACACCCCCACCCACCCAAACAGACGCGCTACCTGACTTCCGTCGTCGATGTGTGCCGGTGTTGCGGTTTCCCAGGGACACCAGTTTGCGAGGGACACATCGCTTCTGCACATGCGTCAAAATCGAACAGCATCGTCACTAACCTTATAAATTTAATATAATGTTTTTGGTAAAGATGTTTTCTATATGTGTACCAAACGATTTGTTTCTAGATGGTGTAATTTGAGAGATATTTGACTTCTTCTGTATTATCTGTATGAACATTGCTCACGACCATTGACAATGCCCTGAGTTTGACGGTACGCGCAGTGCAAAATGTTAGTTTTATTCAAAATTAATAGAATTCAAGAACCCTAATCTTATAAATTTAATATAGTCTTTATGGTAAAGATGTTTTCTATATGTGTACCAAGCGATTTGTTTCTAGATGGTGTAATTTGGGAGATATTTGACTTCTTCTGTATGAAGATTTGCTCACGGCCGTTAACAATGCATTTGAATGGAAGTGTCCCTGGCAAACTGGTGTCCCTCGGAATCCGCATCACCGGCCCTCAGTCGGCTGCACGCGCACCCCGACCCCCTCCCACTTCCTCCCCAAGGTGTCCCCACCCACGCTATGCAAATGTGGCGGGTGTGTACCACGTGACCGCGACCTGGTACAAGAGGCGTGCGGCCGGCAGGACCGGAGCAGGACCTCGACGCGCAGACACCAGGTAAGGGCGCCGCCCCTGGCGGCGTATTAACGCACTAACTGGCGGGTAACGCGGCCCGTCTTACTGGGACGGGCAAAGGCCATGAATCCACAGACTGTTTCCTTGGTGGCATGTGTTCCCTTGTTCCCTGTTTGCTTGTGACCTTGTGATGTGCCACACAGACAATGAACCTGTGTTTTGCTTAGTGGCCGTTCCCATAGGTTGGACCCAGGGACTGTATGGCTCTGTGCATGGTTCATGTGATGTACTGACCAGGAACATAGAGAATGAACATGTTCATTGTCTGTGTGGGGCATCACAAGGGCAAAAGGTTACAAGCGAACACGGTACAAGGGAACACGCCACAAGGGAACAGTCTATGGATAAACAGCCTTGTTCCATGCAGGCTTTGGTTTGGTTGAATGCCCGCCAGACCCTGTCTGCAACCACCCTTGTAACCATGTGTGAACATTCTGATCAAATCTTCAAACTGATCTTGTCTGTTTTGACTGTCGCTCCGGTGATTGGACCCCTTGCGACGTCAGAGGACAGTTTGTTTGTTTGTGTTATACGTCCTAGCAACATCTAAGGTCATATCAGTACGGGTACCCTAGTGAGAGTGTGCCTTCATGGCGCCTGTATAGTGCTGCCCCACTGGAGACCAGGGCGACAGCACCATGACCTGATATCCCACTCAGTCAAATTATCCTGATTCCGAGCTAACCAGTCCTTGCCATATCCTAGTAAAGCCGAGCACCAGGCTAGGATTAGGAAGTGAAAAGTATCAATTTTGTAAGTCATTGGTTTGACTCGGCTGGGATTCCAAACCCCGACCGTCCGCACGGGAAGCCAGCGCTCTACCGATTGGGTGACCGCGGCTTGTGTTTCAGGATAGCGTTGGTGTGGACTGATCAAGTGAGGGCGGGTACCGGTCTGGGCCAGTGAACACGCCGGGTACTAGCAGGACAGGGACCCTGGTTACATTGTGTTTGTAACACTGGGGGCATTCGACTGGACCTCTCCATGCGAATATCAATATATTTCCTAACAAATTCCTATTCGACTGGGACCGGAAGTGGGTTCATATACCGATGATTCGGATGTGTGTTGTGGCTCCATCCGTTCCATCCGTAAATCTTGCGGATAGAAAGGGCCCAGTCGAATGCCTCCATAGGTGTGGTTGAACTGTGGCTGGGGTACCTGCCTACGTGCACACACTGGTGCACACCTACACCCACGCATACACCACACATTCCCATACACACACCCACACTCACACCCACGTACACACTCACCCACATACACACCCACACACCCACATCACAGTCATGTACCACACCCACCCACACTCCCATACACACACCCACACTCACACCCACGTACACACTCACCCACACACCCACACTCACACCCACGTACACACTCACCCACACACCCACATCACAGTCATGGACCACACCTACCCACATACACCCACACTCCCATACACACCCACACTCACACCCACGTACACACCCACCCTCATACACCCACACACATCACAGTCATGTACCACACCCACCCACACACACCAACACTCCCATACACACCCACACTCAAACCCACGTACACACTCACCCACATACACACCCACACACCCACATACACACCCACACACCCACACACCCACACACCCACCCACATACACCCACACTCCCATATACACCCACACTCACACCCACGTACACACTCACCCACATACACACCCACACACACCCACAGCACAATCATGTACCACACCCACCCAGATACACCCACACTCCCATACACACACTCACACCCACGTACACACTGACCCCCATACACACCCACACACCCACATCACAGTCATGTACCACACCCACCCACATACACCCACACTCACATACACACACACACTCACACCCACGTACACACTCACCCACATACACACCCACACACCCACATCACAGTCATGTACCACACCCACCGACATACACCCACACTCACATACACACACCCACACTCACACCCACGTACACTCTCACCCACACACACACCCACACACCCACATCACAGTCATGTACCACACCCACCCACATGCACCCACACTCACATACACACCACACTCACACCCACGTACACATGCACCCACATACACACCCACACACCCACATCACAGTCATGTACCACACCCACCCACACACACCAACACTCCCATACACACCCACCCTCACACCCACGTACACACTCACCCACATACACACCCACACACCATACACAGACCCACACTCACACCCATGTACACACTCACCCACGTACACACTCACCCACACACCCACATCACAGTCATGTACCACACCCACCCACATACACCCACACTCCCATACACACACCCACACTCACACCCACGTACACACTCACCCACATACACACCCACACACCCACATCACAGTCATGTAGCACACCCACCCACATACACCCACACTCCCATACACACCCACACTCACACCCACGTACACACCCACCCACATACACCCACACACACCCACAGCATAGTCATGTACCACCCCCACCCACATACACCCACACTCACATACCCACACCCACACTCACACCCACGTACACACTCACCCACACACCCACAGCACAGTCATGTACCACATCCACCCACATCCACCCACACTCACATACACACCCACACTCACACCCACGTACACACTCACCCACACACACACCCACACACCCACATCACAGCCGTGTACCACACCCACCCGCACACACCAACACTCCCATACACACACCCACACTCACACCCACGTACACACTCACCCACATACACACCCAAACACCCACATCACAGTCATCTACCACACCCACCCACACACACCAACACTCCCATACACACACCCACATTCACACCCACGTACACACTCACACACATACACACCCACACACCGACAACACAGTCATGTACCACACCCACCCACATACACCCACACTCCCACACACACACACACACGTACACACTCACCCACATACACACCCACACACCCACATCACAGTCATGTACCACACCTACCCACATACACCCACACTCCCATGCACACACCCACACTCACACCCACGTACATACTCACCCACATACACACCCACACACCCACATCACAGTCATGTACCACCCCCACCCACATACACCCACACTCCCATACACACCCACACTCACACCCACGTACACACTCACCCACATACACACCCACCCACCCACATCACAGTCATGTACCACACCCACCCACACACACCAACACTCCCATGCACATACCGTTCCCCACGAAGCGAGCAAACCAACATTAGTATTACTAAAACAAAATTAAGAAGATTTAAATCAAATTGGATTCGCGCTTGTTTGTTGTTATTTTACGTCCTAGCAACATCTCAGGTCATATCATGACGGATTAGTGCTGCCCAGCGGTGAAAACAAGTGTTATCACACTTATCTCTTATGAGCAGGGTAAATAAATTCATCACTAAAAAAAACCCCACCACACACCCACACTCACACCCACGTATACACCTGCACACCCACAACACCTTGGACAATTCTCCGATTCTAAGGCTAAGTTCAGGGATGGGCTATGAGAGCCACATGAACACAGTGGACATAGGTTTAACACAGACAGCTAAGGACATCCCAGCAAGCACACAGGAAATGGAATGCAGACAACATCAGTTGAAGAGATCTGGTCAAGCAGATGCCACTTTCTCGAATCGCCAGGTCTTCCTGTCGCGTCTGTCTTCAATCAGAAAGAGGGGAGCGGGATGTAGCTGAGGCGGTAGAGTGTCCACCTGTGAAGGTGTGGGTCATCTTATTGATCCTGCTCAGTGGACACATTTGCAGTTTGGGTTATTTTCCGTTCCAACCAGTTGTCCACAACTGGTTCATCAAAGGTTGTGGTATGTGCTGTCCTGTTTGTAGGAAAGTGCATATAAACGAGTCCTTGCTGCTTATTGGAAAAAGTAGCCTATGTGGTGGTAGCGGGTTTCCTCCAAAGAAATATGTCAGAATGACCATATGTTTGACATCCAATAGCCGATGATAAAATCTATGCGATCTAGAGGCGTCGGTCAATCGGAAAGTTGTCTGCGTCGTAAATTGCCGCGCAATTTCCCCTGGCTGCTTTAGTTGTGCAATCACACGAGTGTAAGTGCATTTAGGTGACTTCCGGCGGAGCTTCCGTCAGAGCAGACGACACTTCGCCTGCCTTGCTTTGAAAATTGAAGGCCCCAGAGAGGACGATTTAGCCGCTGTGACTACCAGCACTTCCGGTCCACAGCTATGGTTGGCCAGTGCTGTCATAATCAAACAATTCATACGCGCTGTATTTTTTTAATCAGCCTATTTTTTTGTAAGCCTTAGTTGAGCACCAAGCCAGTTAGACAGTCAGATCTATATTGGACTTGCTTTAACAAAAATGTGTGTCAGGGTTACGTAAATATTCACTCTGTCCTATAGACACCAAGTATCTTTCTGTCAGAATTGAAATATAAAATTTATGCAAATATGCGTATTATAGAAAAGGCATTTATGGAAATATTATTAGGATCAGGAATGTCCACTTGTCATAATTGAGAATGGGAGGGGTATGGTTTGGTTGCGCTGCGTTGTTTGAGCGACCTGGGGAGCACTTGTATGGCTGGTGAAGTGAGCGAAGTGAGTTGATGTGCTGCAAGTCTAGTCAGCTGGTATCTGTTAATTAAATCGAAATTATTGGCAGAACGATTCTTTTAAGTTTCACAATTTGAATACATCGCTAAAACGTGGCTATGAGCAATTATGTCAGATATGTTTGTTTGTTGTTTTACGTCCTAGCAACATCTAAGGTCATATCAGGACGGGTACCGACTTGTGACAGTGCGCACTCATGGCGACTTTATAGTGCTGCCCCACTGGGATACCAGGCCACCAGCACCATGACCTCATATCCCACTCAGTCACATTATCCTGTCACTGTCCCAACCAGTCCTTGCTCTATCCTAATAATGCAGAGCGCCTGGCTAGGAAGCGACAAGTATACATTTTTAAGTCATTGGTTTGACTCGACCAGGGTTCGAACCCACGATCGGACGCCCTAACTCATTCGGCCATTCCGTCTGGTCAATTGTGTAAGATGAAATAGGCATTCACCGGGACTCAGTCAATACGTTGGCTTATATTCCCTGCTGTCACTTTTGATCCCAGTCAAATATTTGTGATCTGTCAGAGCTTGCTGGACCTGAGTGTTTTGTGTGTGCATTCTAAAGCCTTGTTCACACGGACGATGTAAATCGATTCGTAGAAAGCGACTTGTATAGTTCGCATCACATTTCTCGTGTGAACGGACGTCTGATGCGGATTAGGGCTGATTCGATTCACGTGATGCGGATCCTGTAAACCACCTAAGCGAGGTAGTCTACGTGAATCGATTCCTGTGATGCGGATAATTTTGCCCGTGTGGACGCAACCGACTTACGTGATGCGGACTAAGCACGTCGATATATACTATAATTTGGTCTATGAAACTGCTAGATGTGCACATATATTTTTTTCATCATTTATTTTTAGGGTTTCACTGCCCAGCAGAAGTTTTGACCGTTCCAAACCAATACGATTCATTAAATACATATCTAGGTCGAACCCACACTCTCTGGTGCCAGCATCGTCGAACCCAAAAGGGCGCTGGCTAGCCTGGACTTGCTCATGCGCAGATATCCACTTCCGCATCACGCAGTGCCCGTGTGAACGGGCGGCTAATTCGCCTCACCTGATTCGATTTGTGTGATGCGCCTCATATTTTGTCCGTGTGAACAAGGCTTATTACACTAGGTGCATGTCAATGAGCTGGTTTTACATTGACGCATACTTTCAAATTGTGGTTGATTCGGCGCAGCGGGGTGTGGGGTGTGGGGGGGGGGGGGGGGGGAGGGCGACACGCCACCCTGGTGGAGGCGTTTGGAACTACTCACGTCTCACTGCACCACCGACACCATAGACATACACTCGACGGAGCAGCTCGGGACAAAGAGTACAAAAGTTCGAGTAGAACAAGTTACCACACCCGCCACCCTCTTAAAAAACTGTCCTGCTCTGCTCAGGGCGGGGGGTGGGTGGGGGTGGGGGGTGGGGGGTTCTCTTCGGCGGACTCCTTGGTCCCTCGAGGGTCGGCATCCCTGGAATTAGATGCAATAAATTGAGGACTTTCATATACGGATAAATAATCATATTAATACAAAATAATATCATTGCCAAAACCATTACTGTGCTCAACTCATTCAGCCATCATGTCTGGTCGATATATTCTGAGTCTGAGATAATTTAAATTTAAATTTGCATAGCTGGACGACTGCCGAATTCTGCAGATCCCTCAGGAAGGACTGAATCTGGTACCCAGCACACGGCGGTACTAGCCTCTAGGCCGGAAGGTGGGGGAAGTGGTGGACACAGGGACATCATGCCACACAAACTACTACTTTATTCAATGTAAATTATTTTTCTGTCGATAATCTTGCCAAGTTTGGTCATCAGGAGGCATTTGGTTATGGCTGAAATTGTTGTTTAAAGAGCTGGACACAACCTTTGTCTATCCAGAGGGAACGGCGCGGGACGTAGCTCCGGCGACACAGTGTCCACCTGCGAAGGTGTTGGTCATCCTATCGATCCTGCTCAGTGGATCCATTTGCAGTTTGGGATATTTTCTGTTCGAACTAGTGGTTCACAAATGGTTCATCAAAGGCTGTGGTATGTGCTGTCCTGTCTGTGGGAAAGTGCATATAAAAGACCACTTGCTGCTTATCAGAATGAGTAGCCTATGTGGTGGTAGTGGGTTTCCCCAAAGAAATATATGTCTGAATGACCACATGTTTGACGTTCAATAGCTGATGTTACGAAAAGCGATATGCTCTAGAGGCGTTGTTAGATAACCCAAGCTTTACTTTAATCCCCAGAGGGCAGAGATGGGCTATAAATAGCCGTTATTTAGGTGGTGTGCGGACAGGTTGGCTATAATTAATCAGATGTTACGTCACACGACATGGAGGCGCTGGCCTAGTATTAAGAAGCCGTACGCTGAGAGATCTGCAGAGCAAACCAGTAAATTATTGCATTGGAGAATAGCGCTAGGATTCTAAGAACTGTTATCGCCGGTACACACCTACCGTTTACGATCGTTTTTGCGCACCCACCTACCGTATACGATCTAAAACTGCCCAAAAATCATGAGGTGTGCACTCCCCTAGCACACCTACCGATTGCGATTCGCGATTTTTAGGACTAAAACGGTAGGTGTGCGCTAGCACTACGATTGCGATTCGCGATTCGAAAAATGAATCGGCCCGTTTTCAGTTTTAAGCAGATCGGGAGTTTTAGTGCGCAAATCCTATACGGCATGTGTGTACCTGGCATTACTAACCGGCGTCCGGTAACACTAACAGGGAGCCTGAGTGATTATGCCACCATCTTGTTTTGTCATCATGAATAATGTCGTCTGCTCCATGATCCTGGGTTTTTCCCGTTACGTTCCATACCGTTTGCTCCGCCATCTTGTTTTCTCTACTATGTTCAATTTCACCCCCTTTGCCATCTTGTCTCCCCTCCCGCTCATCCACGATATATGCGATATCATCTGCTCTTACTCTACCTTATCCACGTCCAACAAAACAATTTCCCAAACTTCACCCGTTTTCACCTTCAGCAGATGAAAACTGACATTTGGCCATCACTGAAGGCATCAGTTCTTCTTAGCTGATCTCTAATGACAACCTTTTTATTTGCATGCTTCAACAAAGATCTATAATGGCAACGTTTTATGAGCACGCTTCAACAAAGATATCTAATGGTAGCCTGTTATTTATATGTTTCAGCAAATATCTCTAATGGCAACCTTTTATTTGTATATTTCAGCAAAGATCTATAATGGTAGCCTTTTATTTGTATGTTTCAGCAAAGATCTATAATGGTAACCTTTTATTTGTATATTTCAGCAAAGATCTATAATGGTAACCTTTTATTTGTATATTTCAGCAAAGATCTATAATGGTAACCTTTTATTTGTATATTTCAGCAAATATCTCTAATGCAACCTTTTATTTGTATATGTCAGCAAAGATCTATAATGGTAGCCTTTTATTTGTATATTTCAACAAAGATCTATAATCATAGCCTTTTATTTGTACATTTCAGCAAAGATCTATAATGGTAGCCTTTTATTTGTATGTTTCAGCAAATATCTCTAATGCAACCTTTTATTTGTGTATTTCAGCAAAGATTTAAAATTGTAGCCTTTTATTGTATATTTCAGCAAAGATCTATAATGGTAGCCTTTCATTTGTATATTTCAGCAAAGATCTATAATGGTAACCTTTTATTGGTATATTTCAGCAAAGATCTATAATGGTAGCCTTTTATTTGTATGTTTCAGCAAATATCTCTAATGCAACCTTTTATTTGTATATTTCAGCAAATATTTATAATTGTAGCCTTTTATTGTATATTTCAGCAAAGATCTATAATGGTAGACTTTTATTTGTATGTTTCAGCAAATATCTCTAATGCAACCTTTTATTTGTATATTTCAGCAAATATTTATAATTGTAGCCTTTTATTGTATATTTCAGCAAAGATCTATAATGGTAGCCTTTTATTTGTATATTTCAGCAAAGATCTATAATGGTAGCCTTTTATTTGTATGTTTCAGCAACCTCTGGACCCTTTGACCTGGGAGTGTGACGTCACAGAACGCCCCCTACGAGAAGCATCATGCAACACCTGCTTATCCTGGCGGCCTTCTGCGTGACCTTCAGCTACACAGCTTACATAAGTAACCCCCGGAAGGACCGCCATGCTCCCTTAGAGACGCACCTCTCCAAACGAGGCTTTGGAGACAAACGTGGCTTCGGTGACAAGCAGAGTGCAGCGGATGTCGCTGAAGAGGGACTTTCTGAAGAGAGCGTAGCCCATCTTCATCTAGTTCATGACACGTATGAAGACCTGCTCTCAAAACGAGGTTTTGGTGACAAACGTGGATCTGGTGACAAACGTGGATTTGGTGACAAACGAGGTTTTGGTGACAAGCGTGGATTTGGTGACAAACGCAGATTTAGTGACAAGCATGGTTTTGGTGACAAACGAGGATTTGGCGACAAACGTGGATTTGGTGACAAACGTGGTTTTGGTGACAAACACAGCTTTGGTGACAATCATGAAATTGGTGACAAACGCTCCCTTTCTGAGACAAGTGACATCTCTGATAGCATTGAAGGGCTCTCTGATGTGAAGTACATTAGCGCTGAAGATCTGGAAGACCTTATCTCAAAACGTGGATTTGGTGACAAACGGGGTTTTGGTGACAAGCGCGGTTTCCTGGAAAGGCGGGGCTTTGGTGACAAACGAGGGTACAGCGATCACTATGAGCATCAGGAGCCTGAAGACTTCAACTATGAACCGCAGCTCAGCGATGACGAATTAGACACACACTCTTTTATCGACCCGCATGATCGATTTGACAACCACGACTCGAACGAAGCAAGTCGATTCCATGAGGCACAAGGCATGCCAGACAAGGTGGGATTTGGTGACAAGCAGGGATTTAGTGACAATCATGGTGAGGGTGACAATCAAATCAGTACCAAACATGGATTTGGTGACAGGCGAGGATTTGGTGATAAACATCGATTTAGTGACAAGCAATGGTTTGATGACAAGCAAAGGTCTCCTCACTTTGAGTCGGTCGGTAGTCTGCTCCATCAACGCCTCATGCGGTCGGCGCGCCAACACACGAGTTCCAGCAGCATAAGCCGCTCAGTTAGCCAGAAGCAGGGGGTGTTCTTTGACAAGAGGCGCTTTGGGGACAAGTAGACATGAGTCAACCATAATGAAACATGTCTGCCATATTCTCCAACTGGCTGCAGGAAGTGCGCAGGTTGCGTCAGCGTGAGTGTCCGGAGGGAGGCAGGCTAGTCTCGGGAAGAGCCGCTTCATACTGCGTCTCCTAACTAACGCAGCTGTTCCACAATCCTCCCTCCTCACCGCCGCTTTGACCGAGCTGGATGTGAGCGTCTCAACACTGTCACGTGACATTAAAAGCTACCAATCAGAAGGTACTGACAGAAAGAAGTTAGCGGAATGCCAGGTGTAAAGATGGCCGCGTAGTGATGGCCGCCATCTTTGATTTTAGAGTTGCTGTCTGTATGTATATAAATATATGGATGAAGTATAGGGTGAAATAAAGCTGGTGCGTTTATAAAATAAATACATATGTAGTCATTTTGATGCAAAACATTAACAGTCTCATCTTAATTGAATAAATCGTTGATTGTAACAGAAAGAAGGTTGATTGATTAATGGAAGAGGCCATATTCACCCGTCCTGATATGGCCCTAGATGTTGCTAGGACGTAAAGCAACAACAAACAAACAACAACAAGTAACACAGCTGTTCCACAATCCTCCCTCCTCACCGCCGCTTTGCGCCGTCTATTTTGTCCGTTCTGGTTCATGAAGAAATGTGGTAATTAGAGTTTGCGCTGAAATTGACAAGACAACTTGAAATGGTCAGATTTATGTCAAATAACAATTAAAATGATGTTAGATACAATTTTAACATGCTTAAATTTGTGTCAAATGACTGGAATATTTAACTCACAAGACATTGCTACACTTAGAAAAGGCAATACAAGTTATTAGGAACTCTTGATGTTTTGTTGGTCATTAAATTGGTAAAGAGCTCTAAAATATTATTTAAGTTAAAACATTTATGGTGCAAGGCCATGAAATCTACAAAATCAACTAGAATATATTTAAATGTATGCGCTCACTGACACCCAATGGATTCGGAGAAATAGAAGAGGAAGAAGAAGAGGAAACAGAAGAAGAAGAGGAAGAAAGAAATGCCAAAGCAAGACGATGCATAACCTTTTTCTCATATTTATTGATTAAGCCGGGAATTTTCAATTGCAGAAAATTTGCCAACTAATATAGCTAAACCTTTTTTTTGTTAGCTCCACCCACAGCTATAGTTTAAGCCAACGCCGCCAGAGGGCCGATTGGTGGTTGGAACTTGTTTGTCTCTTTCCACTGCTCCTTTTCCTAACTACTCAAAGCCTGCTGAGCACTCAGCCAATAATTATTAGTAACACACAACACTTTGCTAAGTGATGACTTTGACTCCATCGGTTCCCACGATTTCGACAGCCAATGAGTGCTATAATTCTGAGAATATAATTGAATTTAAAATTAACTGATGAGCCGTATTGTAAATAAAGAAGTGTACATGAAGAGTTCAGGCGCAAAACCACCTAAACGCCAATCCAAAAATGGAGAGAAACATTGGAATCAAATCTTCAAAAATTGTATATTTTTATATTCCTACTGTTTTGGTAATTTCTCCATAACCATGTGATCATATGAAAAGTGGAATTAGTTAGCTTTAAACTTATTTTCAGGTAAAAATCCTTTATTTAAACTCAATTTTTGGATTGGCGTTTACGTGGTTTTGCGCCTGAACTCTTCACATGTAATTGCATTCAATAATGATGTGAGCATGCCGAGTGAGGTGGGTGAGGAGGTGGAGGGGGAGAGGGAGGGGGTGGAGAGGGAATGTGGGGGAGGGAGGGGAGGTGGAGGCGGAGAGGAAGGGGGGAGGGGGGGGGGGAGAGGAGGAGGAAGGGGGAGGAAGAGGGAGGAAGGGGGAGGGGAGGGAGGTGTGGGGTGAGAGCGCTGGGTAAGGTGGATGAGGGAGGGTGGGGGGGCAGAGGGAGGTGGGGACCAGGCAGTAGGTGCAACATCGGCATCCAAATGACAGCCACACTCTCTTTAACAAAAGTTTATAAGCTCACCCTCTCGCCTTGTATGAGTTTACATCATCCAGCAGCCAGGCTGATCAAACCCACCACAAGATGGTACTGCAAAATTTACATTACCATGGGAGAGATAGGGAGTGAGCAGTTTTAGTGTTATAGGGTCTTTGACACAGTGCAAAGACTACTGTCAGAAGTAAGATCAGGACAAGGCTTCGGGTTAAGCTTAGGCTGCCTCACTCTCACACTCACTTGCATATGCTTAAATACCATCTGAAATTCAAGAGTTTATTTTCAAACGGCTATTTATCAGTTTATTAAAGAACCATTAATTAAAACGAAAAAGTCACTGTCTTTATTTTGGTGAATATTTTGTTTAATTACTTCAACATCCTGATGGTTTCATCAGCAATTAGTTGTGTAAGATGAGCATACTCACACAACAATACTTGCGTCACACGCTGGGTTTTCAACTCAGTGTACATGCGTTGATACATTATCACCAATTATTACATTACATCATCACCATCATGAAGGCCTTAACCACAAGCGTTATTGGGGCATTACAAACGATTTTGCAACCAGTTTTTTTTCTTCTAATTTTCCATGTTCTCCACCGCCCTCTGGAATTTGCCAAACTCCAGGCCTGTCCAATCCTTGATGTTGTCTTCGCATCTCTTCCTTTGTTCACCTTGTTTTCTTCGCCCTTTCACCATGTTTTGCAAGATGGTTTTGGCCAAATCTGATGAATAGAGAGTATTTAGTCTCTTTATGATTGTCAGATCTTTGTGTGATCCAATGACCCGATGTATCTTGGCACAGACTTCCTTATTCCTTACATTGATTGGTGGTTGCTTTACGCCGTGTCAGCAGCATAGGCCATATTCACGGCGAGAAATGTATGTTTTTTGTTCAAACCATCGCTTTTATGTGCCAATAGACACTAATTAAATTAGAAAGCTCACAATCATATATTTGTGGTCAAGGGAAACCAATTCCCATAGAAAAAGAAAAGTTTGATTAATATTTGATAGAATTTATTTAGTAAACTATATGAGGTGGTACAGTCCAGCTGCCCTCAAAAAGGCTAAAATATTTTCTTGTTTTACTTTAGTAAAAAGGGCATGCATACTGTCTGCAGTGTAGAATTGTTGGCGCAGGGCCAAAAAATCAACGCAACTTAGTAAAATGTGCTTCAGTGTCACCAGGGACTGACACCCAATACATTCAGGGGGAGGCTCCCCCTTGAGCAGAAAAGCATGTGTAAGCCACGAGTGGCCAATATGGCAGCGGCTAAGGACCACTTGGTCCCACCAACCTCCCAGGGTGGTTTTCCCACAGATGGTTCAATTTCTTTAAGTTTATTCATGTTTTCATCCCACTCATGTTGCCATTTGGATTTGATGTGGGTGGCTATTACTTAGTGGTTTCAGATCAGAGTGAGGGATCAGACACGATTCAAGATCACAGTTCAGGGCCTTCTTCGCAGCCCAATCAGTTCGTTTGTTTCCTTGTATGCCGGCATGGCCAGGCACCTTTCATGTTCCTTACATGGTCGCTGTATGAGATGTGTGGTATCTTCCAATAGCCATGGTGTGTATTCTTCTTGGGAGGTCTTGTCTGAGCGTTCAATGTTTTGGTTTTGGATTAGATTTTGTGTACATAGTTAACATTTGCAGTACCTTCTACCCATGCAATTAGTGCCTTAATCTAGATATACTAAGTTATTTTTTTGTGGTTTTATTTTTGGGGGGGGGGGGGGGTTTGTCACACCTTTGAAGGTTAGGTTTGTACTAATTGTAGACAATTTGTAGGGTTTCCAGTGGTCCATTGGTAACGAAACAATTATCCGATGTAGAACAAACAAACTCACAGAAGTTTGGGAGATGTGGGAGAATGCTTACAAACAGAGAAAGAATGCATGCAGTAGTTAGTAACACAACAACTGAAAGTGATAAAAGGAAGGGGAGTCACAAGACTATTACTGTCTAGCAGCGAAAACAAGTCATTAGACTTAACCGTTATGGGCAGCATAAATACACCCATCACAAAACCCCCCAAAAAACTATCCTTTGTTGTTGTTTTCAGCTCATTTTACTTTAAGTGCCTGTCACCCTATGCCGGATTGAGCAATGGACAGAATTGTCTACCGGTGGTGTTCGTGTGTGATAAGTATCAAAATGTATTAAGATGTGTCAAAATGTGGTGAAATTGGGTCAAAGGCCACCGGACCAACGGATATGAAACGGACATGAAACGGACATGAAATATACATGAACGGATGATAAGAGGACTAAACAAACTCAAACTGGACAAGAACTGTAGACGTCAATCCGGCGGCATCCGTTCCAAGTTTTGTGCATGTTCAAAACTTGCAACAGATGAGGCCGGTTATCAATGGATATCAACAGATATGCAATGGATATGCAACGGACACAAACCAGACGTTGTCGGATATCAACAAACTTTGTTTGGTTTCTTTCCGTTTCCCCAATCCGGTGATGTGTGCCAGAACCTTTAGAGACACCTCACATCTCTTGTCCAACCAAATTGGTTTAAGCCTTGTTAATACTCGTCCTACATTACATCATTATCGTTAACATTTCTTGTGACTGGTATTGTATTGGGGAGAAAAAGGGGAGGCGCCTCACCGGTCGATGGCCCTACCCCGTGTCAGAAGTAGGAACTAGTCAAAGTGCAGCACATTACATTAGCAACGACTACCTTCGATAGCTATCAATATTGGTTGTTTGTTGATCTTTTACATTCTAGCCACATCTAATGTCATATCAGGATGGGTACCGACTTGTGACAGTGTACACTCATGGCGACTTTATAATGCTGCCCCACTGAGAGACAAGGCCACCAGCACCATGACCTGATATCCCACTCAGTCACATTATCCTGACACTGAGCCAATCAGTCTTTGCCAACCAATCCTAATAATGCCGAGTGCCTGGCTAGGAAGCGACAAGATTCAATCGCTAAGTCATCGGTTAAACTCGACCAGGGTTTGAACCCATGAATCCATGGGTTCGGATTCCCCCATCTCCCATAACAGGAGACGGACACTGAACTCATTCGACCATCCCGCCTGGTTGCCTATCACTGAGAGACTAGCATATGTAATTGCTTTGTTTATAGACACACACTGCACTAGGAAGCAGACATTTTATTCATATATGTAAATATTACTATGTGTATTATAATTAAATTATAATAATATAAATAACGGAGCTCACATATAGGTTTTATTATATTTATTATTGTTCGTACATATTATTCATGTATTAGGAGTCGCACGCCAACCGCCTTCAGCACGCGCGGATGGGGCACCACCTGTATTGCGCCATATTTGATTCACTTCTCACTCAATTTTTGTAGGTGGGCATATTCAGTCCTGCCAGAGACTAATAAAACTAGTACTCAGCCCAACTCGTGTATGGTTACCTTTCTGTCGTAGTGACCTTTATATATATGAAGGGTTCAGACAACAACAATGACAAAAGCCACTCAGGTGAAAATCCGTCCTGATATGACCTCAGATGTTGCATGAGGTTAAACTCCAACAATGAAGTTTAACCTCATGAATCCATGACCACCACGTTTGAGGTGAAATTGCCATCATTCTGATACTCAAATCTGTGGGTTTTCTTCCCATAGAAGCTGCCACATCCCCTACAAAGTTCCAGACTCAACAGGAAAATAATAGACTTTAACTAAAGCACAACAATACATTATATTTCACAGAAAACAAATAAACTGGATTTGTCATTTATTGCACACGAACCATTCATTTAGATATCTATATATCTCTTTCTCTATAAACCCCAAATAACCGGTGTCTACTTTTTGTGCTGGGAAGGGGGGGGGGGGGGCGCATTAAACAATACAAAAAAACCACAATAACAAAACTGTCTCTATAAATATAGGGTGACTAAGTATTTACTTTTATCTCTGCAACCAGACCAATGTTGTCTGAACCCCGCCAACAGAGAGACAATCACTACAATCAGTTTGTAGTTGGAAATATTCCAAGGTTTCGCTAATCAAAGGAGTAGCTGAAGACAGTTCGGTTCCCGGTCGAGTCATACCAATGACTTTAAAATTGATACTTGTGGCTTCCTAACCTTGTGCTTGGCATTACTAGGATAGGGCAAGGACTGGTTAGCTCAGTGTCAGGATAATGTGAGTGAGTGGGATATTGCATCAGTGTGCCAGCGGCCTGATTTCCCCCTGGGGCAGCACTATAACCAGATAACGTCACCATGAGTGCGCACTGTCACAATTCGGTACCCATCCTGATATGACCTTGGATGTTGCCAGGACGTAAAACTCCAACAACCAACCAACCAAGCGTACGCCCTGAGATTACAAATGATATATATTGATATGATGTTTCATAGCATTTCATTCCATCGCGTTTGATTCCAATACTTTTTTTTATTCCATTTGCACACCACCCGAAAGTCCCAAGCCAAGCCCCTGATGTATATACGCATCTGAAAGCATTTTCAGCTTGGCACAGTGATAAAAACACAACGGAACTATATTAACAGGTCAACAAACTAATGGTTGACGCAACACAGTCTTAAAATTGAACACAGTCTTAAAATTGAACACAATCTTAACATTGAATGCTCCTGCCATTTTTCTTGCACATAACCAACTCGATAGGGGGATATACAATAGAATCGCACACAACCAACATTATAAAATTAATGGGGGGTAAATCCCGCCCTCCACCCCCCACCAAAACCCCCAAACAAAAACAAAACAAGTCCACACAACTGAAGCGCGACCATGACACCGGAAGTGACGTGGCGTTCTCACCGCTTCTAATGGGGCTGTCACACTACGACGTTTTTCACCAACGCGCCTCGACGCGTGCCGACGTGTCGCCTTTTTGGGCGAAACGCCGGGACGCGTCGGGACGCGTTAGCGGCGCGTTAGTGGCGCGTTGGTACACGTTGACTGATAGCAACGTGTGGATGACACACGTCGGCGCGCGTCGGGGCACGCCGATCGTTTTGTGCTTGCACAAAACTTTCGACGCGCCGCGACGCGCCGCGACGGGTTGGAGGGGGCATTACGGACGCGTTTACAACACATCGAAACCCGTTGACTGGTTGCAAATATTTTGCGCGTTGCCGGCACGCCGGCAGAAACGTTGTAGTGTGACAGCCCCATTACAGATTTAGTTTGAGACAATTTGATACTTTTATCGGATTGTGCAACTTTAAAGCTGCACAATCCAATCAAAACATCAAATTTTCAAAATCAAAGCAATTATCTAAATTTGATTCTACATATCTAACTTGGATACTGATGCACTTAGTAAACATTTGTTACCAGATAGGAGGGAATACTGATTCAATTTAATAGAACCTCTTACGGCAGAAGCCTATGGTGTCAGAGTTTTGGCGTGCTTGCCAACATTAATTTTGCATGGTTGCGCTTCAAATACGTCAAAAGTTAGCCATTTCAAATAAAAGTTATTTCAAAGTGAAGTAAGGTAGATTATAATGATCAACCTAATATATTTATCTCAGAAAATGACAGAAACTCAAAACCATCAGACTCTGCAACTTTAACTGACACAAAATCAGAATGACTTAGCATTTCCTTTCCTTCTGTAGGAGTAGTAAGTACGCTAAGGTCATCACCACCAAGGCGCAGGCTGGGAAGGCTGTGCAGGACTCGGACGCTGCTGCTTTCTTATTGTAGTAGCGGTTGTAGAAGTTGAGGATGGCCTTCGCAAGGCCTTTCGTGTAAGCCGTCAATCTGTAAAATAAAGTCAGAAAGAGAACGCGTTATATAGATATAGAATAAATCACGGTGTACATGCACATTAAAACCTCTCTAAATCGACCGACCATGGAACTGACTTTAAATTTTCCATTTAGGGAGGTGGTCACTTTAGGGAGTTTAAACAAAATTCATTACAATGGTATTGTATGGGTGTTCGTTTGGGACCCAAATAAAGCGTTTGATATAGGGGAGTGGTTCATCTGTGGAGGTGGTCGGTTAGAGAGGTTTTATTGCATATAAATTGTTTATGTTTACCTCAAACATGGGTAATTGAATACGCGGGACTGACAACACTCGTTCCTATAGACGCTTTAACTTCTGCCACCTAGCGATAATGGACTTGAACTATTGCCATTCTACCCCCGACCCCCGACCACCCCCCCCCCCCCCCGACCCCCCAACATGAGGAAAATGAATGTTGTGTGATTGAAATTCCGCAACCTACCTCTCCTCTCTCTCCCCCTACCCCTACCTCCCCCCCTTCGCCCACACACTTTTAATAAGCCAATGTAGCAAAAACAAAACACAACAAAAGGAAACAACAAATTGATTTGTACCTGGCTTTCCTGAAGGTGATTGGAGACCCGATTTGGATGGCGTCCACCTTGCCGTTGACCTTTGACCCGTGACGCAGTATGGTGTAGCCACTGTTGTAGAAGGGCTGGTCTCCTGGGTCCTTGTTGCTCGGAGACGGCACGGCCCTAAACCCCGTAGCCTCAAGGTCGGCGCCAAAACTGCCAGCCCCTCGTAGCACCTCCTCAAGGTGGTCCACACCCTCAGCCTCCAACAGGGCCTGTGGGAAAGGTCAGAGGTCAGCTGGCTGTGTGGGTCATTCTGAAATGTATTCAAAGCTTCTTTAACTTTAATTTTAAAAGGTCATCGGACCAGCATGGCGACACATTGCACTGCGCCATCTAGAATTATGGCTGGTGGTGCTTTAACCATCGCTTGGTGGTTCAAACCATCACTTTTACATGTAAAAGCAGACAATCAATTATGTGCCAATAGACACTCATTAAATTAGAAAGCTCACAATCATATATTTGTGGTCAAGGGAAACAAATTCCCATAGAAAAAGAAAAGTTTTATTAATAATTGATAGAATTTATTTAGTAAACTATGTGAGGTGTTACAGTCCAGCTGCCCTCAAAAAGGTTAAAATGTTTTGATGTTTTACCTTAGTAAAAAGGTCATGCATACTGTCTGCAGTGTAGAACTGTTAGCACAGGGCCAAAAAGTCAACGCAACTTAGTAAAATGTGTTTGAGTGTCGGCGGGGACTGACACCCAATACATTCAGGGAGAGGTTCCCCCTTGAGCAGAAAAGCATGTGTAAGCCACAAGGGGGCAATATGGCAGCAGCTAAGGACCACTTGGTCCTGCCGACCCCCCACATGAGTCTGTGGTGGCCTTCCTACAGATGGTTCAATTTCTTCAAGTTTATTAATGTTTTCATCCCATTCATGTTGCCATTTGGATTTTATGTGGGTGGCTATTAGTCGTTTCAGATCAGAGTGAGGGATCAGACACGGTTCAAGATCACAGTTCAGGGCCTTCTTTGCAGCCTGATCAGCTCCTTCGTTTCCTTGTATGCCGGAATGGCCAGGCACCCAGCACAGGTGGATGTCATACCCATCCGTTGTCAGTTGGTTCATTTTATAAATGACCGTTGCTAGAATAGGGTGATTCGTTTTCAGTCCAGCAACAGCCAGGAGGCAAGAGAACGAATCACTGTATATAACATAGTTAGTGTGGTTGGATACCTCGATACACTCCAATCCGAGAAGGAGTGCTCGGGCTTCTGCAGTGAAAATCGAGCTCTGATCGGGCAAATGTACACCAAATCTTTCCCGTTGGCAGACTGCCGCAGCAGCTACCCGGCTTTGGTCTTTCGAACCATCAGTGTATATGGAGAGGTTGTCTGCAAACTGGCTTTGAATCTCTGCATGCAGTCCTTGGTACTCGAGTGGATAGAGTAATACGTTAAAGCTGCATAGTCCGATGAAATATCAAATTTTCAAAACCAAACCAATTATCTAGATTTGATTTTACATATCTAACTTAGATACTGATGCACTTATTAAGCATTTGTTTCTGCGTAGAAGGGAATACTGAGTCAATTTAACAGAACCTGTTACTGCAGAAGTCTATGGTGTCAGATTTTTAGCAAGCTTGCCAAAACTAATTTTCCATGTTTGCATGGAAAATATCTAAAAAGTTTACCATTTAAAATATAAGTAACTTTGAACTAATATAAAGTAGATACTAGTGATGGATCTAATATATTTATCTCATAAAAAATACAGACTTTCAAAACCATCGGACTATGCAACTTTAATATCACTTGTGAAACATTCAGAACATCATTTTAATACACAACAGATTGGTTGTAATGCTCGCATTGCGTTTGATGCGAGAGAAGGAAGAGACCCTCCCCGAACCTCTCTCCCGCCGCCGCCCGGCTTTCTCACCTTTCCCTGTCACCCCGCCCTCAGCTTTCTCCCGCCTCGCCCTGCCTCCCTGCCCGCTGGCTTTCTCACCTCGCCCGCTTTCACGCCTCCCTGCTCCTTCCCTTATAAGGCCGCCCGCCGGCCTCCTTCAGCCATTCGCCTTTCCGCCCTCCTCCCTACACAAGCTCTCTTTCTTTTGCTCTCCCTCCTCAGACTTCTCCACGGCCGACGGACGCATCCACGGCTGACGCACCTCTACCCCGCAGACGCACACATCATGCCTGGCAGCGGCAGAGGGAAGGGACGCCGGGGAGTCCGGAGTGCCACCGGAGGGCCACCGGCCGCCTCACCAGCCCCCTCCGCCTCGGGCTCTCCCCCGGCACCTCACAACCGCCCCTCGGGCGACTGGGCTGCGGGCGTCGATGCCGACACGGCCGCCATCCTTCAGGCACGGGAGCGCATCACCACACGCCTTGACACCCTCGACTGCGGCACCTCCCATCGCGCCGAGGAGATGACTCCGGCCGCCGCGCCCCGGCGCACGGTCTACTCCTCACCGCCCACCCCGGCGCCTCGGGCGCACGTAGTCGGGGGAGCACTCCCTCCGCCCCCGCCTCAGGCACCGCTCCCGGGGGCGGTGCATCCGCAGTACGAGCGGTACACCCGCCGCACCGTTCAGCCGCCGGCCCCCGCACCTCCCTACGGCCAGGACGCGGTCGACCACACCCCGGCATCCGCGGCCGACGCCGTAAGGGAGATCCTCGCCTCGGCCGAGGCGCAGCAGGCCGGGAGGAGGAAAGGCATCTCCCCCGAGTACCTTTTCCCCTCCGACCTCGTCGAGAGAGGCCCCGAGCGGAAGCCGGTCAAGCGGGGGGAGGCGACCAAGGACGAGTACAGCCTCGCCCTCCTCACCCTCCTTAGCCACCCTGCCTTCCCCGCGCACTCCCTCCCGGGCCTGAACCACCACGCCCTCACAGTGCTGTGCGACAACCTCCTCTACCCTGGCCTGCCGTCCGCTGCTACTCGGAGACCGTGTTCACCTGGATAGCGGATGGTAGGCTCCCCAACGGGTGGCACGACCCGGTGGCCCTGAACATGGTGAGAATGGAGATTCTCACCATGCCCGCCCCCCAAGCCCTCCCGACAGCACCAGCCTCCCGAGAAGCAGACCTCCCCCCAGGCGCACACCAGCCATGGACCCAAGCCGAGAGCCGCCCCACCTACAGCCGGGAAACTCACAGGGCCCCCTGCGCCGCCTGGAACCGTGAGCCCACCTCATGCGACTGGGCCGCTGTCGGGGAGGCCCATGGCGAGGCGGGGGCCAGACAGCGGCACATATGCGCCTACTGTGCTAATGTGAGGAGGATACTCACCATGCACAGCAAGGCCATATGCCTGTCCAAGCAACCCCGTGAGCACCAGACCCCGGCCGCCTCGGCGGATTTTTGATCCGCCGGCCCCCCCCGGCCGGCCCGGGGGGCCATAACCGGCGCCTCACCTACACCTCTGCCGACAACCCTTGACCACCACCGACAACCCCATAATGACCACCGACCGAAATGCCACATGCCCAGCAAAAGACACCCAGGACACAGCTGGGGACCATCACCTCGCGCTGCAGGCCCCAGACGCCGCCCACACTGACCACAAACCCTCCCTAGACATCACAGCCGCCGACCTTCACACCGACCATCACGACCTCCACATCTCCCCCGGCAACACCGCCTTCCTCAACCCTCCCGACCCGACCCCGACCCCCACCCCCCCAGCCCCGACGACTTCGCTGCCCCCCTCTCCGACCCTCGCAGCACCTCCTCCAGGGAGCCAGCCTCCCCAACTTTTGGCCACCCGCATCCCTGTCGCCGTAGGCCCCCGACTCAGCACGACACTCAAGACCACCACCGATGCCCAAGCCACCGATAGCGGGTGCCCCTCACCACATCTTCCCCTGGACCTCAGAGGCGGTGCACGCCTCCGTGCCCCACCCCGCCCCCTCGGGCGCACCTCGAGCCCTCTCCTCCTTTTTTGGTGGAGGGCTCTTCGGCGCCCCTCACCCGAACATTTCAAGCTCCCCCGAGCTCATTTACTCTGTTTACCTTGACCGCATTTGACTTGTTGTATATAGCTGCTTATTTTCTTGTTGTTTTGAGGCGTTAAATAAAGCACCTTTTTTCCCACCCCCGCCTTGCTTTCTTCCTTTTCGCGCATCGGTCGTAATGCTCGCATTGCGTTTGATGCGAGGGAAGGAAGAGACCCTCCCCCCACCTCTCTCCCGCCGCCGCCCGGCTTTCTCACCTTTCCCTGTCACCCCGCCCTCAGCTTTCTCCCGCCTCGCCCTGCCTCCCTGCCCGCCGGCTTTCTCACCTCGCCCGCTTTCACGCCTCCCCGCTCCTTCCCTTATAAGGCCACCCGCCGGCCTCCTTCAGCCATTCGCCTTCCCGCCGTCCTCCCTACACAAGCTCTCTTTCTCCACCCACCCACCCAACTCTCCCTACATGCTACTGGTGGAGGGCTCTTCGGCGCCCCTCACCCGAACATTTCACGCTCCCCCAAGCTCATTTACTCTGTTTACCTTGACCGCATTTGACTTGTTGTATATAGCTGCTTATTTTCTTGTTGTTCTGAGGCGTTAAATAAAGCGCCTTTTTTCCCACCCCCGCCTTGCTTTCTTCCTTTTCGCGCATCAAAACAAGATTTAAGCAAACAAGAATATGTCTTCTGAGAAAAATGTTGAAAACAAGTTGAAAAAATACGTCGAATAAATGAATGGCATTGATGTGTAAGTTTTCACATTTTCACTTGAGCACAAAATCATAGAAGCATACGTTCGATACATTTTGTGGTGTAGATTAAATAATGTAGTATTGCTAACATACTTAACACACAGAGGCAACAATAATTATTTGACTTGCGACCAAAAAGAGAAAAAAAAAATGATCACCATCGTAACATGGAAACCAAATATGCGGTGTTAGGTTTCAGAAAATGACCCATAAATCACCCACTTCTAATTTTGCTAAGCTACAGAACCTATATGAGCCTGTCTCAAAAGGCGATAACTCTTCTTTTTTTTGTCCATTGTAATGATTGACACAAACAGCACAGAAACGGTTACACTGAAAACGCAAGGACATTTGCTTCAATTCAATATGTATTCTATTGGGATTATGAAACACCATGTAAAAAACTGATCAGTTTATCCTGAGAAAATGCATAATCAGATAATATGTTTATCGTTACAATGGACAACATTTTGTCTCATATTGCTTACCATGTTTTGAAACAGTCTCATATACATGAATTAGATTAAATTGAAAATGTCTATATAAATTCCTGTATTATCCGTATTTAAGGAGCAATGCAAGCATTGTTATCAATGCGTTGAGCAAAGATGCATAATCTGATGGAAACATAACATTTTCTAAACTAAAATAGTTGTCTTTGTCAGATTATACATATCCAACTTACATACTGCTGCACTCATTGAACATTTATTGCAGTTTGGTGCTCGTGCGATTTGCACTGATTTGACCGGTAAAAAAAGAAAGGGGCAAACAAAAGTTATGTCCTGTATTTTAATGAACACACACCAACATAAATATTTACGTATTTGCACTTCAAATATCTCCCACCGTTAACCCTCTAAAATTAATAATTACCTTAAGTTAGAGGGAAGAAGATTGTAACAATTAACCTGATATATTTATCGAACTTTCTTTTTAATTGGAAGAAGCTAAAAAATCACTGGACTAGTTAACTTTAATGCTTGCCCTCTGACCTTGATGGACTTAACACTAGCCCTCTGACCTTGATGGACTTTAACACTAGCCCTCTGACCTTGATGGACTTTAATGCTTGCCCTCTGACCTTGATGGACTTTATTGCTTGCCGTCTGACCTTGATGGACTTTAATGCTTGCCCTCTGACCTTGATGGCCATTAAAGCTGCTCTCTGACCTTGATGGATTTGAATGCCTACCCTCTAACCTTGATAGGCTGTATCGCTTGCACTCTGACCTTGATGAAGTTTAACGCTTGCCCTCTGACCTTGATGGACTTTACCACTTGCCCTCTGACCTTGATGGACTTTAACGCTTGCCCTCTGACCTTGATAGACTTTAACACTTGCCCTCTGACCTTGATGGACTAATGCTTTCCCTCTGACCTTGATGGGCTTTAACTCTTTCCCTATGGCCTTGATGGACTTTAATGCTTGCCCTCTGACCATGACGGACTTTAACGCTTGCCCTCTGACCTTGATAGACTTTAACACTTGCCCTCTGACCTTGATGGACTAACACTTGCCCTCTGACCTTGATGGACTTTAACGCTTGCCCTCCGACTTTGATGGACTTTAACACTATCCCTCTGACCTTGATGGACTTTAATGCTTGCCCTCTGACCTTGATGGCCTTTAACGCTTGCCATCTGACCTTGATGGACTTTAACACTAGTCCTCTGACCTTGATGGACTTTAATGCTTGCCCTCTGACCTTGATGGACTTTAATGCTTGCCCTCTGACCTTGATGGACTTTAATGCTTGCCCTCTGACCTTGATGGACTTTAATGCTTGCCATCTGACCTTGATGGCCATTAAAGCTGCTCTCTGACCTTGATGGATTTGAATGCTTGCCCTCTAACCTTGATAGGCTGTATCGCTTGCACTCTGACCTTGATGAAGTTTAACGCTTACCCTCTGACCTTGATGGACTTTACCACTTGCCCTCTGACCTTGATAGACTTTAACACTTGCCCTCTGACCTTGATGGACTAATGCTTGCCCTCTGACCTTGATGGGCTTTAACTCTTGCCCTCTGACCTTGATGGACTTTACCACTTGCCCTCTGACCTTGACGGACTTTAACGCTTGCCCTCTGACCTTGATAGACTTTACCACTTGCCCTCTGACCTTGATGGATGTCTGGTTGTAGGTGAAGTCTCTGTGCTCCAGCTCGGATCCTTTGATCATGTATCCCAGCATGGCCCACTGCTCGGGTTTCCCATTGCCATGGATGTCGAAGAGGATGCCACGGGACATTCCATGCTTGGCTTCCTCTATATAACCATGGTATTCTTCCCAGGCTTTCTCTGCTAGGCGGACACCGAAGGTTCCCCTTTGCTTCTTCCTGCAGAAAAGAAGCATTTCTCATTGGAAGTGATTCGCGACACAAGGTGGGGGTGGGGGGGGGGTGCGAGGCTGGAGGTGCTTAATTATATAGATAGTTTATTTATCTTCACAGGGCGCGTTGGGCGAATCGGAAGACTGCATGACTGAAGTGTGGGAGATCGGGAGTTGTGTTCCTGGTCGAGTCAAACCAATGCCTTATCAAATTTATACTTGTCGCTTCCTAGCCTGGTGCTTAGCATTAATAGGATAGGGCAAGTACTGGTTAGCTCAGTGTCAGGATAATGTGACTGAGTGGGATATCTGGTCATAGTGTTGGCGGCCTGATTTCCCAGTGGGACAGAACTATAAAGTCAACATGAGTGTGCACTGTCACAAGTCGGTACCCGTCCTCAACTCAACTCAAGTACCACGGGTACCAGAGATACATAAAGGAGCAGGAGAACAGGACCAAGGAAGAACATCGAGGAACAGGAGAGTAAGGGCGGGTGGGGGGGCAAGATCAGTCCTGACATCTCGGCTACAGGAGAAGTGAAGGAATCGTCAGCAGCGTGGTGGCAGGTTCCAGTAGGAGGTGTCAGGTGGCATCTTGAGCGAGCGATGCCTGATACGAGAATCTGGAGGGAGGGGACTAGAAGAGCCAAGGTGGCTCCTCCCTCTGACGCAAATCAAATGCAATGCGGCGCATTATGCATCAATCGCGCAATAATATTTGTGAAATAATGCATGCCTTCGAATACTGACAGTGTGGTTATTTCATTGTTTTTTGTTGTTTTTGTGGTTCTTTTTTTTTGGCAGGGGGGGGGGGGTTATTTACTGTTCTACATGAAAATATTAGTTTTCATTTATATAAGTGAAGTATTTGATCATGGATGTATGAGGAGGGTGTGAGTGAGGAAACGGGCAGGTGGGCTGGGGGGGGGGGGGGGTTGGAGGATGCTAGAAGAGCCATTGGACCCCACCTTATTATTAATGCAAAAATTCGTGGTTAAATCGAATTAATAAAAACAAGAAAACTTTGCAGACCACTGAATAACTACATCTTCAACCAGCAATGCACACAATATAAATCACTATACATGCACAACATGGCACTATTAAAAGATTAACCGTTATTAAAACCAAATCTAACTGATATACAAACACAGCATATGATTTTACCACTAGTGTAAATTATTGCACACTCTATCTTGATACATATACCTTGCACTATGTTGACTACCTATGCTGTGCACTATGCAGCATAGGCTGCTCCCCCACTTTCTTTTATGTTCAGAATGGGTTGCGCTGCACGCAATGCAACACATTCCACTTCCACTATGTACAGACCAAATGCGATCACTCCAACGGCTGGAAGACCAGTGCCCTGGCGCTGACAAAATAAGTATTCAGATGAATAAAATATTTACCAAAAAGAAAAAGAAAAAAAAGCACCTTGACTTACACAAGCATCATATGTCATACCACCTGAAGGAAAGCTGTTCGGGGCCATCGTGGGCACACATCACTATGAATTGATCATGTTGTCGATTTCTTTCCTCACGAAAATAATTCCTTCCGTATAAACCGTCATTACCACCTATTTATTTTGGCAAGTCAATACTTCTGAAGTTGACCCTGACTTATACGGTGAGCATGTTCCTGAGGAATGAATTCCAGGGTGAAAATGAGATGCCAACTTATCTGCCGGCTCGCCTAATACAGCATAAACCCGTTAAACCAACCTCTGTTAAACCACACGATCGGTTAATCCAAACTTTTTTCGGCGACGCGGCAAAATACTACCATTTATCATAAAAAAAGTTGGTTAAACCAAAGTTGGTTAATCAAAATTAACGGTTAATCCAAACAAAATTGTCAGACCCCAGGCCACTTCCGGTACGGTCAAACCAAACTTTCATGTGGTTATAAGGTCATTTGAGACTCCACCAACTTTTTTTATGATAAATGGTAGTATTTTGCCGGGCCGCTGAAAAAGTTTGGATTAACCGATTGTTTGCTTTAACTGAGCTTCGTTTAATGGAGTTACACTGTATATATATATAAAACAATAATCAAAGTATCCAGTCCAGAATCATTGTATATTACATTCATAAGGCACCCGCATTTTTGCCAAAGCCAAGTCAAAGTCGAAGCCAAAGCTTGGTTAAACCAATGATCGGTTAATCCAAACAAATTCTAGGGTCCCTTCAAGTTTGGTTTAACGGGGTTATACTGTACACAAATTTGTACAGTACCTGTGAGAAGGGGGCTCCTCACCAACACAATAGGGCACCTTGTTTTAAAAAAAATAGTAAACACAGCTATTTTATATTGAACTTAGAATTGAGGGAAGCAGTGCAGCGGGGGAGGAGGCAGGATGCTAGATTGGTTGCTTATTGGAGTTTGACATCCTGGCAACATGAAAGGACATATCATGATGGATCATAGTGCTGGCGCCATGGTCTCCCAGTGGGGAAGCACTATTAAGGCGCCATGAGAGCGCACTGTCAAAAGTCGGTACCCATCCTGATATGACCTTAGATATTGCCAGGATGTAAAACTCCAACAACCAGCCAATCAGCTACTGACGTCCCAGTGTGCATGTGGCATTTCCTGTGGAGATGTAAGTGCAGTTGCCCGCACTGGTTTATACTGGTAGCGAGGGAGAGTGTCCACCTGTGAAGTTGTCGATCATCCTATCGATCCTGCTCAGTGGACCCATTTGCAGTTTGGGCTATTTTCCATTCCAACCAGTGGTCCACAACTGGTTCATCAAAGGTTGTGGTATGTGCTGTCCTGTCTGTGGGAAAGTGCATATAAAAGACCCCTTGCTGCTTATCGGAATGAGTAGTCTATGTGGCCACAGTGGGTTTCCTACAAAGAAATATATCAGAATGACCATATGTTTGATGTCCAATATCTGCTGATACAAAAATCAATGCGCTCTAGAGGCATCATTAAATAAAACAAGCTTTACTGGTTCTTACTCATTGGGATCGAGCTTGGGTCTCTTCACCTTGTTGTAGATGAGGTGGGGATACCGCCCCGTGTGGGCGTACAACTCCTTCCTTACACCTTGGGCCAACTGCCGAGTGTTCAGGTCACCAGAGAGTATCGTCCTGCACCTGTATGTATACACACCACAACTGGTTAGCTGATTGGTTAATTAATTGATTGACAAATGTATTTTTAAAATTATTTTTTTAATAGATTTGCTTTCTTACAGTTACAATGTCTGAGGTGCAATCAGGATTTATAATCAAGTCAACTCTAGCACTGCCATAGGGCAATGTGATGCACAGGATAGCATGGGGGATATAATGTACAACATCCCGTGTGGAAAAATAAAGCATAATATAGCATCAGGTAAACTAATCCAAAAGAATAGACGAGATCACCATTCCAACTGCGCATGCGCTGAAATAGGCGTCGAGAGAAAAACAAGGCGTACGGCCATTGAGTTTGCCGATACATGTATGGCAAAACTTCGATTTTATTCAAAATTAATAAAAATACGTAGCAATTTGGCATAAACATGGATGCACATGTGCAATATAATGATATAATGAATATATTTAAGACAAAACTAGCCATAGTTAAGCAATTTGAGCTAAGAAACATACAATTCCACACAAAACAATGTGACTTTTACTAGAGTCTTAGGCTGATTTCCACATCACCATTATTAATTCTTGGTCTAAATATTAAAATTCCAAATGCGTCAAAAGGAACTTGTTTAGAGAAATATATAACCAATGTCTAATTAATGCTACTCATTTCCTAGCTGTACATATATCATTAACCATAGGATATAAATACAAACGAATAAAGTAAGTAAAACTGACTCTGGCTATGGCTCTAACACTATATAAAGTCGTCGGCTGGCAGTTGTGGTTTGTGTAGGCAGGCTATATGAAATTAATACAGGCAAGGAGAGAAAGAAGAGTATCAAGAGTGAAAGTAGAGTGAGAGCTTGCACCCTCAGGTTTATTATTATTTAGTGGTACATGGATCTGATATGGCATACCACCTAACCATTATCTCCAATCAACAACAAGCATTTCTAGTTCCACCAATGAACAGTAAGCATTCTTGTAACACCATGCTTGCTTGGCCTGCACCTGCCTGCTGTGTATGTGTGTGGTGATCCATGACTAACAGTTGTGGGGGAGGGGGTAGTGAGTAGAGCTCTTGAGCTCCTACAACACTAACAGTAGGGCCCCTTTTACACTATCTATCTAATACTCAATTACTATTGATTACAAGTAAAGAGTCACCAGCAACTACAGAAATACATTCGTGCACCTGGCCCTATACATCATTTCCATTAATAAACCATTTGTACTCCTTTATAGACCATTTCACATTCCCTACCAATGTGTTTTATCGGAATATATTACAACTAGTCTGAGTGACCAGATTTCTCTAGATCTAAATGGACATGGCATAATACATGCTGATTAGATTGGTGTAAATGCAATGCTAGATACAAGATTAACATCTTAATTTATTATATATATATTTTTAGTTGGTATTCCATGTTTCAAAACAAGAACTGAGATGAACTGAATCTAACACATTTCATAGATGCACCCAGTGTATTAGCATGTGCCATGTGCTTCTTGTGGGGTTGTTTTGCTTTTACGCTTTTATTACTTGACTGCCGCTCTCCATTTAGCTCTCTGATGTGAGAGTTGCGTCCATGAGTTGGTCTTAATGTCTCTCAGCTTCAGGTTTCTCTTGATGGTATCTTTGAACCGTAGACGAGTGTGCCCTCTCTTTCTGTAACCAGAAGCTAGTTGAGAATAGAGGATCTGCTTTGGTAGCCTGTCTGATGGCATCCTCATGAGGTGTCCAGTCCACCGGAGATTCTTTTTGATCAGAAGATCTTCCATAGAGGGCAGCAAAGTCCATTCGAGTATATTCTTATTTGTCACTTTGTCCTTCCAGGTTAGCCTCATGATTGAACGCAGATGTCGCATCATGAAGGCATACAGCTTTTTCACCTGTCATCTGTACACTGTCCAGGCCCTGGCTCTGCCAGCATTGTAACCATATAGGGTGGATAGCACGGTGGATAGCACAATTGCATGGTAGATCTTGCCTTTGACCCAAATGGACACATGGTGGTTGTTCCAGAGTCTCTGGCGTAGTCGGCCGAAAGATGCGCTAGCCTTGGCCATCCTCCTCTAAATTTCAACATCAATGCCTCCATCACTTGATATAGTGCTTCCGAGGTAGGTGAATTCCGGAACAGAGTTCAGCTTGTTTCCGTCAACCATGATCTCCTCCTCTTGGGTTCTTGTAGAGGTGGGTTGGTACAGCACCTCCGTCTTCTTGATGTTAATCTTCAGGCCAAACTTCTTTGATGCATCGGAGAAAGCGTCCACTATTTTCTGGATCTCTTCAGCAGAGTATGCAACCAGTGCACTGTCATCTGCGAATAGCAGCTCTCTTACCAGTATCCAAGTAGTCTTGGTCTTCGCTCTGAAGCGTGCGACATTGAATAGGTCAGCGCTCTGTCTGGACTGTATATAGATGCCATCCCCCATGTCTCAGAAAGCCTCGTCAAGCATTGCTGATAGGAAGATAGAGAAGAGCGTGGGGACCAGTACACAACCTTGCTTGACCCCATTGGTAACCCCAAACGATTCCGAGACTTCCGCTCCAACACTAACGTTCACCATCATTCCTGTATGTAGAGCCTCGATCATAGTTGTGAACTTCTCTGGGCATCCATACTTCCTCAGTAGCTGCCCTAGCCCGGTCCTCCCGACTGTATCAAATGCCTTAGTGAAATCGACAAATACCATGTACAGTGGTCGGTCCTGCTCAATGCACTTTTCTTGTAGCTGTCGGAGACAAAATATCATATCCACGGTGCTCCGGTTACCTCTGAAGCCACACTGTGACTCCGGAACTACATCAGGTGTTATGTGAATAGATAGTCTGTTGAGGAGGATCCTGGCGAAGATCTTGCCTGCTATGGAAAGAAGAGAGATTCCTCTATAATTCCCACAGTCTGTTCGATCACCTTTCTTGTAGATGGTTACAATGCTGGCATCCTTCCATGCTTGGGGTACAGAACCCTCCTCCCAGGCATTGGTGATTAGTTGGTGCAGTCTGTTAAACAGATTGTCTCCTCCGTGCTTCCATACATCAGCAGGAATTCCATCACCCCGGTGCTTTGCCCTCTTTCAGGCTGGCGATTGCTCTAGCCATCTCATCCATGGTTGGAATCTCATCGAGGCATGTTTTGGTAATGTGCTGCTGGATGTTGTCCAGAGCTCCGTGATCTATGTCACCAGGGACGTTGAGTAGCTTCTGGAAGTGTTCACTCCATCTTGCCACAACTCTCTTGCTGTCAGAAAAGGTCTCCATTCCATCTGTTGATTTCAGCTGAACAGGTTCCTTCTTCATGGCTCCCCACACTTCCTTCAGTCCACTGTAGAAGCCCTTCATGTTGTTTCTGTCTGCAGCTCTCTGCAGCTCCTCTGCCTTCTCAGTAGTTGTGTTGTGTTGCGTTGTGTTCCTTCTAGCTGATTTTCCACTATCAACGGAAGATGAGCTCAAGCTGGCTTTTGCAAGTTACCAGCGGCACTCTCTCGGGGAGCAAATAGAGGTTTCACACTGGCAAGGCGCAAAACTATTTGTCCCTGCAGTGGCTGGTCGGGAGATTTTGGGAGTTCCATACATCAACCGCCCTGAACGTGACCTAACGTGACTTGAACATCTTATCAACTCGTCGTGTCACGTCAAAGTTTTTTCAACATGTCCAAAACATAGACGTCCTCCGACGAGAGGCGACGAGAGGCGACGAGTGGGAACATGATGTGACAAGAGCTTAACATGACTTTAACGTGACCCGATGTGATGACGAAAAGTCGCCACATCGGAGTCAGGTTGGCCATTATGTCGCAGTGTGACTACACCATAATGCTGCCACAGTGACATGGTTTTCTGTTTAGGGTTTGCTCCCTTAGCCTTCGGTTCTGTCAAGAACCTGTACCACAAGGCAGTGGTTTACAACTCTGCAGGGCAGGGGCGTCAAACTCCATGAGGTATTGCTATACCTGCTATACCTGCTATACCTGCTATACCTGCTATACCTGTAATACCTGCATACCTGCATACCAAAATAGCATGGGTAAATAATATGAACAATATAGTATAACCCTGTTAAACCAAACTTGAAGGGACCCTTGAACTTTGTTTGGATTAACCGATCATTGCTTTAACCAAGCTTTGGCTTTGACTTTGAGTAAGTGTTTATTGCACATGTAATATACAATGTATGTGGACACTTTAATTATTATTTTGTATGTAGATACAGTATAACCATGCTAAACCAAGCTCGGTTAAACCAAATGATCGGTTAATCTAAACCTTTTTTGGCGGCCTGGCAAAATACTACCATTTATCACATAAAAAAGTTGGTGGGGTCTCAGATGACCTTAAAACCAGATGAAAGTTTGGTTTAACCATACCAGAAGTGGCCTGGGGTCTGACAATTTTGTATGGATTAACCGATAATTTGAATTAACCGACTTTGGTTTAACCAACATTTTTATATGATAAATGGTAGTATTTTGCTGGGGTGACAAAAAAAGGTTAGAGTAACCGATCGTTTGGTTTAACCAAGCTTTGGTTTAACAGGGTTATACTGTATAGGATGGCATAATATACTGAATAACATAGCATACGGAAACGTTACCCACAATATAGAGGTGGGGCAAAATAATGCACAACATAGAATAGGGAAATATAGTACATAATATATGCAGAACATAGGATATTATAATATAATTCACGACGAAACAGAAGTGGTATAAGGTGCCTTTATTCTGTCAGTTCATCTGGGGCAGTAAGGGACCTTCAGGCTAAGGATCAACAATCACCAACAAGAAGGCTTAACAGTCAAGAATACTATCAGAACAATGCAGAGTACAATGAGAACAATAGGCAATTAAGGATAAAGATAAAATAGCCTTCAGACTACGGATCCATACAATCAGGATCAATGAAGGTCAAACGTTAAGATCCCAGACAGCACACAGACGTCGGCCCAATGTCGGCTCAACGGCGGCCGCTCTGTCGGCCCGATGGTGGAAACCGCCGTCGGGCCGACGTTGTTTTGTCCAACCTCCCGCCGTCGACTCGACGGCGGCTGCCGACGTTGCCCCGACGGCGGAAACCGCCGATGAGCCGACAGCGACAAACGCCGTCGGGCCGACGGTGACAAACGCCGTCGGGCCGACGGCGACAAACGCCCTAATAAATTACAATAAATTACAAAACTTTTACGTCGGCCCGACGGCGACAAACGCCGTCGGGCCGACGTTGTTTTGTCCAACCTCCCACCGTCGACTTGACGACGGCTGCTGCCGTCGACCCGACGAGCCGAGAAGACACTGTCACTCTAGTGTCAATACGTACAGGGTAATTCAAATCGTATTAACACGAATAATTCCATTAATACATCCTAATAAATTACAAAACTTTTACAAAATAATCTACACATATTACTAAACAAACCTGTAAAATAATTCCTTAAAATTCCTCCGATTTTTGGAGTTATTTGTAGAAAAAGAATGCTGCTCGACGATCGCACGTGGTCCGGTGGGGATTCGAAGTAAACTAACGTATTGGATAATTCAAATCGTATTAACACGAATAATTCCATTAATACTTCGTAATAAATTACAAAACTTTTACAAAATAATCTAAACATATTAATAAACATACCTGTTAAATGATTCCTTAAAATTCCTGGTATTTCTGGAGTTATTGGTAGAAAAAGAACACCGATCAACAATCGCACGTGTTCCGCGGGCGACTCGAGCCGGAATTAAAATTTAAAGAACTGCGCATGCGCGGCCCACCACCGTCGGCTCGACGGTGGCTCGACGGTGGACCAGACGTGGAAAATGAATGCAAACCTGGGGCGGCCCACCACCGTCGGGCCGACGGAGGCCCGACGTGAATCAAAAGTGGAAAGGGATTGAACCCTAACGTCGGAACATCACCGGCGGCCCGACGGTGGCCCGACGTTGACTCAAAAGTGGAAAAGGATAGAAACCTAACGTCGGGACACCACCGTCGGGCCGACGGTGGCCCGACGGCTCAAAAGTGGAAATTTGGATTGAACCCTAACGTCGGAACACCACCGTCGGCTCGACGGTGGCTCGACGGTGACTCAAAAGTGGAAAGGGATTGATTCCCAACGGCGGAACACTACCGTCGGCCCGACGGTGGCCCGACGGTGGACCAAGTGTGGAAAATGAATGCAAACCTGCGGCGGCCCACCACCATCGAGCCGACGGTGGCCCGATGGTGGCTCCAAAGTGGAAAGGGATTGATTCCCAACGGCGGCCCGACGGCCCGACGGTGGAAAGTCGATCGCGACGGTGCGACCAATAGCCGACGTCGGCCCGACGGCTGTGTGCTATCTGGGATCACTTCTAGAACAATGAAGAGTACAATAAGGGCATTAAGACAACTAAGACAATAGAACAATAGAGGACAATGTAGACTGGCGCAATTGAACGACAGACAATCAGCGCTCTCAACCCCATCTTAAGTGTCTTTTGATTAGTTGAGGGGTGGGAGGCGGCAGATTGAGCATGTTGGATGAGGCTAACATGTGTAATTTGCGAACGAGGCTATAGATCTCGCTGCTTTCCTCGCTTTACGTTTCATGCTGTCAATCCACTCTACCTCGGTGCCTCTGCCTGTCCACTTAGTGCATCAAGAGTGTGTTACCTAGGTCATAACTGCCGCTCAATACTGTTACGCTTGCTGGTGTCTCTCAACATGCAGTCTTGGTTATAGATTAATGTGCTCCACTAAGAAAATTTCTGTTACTAGCCAGCTAGTTGTTTCATTTTAGCGCGCTCTCATTTGATTAATTCATGATCATACTTAACAATTTGTTCTCAGCAAAATTTGACTGAGCAGTGGAAATTCAGTTATTAACGGTTCCTTCCAGCTATTCCGGTGAGAGCCAGCTCATCTTGTCATGTAGCATGGTATCATTAGTAAGTCATGGTTGGAATTAATAGAATATGATTGAAGTAATGGAAAATAAAATCTGAGCAGTGAAGAGTGATGCTCCTAAATAATAGAAGTTGATCTGAAGTAGTACAAAGTTATCATGTTTTATTATGCTTTTCGAGTGATAGGAACCGTTGCCGCTCGCCAGCTACTTCCTTCACCTGAGCTCTGGATGTTAAACTACATGTTCACCCGACTCGATTCACATGGCTGCTCAACCGGATTGGATCCACCTAGACCTGCTCCGGCCTCGGTACAGGCAGGGCGCCTACAAGCCGAGGGTTTCACTCATCCGGAACATACAACACCGGCACAGATTTGTCTCTCGCAGATATAGTTTTCAACTGGTTTGATACCCCTCTTTGATGCATTGCCGCTACCATATGAGTGTCGCAATTAGATAATTTGTTCAGCAATAACACCTATAAAGCAGAATTTAATCTGAGTTAGTGCAAGTATTATGATTTATTTATGAAGCTCTGCTCCCGTGTGCTTATCCCGCTGGCAGTGAAAGTGCCTGGCAGATTCTAACAGTTAATACCAGGTGGTGGTACTAGGCTGTACTTGCGAATAGTAATACTATAGAGACTGCTGGTCCCACCTCACGGTGTCAGTTTCACACTCTTTGATGATTAAGTCATGCTCATAATTATTACAATGTAATTGTAGCAGTAATTAGCCACTATAGTAACAGAATTTGGCATGAAGGAGTGGAAGACGATGTTGTCTTTAATAGCTCCTCGCATCACGAGTGTGTTCCCGAGGTGATAACTGCCCACAACTATAATTTGGTCTTAAGAGCAAATCTCGTTGTTTGTTTTGTCTTACGTCCAAGCAACATCTAAGCCAGTATCAGGACAGCTGACGATTGGTTGGACGTTATAGTGCTGCCACACTGCGATACCGGAGTGCCAGCGCCACCAGATTAGGTCGAGAAATTGCCTAAGTTAAGTGCTTCCCACCTATTAACTTCCTAACTTGCTAAGTTGTTAACTAGTTATAGTCTCCATGAGGGTCTCTCTCACAGACTAAAAGTCACAGAAATTCTCTATGCCTGTATACTGTGGCAGACCAAACACATCTAACTAAGAATAATTTTACGGGGAAGGATAATCAGATGGCTAAATGCATCAAGCCGGTCTAGATTCACTAACAGAACTCTTGCAGCTTTTCGAGCACCCCGTATAAGGGTTCTTTCATAGTAATCCAGAACTTGAAGGATCTGGAATGCTTCCAGAAGTTAGCGGCAGAGATCCCATTCTCTGATTGTGATCACCAGCTCTTAAAGGCAGCAAGATATAATTATGACCAGATGAAGTATAAGTCAGCCAAAGAACTTCTCGTAGCCGATGCTCCAAGTAGTTCATTTAGCGGTAAAGCCCATAAAGATAAAGCATTAATGTTATGTAATTCATTTAATCTCGACTGATCTGTAATATGATGAAGCTGTCAGAAGTAACAGAAACTCTTGATCTGAACATACTTGATTTTGACCTGTACTTCCATTCAGCCTGGAAGATAGTACTTTGTTTGCCTCTATCTTCCAGGCTACATGATGAGCCACTATGCTAGGCTCCCGAGCCCGTACAAGTCTGCACTCGCGTCCCGGACGTGGCAGAATAATTGCTATCAGCTGAAGCGCTACCTCCAGTTCTCAGGCACACAGTGTGTCCCTGCTCTCACCCTCCGCATATGACCTCCTCTCCCTGCTCCAGTACCCTCCCCTAGCTTCCATAGCAGCCCTAGTTATCATTATCTGACGCTGCTCAGACAAAGTAATCTGGTCTCTCCCGACCCTCCATCTCACCATCTCCTCCGGTCTAATGATATCCTGATCTAGAACTCAGCATTATATAAAGTTTGCTCGACCAAGACCCACTCCTCCTCTGTTTCCCCATAGTCTTCCGACTTCCCCGCATTCATGTATCAGTATCCTGCGTTCAGTTTTCCCTGAACCTGGCTTTCACGCCTTCCTCCTACCCTCCGGCGCACCGCTGACTGCTAAGTCCTTGATCAGAACTCTGCAAACTGCTGCCAGTTCATTGCTCCAACTCCACTTGCCTCTCACTCTGCACAGCCTTCGATGAGGAGCTGCTCAGGCGTGTCAGAGTGTGGCCCTCTCCACCTCCGATCTTCTACTGGCCGGTACCTGGAAGGGTAGGGCAGTCCGTGCCTCCCTTCTGGTCCCGCACGTTAGAGAAGCTCCATCAGCGCTCGCTCTTTATTGGGTGAGCGCTGATCTCTCCTGTCTTCCAGCTTCCTGAAACTTTGCCCATGTTGGCACTTGATGATCCTGCTTGCCCTTGTCGGCACCTGAACTGACGGGTCCCAGCAACCCACTTGACAGCCTGCCTCAGGCCCCGCTATGATTTCATTCTGATTAAAGCATTCAAAGTTACCTTCTGTCATCTGTTTTCTGTGCCGAGTGAAGCGAATTGAGCATGTTTGCCGAGGCTAACATGTGTAATTTGCGAACGAGGCTATAGATCTCGCTGCTTTCCTCGCCTTACGTTTCACACTGTCAAGCCACTCTACCTCGGTGCCTCTGCCTGTCCACTTCGCTTCCCCACCCTCCCACCCTCGTCCTTGGGGGGGGGGGTGTGAGCGCTGATCTCTCCTGCCTTCCAGCTTCCTGAAACTTTGCCCATGTCGGCACTTGATGATCCTGCTTTCCCTTGTTGGCACCTGAACTGACGGGTCCCAGCCACCCACTCGACAGCCTGCGTCAGGCCCCGCTATGATTTCATTCTGATTAAACCTTTCAAAGTTACCTTCTGTCATCTGTTTTCTGTGCCGAGTGAAGCAAATTATGGGCGAGCCAAACCTGATTTCACGGGCTCCTGTCCAGGTGGCAAGTGAGCAGTTTGTGCGACGTCAGCTCAGAGTGGGGCCCGTAAGGGGGCGACACAACGACGGGCTAGTTCCAGGCTTTAACGGTAGGTGGCACCACCATATCACTAGTAGCCTGATAGCGGCCTTGTGGAAGCAATGGGAAATCGCGGGCGTTTGACGGAAGGGGGCGCCACCATAGGCGCAAGCAAGTTCGCTCAGCTGCCACCAGGTGGCGACAAAGGCGGATCCCTACCACTTCCCTTTCCGTCAAGTATTACCCATGTTTGCGCTAACATGACCAACGCACAATATAGCATAGATCAGAATATAATGAACCATTTAGCACAAGGGCATTTAGTAAGCAATATGGTAGAGGGAAATATAATCCACAATATACCATATTGCAAAATAATGCACAGTATAGCATAGGGAAAATTACACAATTCATAATAGGTAATATAATGCCCAAAATAGCATAGGGCAATATAATGCAAAGTATAGGACATACCAATGAAGTATGCAGCCTAGTACAAGGTGACATAATGCACAACATAGCACAGGGAAAATGAATGCACAAATTAGCATAGGGCAATATAATGCAAAGCATAGGACATACCAATGTGGTATGCAGCATAGTACAAGGTGATATAATGCACAATATAGCATAGGGAAATATAATGCACAAAATAGCATAGGGCAATATAATGCAAAGCATAGGATAGACCAATGTAATATGCATTATAACATACACCAATATGATATCTAGTATAGTATAAACCAATATAATATATGGTATATCATAAACCAACGTAAATTGTAATGTAACATATAGGATAGGATAGTATAATGCCCATGCTGCACTTATTAAACGGGTGTTACCACATAGAAGGACACACTGAGTCAATTTAATAGGAGATCTTACTGCTGAAGCCTGTGGGGGTCAGAGTTCTGGCAAACTTGCCAGAACTAATTAGACATATTTTCAATCCAACTATCAGAAAGCTTAGCCATCTAAAATAATATTTATGTCAAACTAAAGTAAGGTAGGTTATAACAATCGATTCAATATATTTATCTCAGAAAAATACAGAAAGTCAAAACCATCGGACTATGCAACGCTAAACTACGTCAGTGTGATTCACCCAGTGAGTCTTTATCACAACATTCCCCTTCACTCTCGGCTAAATTTGGTTTAATATCTCTTTATAATTCACAACTTCAATTCACCCCCAAATTAATTGATAATTTCACAAGATTAAGAAGCACTGGCTTAGACCATTCACGGCAGACACAGAACACTGCGACTCGGACGCCTCGTGGGGATGGGTTTGATCTCCTGACCTACATTGTTCGATTCCTGACTCCGCAGTCATGCGTGAAGACACACGTGCCGTTCTCTAGGTAACATCCGCTTTCACGGTTCGGTAACTCCTTTGGTAGTTGCCAGCCTCCGTGAGAAACGGAGAGGATGATTCTCAGACTGCCTGGTGATGGAGATGTGGTACAGTGGTAGATACATCATGTGCTTTACACTGAATGATGTGGTTATATATATATATATGGGTCAGAATCACGAAAAGAGGCCAATTGGGGGAAGTTGACGGCCCCCAGCATGGATGTCGGCGTCGATCGGTATAATTATAATTTAGCATTGACAGAGGTGTTGGAAAGTCTTTAAATTTATCCTGAATGTAAAGGTCGAGAAAATACAACAACCTTATTTGTTTCTAGGATAATTTAATATGACACAAAGAAATGCACTACACTTTTAAGAATTGTGACACCGACATCTTCACTTGACCACCGATTGGCCTGTTTTCGTGAGGCTGACTCATATATATATATATATATATATATAGATATATGATACTCAGACTGCCTGGTGATGGAGATGTGATACAGTGGTAAATACATCATGTGCTGTACACTGAATGATGTGGTTATATATATATATATAAATAAATATATGATACTCAGGCTTCCTGGTGACGGAGATGTGATACGGTGATAAATACATCATGTGCTGTACACTGGATGATGTGGTTATATATATATATATATATATATATATATATATATATATATAAATATATGATACTCCAGTCTGGATCTCCAGTCTGGACCTGAAATACGCCATGAAAGGACGATCGACCTGCTTGGGTGCCGTGAGCTAAAATCATTCATTTTACATAGACTTTATGGTCAATTATCAATATTAATTCGACGTGAGTGTGTCGAATCTAAGGACCGATCGCAGGTAGTGCGGCATTAATATTGGTCTGAAATTAACGACGTCCAGTTTGTCGATAATTTATTTCATTTTATAGTCTTGGCTTTTCATATTTATTGTGTGTCGACTTGCATATTGCTAGAAAAACCAAGATGGCGGACGGCGGGAAAGCCACCATGATGGTCGACTATTCTGCCGATTATTGGCCTCGACACTAAAGCCGTTACTCTGTCGATTTGTTTCTACCTGGATGTGCATTTAACCAAAGCAGCATTGACTCATGACTGTCGAGTGCATATTTCGGCCGTGTCTCGACGTGCACAGTTACTCTGAACCTTGTGGTGGTCGATTATATTTCGACAATCTTTTATTTTATTTATTTTATTGTGTTACTTGAGGAACATTTGACCAAAGTATTTTGATTTTGTGTGTCGGTTGTCGATTACAGCCTCGACACACGACTACAACTGCCATGCACATATCACGCCGTTAGCAGGCCGTACTGGTGAAGGTTATCATATCTTTTTATAATATCATTTTATTCTTATATCAAATACATTCGGATGATTGCGAGACTCTGGTTGTTTTTTTATAAATTTTGCGACATTTTACATCGCCCAACATCAACCTACTCGACACAGCTGATACTTATGTACTGTGGACCGTGCGGCCTTACTCACCGGGGCCCGGTTAACGACAGCTGCCTTACGGCAGCTATGCAGACTAGGCACGCCAAACGAGTGTCGGGGAAAGTGAGTGCAATGTCCGACGATGGCGGATCTTCGCCGATGGCGGATGGGACTCAAACGCCAACTACGTCCAAGGCCCCGCCAAGCGACAGTGAGTTGGACGAGAGGGAGGCCGCGATAGCTGAAAAGGAGCGGGCTCTGCAGCGCCGGAAGCGCTGCGCTGAACTCGACCGTCGCGAACGCCGCCTGGCGGACGAAGCGGCCGAGCTGACGACCAGGCACAAGTGAGGCAGGAGCACCAGTCGGAGGAGGAGCGGCTCTCATGACCGGCGGCACCGACGACGGCGCCGACATTCATCAAGCTCAAGCACCTCGGACGGGACAACAAGTCGGGAACGAAGGAAGCGCAGTAAGTGGTCTCTGCGTAGATACCTAGAGGACGCAAGGGCTTAAAGAAATTGTCCCCCTTCGAGGTGCTGGAGTCGTGCTGCGGTTGGATCCTCGATAAAAAGGATGTGGACTTGCGGGAGCTGAGGCATGTCGTTAAACATATGAAGTATATTTGCGGGAAAGCGAAAACGGGGAAGTTCCAGGACCAATCGCATGCTAAGTACGATCTTGCAGTCCGGGAACTTGCCGTCGCCGAGGGCTACGATGCCTTCTGTGATGGAAACCCCAAACTAGCTCTTAAATATTACGCTTTTGAGTTTATGCGGACCCAGTCTGCCAGAGACAGTCAGAGAACAACCAGGGGTGTAAAGGGCAGCTCGGGCCAACTTTTCTCTAAAGACGGGAAGAAGCCCTGTTTTTCTTACAATAAAACTGAGGGCTGCAGCAGAGACGAGAGAACCTGCAATTTCGGGCATTGGTGCTCCCGCTGCGGGAGCAAGTCACACATTAGGGGGAATTGTCGTAAGGAATGAATACCGAGAGGCCGGGGTCGGGGTCGGAGAAAAGTTCGCAATTGTGTATTTGCTACTAATGACTATGTCGCTTCAGACTCAGACTCCTGCCCAGGCCTCGACATAATGCCGGTTGTTACACCCCCCCATCTTTCTGAAGCCGGTACTGACGATTTTGTGCATTGTTTTGATGTAATGGGAGTGGGTATGTGTCCCAGCAACTCTAATTGTCGCCAGGTAGGCGCACCTAGTCAAGTCATTACCAGCACAGGCATTGTGAGCCACACTAATGGCGTTAACTGCCACATTGTCCGCCCCCGCGACGCCGACAAATCAGGCCCTTCGGGCGCAGGTTGCCTTGGTAGCGCGCCGGTAATAACCGCACGTGTTGGTGTGGGGGGCGGGGTTGCCAACTAGCCAACCTCTTGTTACGCTATGCCCTTGAAGCGGCTAACATTGACTGGTTGAGTGTTAAGGCCTTTGGGCAAGGCCTTTGTGTGTCCGCCCTTGACACTTACTCTAATGAAAGGGTCACCTTTACTGTCACTGCCGCTTGTTCGGCCGCTACGTGCCTGTGCACGCACTATATAGCAAATCATTTATCTCAGATTAAACCATGCCGCTGTTTCTGCGATTGCTTTGCCGGGGGGGACGTTGACCCTGACACCGAATTCGTTCTGCATGGGGCGATTTTCGGTTTCAAGGTTATAAATCCTTCATGTTGCGCGGTTTACGCAGGTAATTGTAATAAGAGCACCCAGAGCAGTTTTATTGATTCAAAGTTACGCACCGAACTTTCTTGTGATTATATAAGCCGGGCGAGTGGCGAGGCATTGTGCGTTCATAACGTCTTTGCCGTTCCGAAATCAAATGGGGGCGGCTACCGAACAATCGTCGACTGCAGTAAACCTGTCGGGCGATCTGTGAATAACTATGTTTCCGAAGTTTCAAATAAATGTTCATACCTTGGAGTCGGAGACTTGGTGAAGGTTATGGCACAGGGTGACTTCATCACCTGTATAGACATAAATGATGCCTATAGGGCCCTTAATATTCACCCTTCTGACCGCCCCCGCCAGGCAATCAGATGGAACTTCGGTGGCGGGAACAAATTATTTTTTGATAACCGCTTGTGTATGGGACTCTCCTCGAGCCCCTACATTTTTAGCAAAATTTCTGATTTTGTTGTTCGCTGCGCCCGTAAGGAAGGCGTTACCCATATTGTGAATTACTTGGACGACTTTGCCGTCCTCGGTGATGATTATAATGAATGTTTACGTAACCAATATATTGTAATTAAAGTTCTCCGCCGCTTAGGCTTCTATCTAAGCTACCATAGGCTTTCAGCCCCTTCCCAATGCTCAAGGTTTCTGGGTATAGAGATCGACTCTGTTATGCTCCAGCTGAGATTGCCTATTGACAAAATTCTTAAACTAAAGCGCATTCTGCTTGAATTCTTGGGCCGCAGGAAGGTTACTCGAAAGGAGCTCGAAAAGTTGGGCGGCCTGCTAGCCCATTGCGCTACGGTCGTCCGTGGCGGCCGCTCCTTCTCCACCAGAGTATACGACGCTATACGCCAGTTAAGGAACCCCTACTATAAATGAAGGCTGAACGCAGAGTTCCGTTCTGAATTGCACTGGTGGCTGAACTACGCTGAAACCTTTAACGGTTATGCGAAGATTTTGGGTGTTCATGCGACTTCTATCGCGGTTTATAGTGACGCGTCATGCTGGGGGTTTGGAGCGGCCCATGCGGGCGATTGGCTTGTGGGCAGCTTCATTGAGGAACCTGACCTCCCCGCTGAGGTGGGACACCATTACGCCGAAGGCAACTGGGCGTGCAAGGGTGCACACATTAATGTGAAGGAAATGTGGGCGGTCGTTGCTGCCGCCCGCCGCTGGGGCCACCTGTGGAGGGACCACTGCATTGTGTTTGTGACAGACAATAACACGGTGCGCGCATCACTCTCTACGGGCAGGTGTATTAATAAGCAGATTATGGTCTACGTCAAAGAGCTCTTCTGGCTCTCTGTCCAGTTTAATTTCGATATTAAATCCGCATATGTCCGCAGCGGTGATAACATAATCTGTGATTCACTCAGCCGCTGGAGGGAACCCTCTAGCAAGACCCGCATAGCTGAGGCGGACTGTACCGCTCAACTGTGTTGTGCCTCCCTGTTTGCCTGAATTGTTTCCCCTTGTGTCGATCACCAACTACTTGAGCGCTCTAAATTTCTTTCTTAAATCCGAGGGCAGCGCGCCTATTGACTTCGCCTCGCACCAAATCTGAACCATAATGGGCGGGGCAAAGCGTATGTTGGGATGCTCAGTCAAGCGTGCCCTCCCCCTACTGCCATCTGAATTAATTAGGATGTTCTCGCATATGTCTGGTAGCGAAGGCCATGTTGCAACACGTGCAGCCATACTGACCGGGTTTAGGGCCCTGTTGCGAAAATGTCAGTTAACTAATTCCGAATCGGTTTTACTCCGTTCCGATTTCTCCTTTCACCCATGGGGTATGTTGCTGACCGTTCGCCGGTCTAAGACCATTCAGTTTGCCGAACGCGAGCTGCTTATTCCTGTCGCTTGCGTGCCCAATACAGACTTGTGCGCCGTATTCTGGGTGAGAAAACATTTCTCGCAAGTCAAAGTATCTCCCAGCGAGCCTGCCTTCCAGGTGCCCCGGGCAGGTGGCTATTCACCCCTGGACTACGCTACACTCCAGTCTACTATAAAGTACTTTGCCGCACTAGCTGGCTTAGACGGTGAGAATTTCTCATGCCATTCTCTCCGCCGGGGCGGGTGTACTTACCTCGCCCTTCAAGGCGCCCCGATCGATGAAATTCGGCTTAGGGGCGATTGGTCGTCTGACGCAGTTAATAAGTATATCGCGCGCCCCCTGTCGGACCGAATAGTCTCGGACATGCGGGTAGCGTCTTGCCTCGGGGGTGTTAGTTAGTTCTGTCTGGAGGGTCCTGGGGGACTTGGCATTTGTAGCCCAGCCAGATACTTCTACACTGACTTAATAATAAAACTGTATCCACCACACTGCCTTCGGCTTAATGCGTACCTACACCAATGTATATACTACGGTATATGCAGATGTAGGAATCGCATGGTGCTGCCCCCTCCCTCCGGTTCCATGAACCCCAAGGAGGGGTTTGGCTATTCCACCAGCCTACCCACCTGTGATATGTATACACCACTGATCCCACTGGCTGCTCACTTGCTTGCTGCCACTAGGCTCATACACACCTGTTCTATTTACTTTTATTTTTATTCTTATTTTTTGCTATTTTATCCTTTTATACTATATATTCCGGTAGGGCATTTGTAGCCCAGCCAGATACTTCTACACTGACTTAATAATAAAACTGTATCCACCACACTGCCTTCGGCTTAATGCGTACCTACATATATATATATATATATATATATATATATATATATAAATATATGATACTCAGGCTTCCTGGTGACGGAGATGTGATACAGTGATATATACATCATGTGCTGTACACTGGATGATGTGGTTATATATAGATATATATATATATATATAAATATATGATACTCAGGCTTCCTGGTGACGGAGATGTAATACAGTGATATATACATCATGTGCTGTACACTGGATGATGTGGTTATATATAGATATATATATATATAGTATAGTTATACGAATCTTACCTGGATGTAGATGATGGATATGTTTTCACGAGGTACAAGCCTTGGATAGTCATGGGCTAGGGAGAAGGAAGCACATCCGGGTCCAGCAATCTTAACCTACTTATTCAGGATAAAAATGATCTTAAACTCAAATGGATACTTCAATGCTTTCATCTTGGCACAGGCAAACATGGTAGTCGTGGTAGGGTTGGGTGGGAGGGCCCTAGCACATGACTATCCGAGGCTTGTACATCGGGAAAACAAAAGTTATCCATCATCTATACCCAGGTAAGATTTGTATAACTATACTATTTCACCTCGGTCATAGCCAAGGGAGACTTTTACGTAACTTAATTTTTATCCTTCTTAATTTTATTTTATACATAGTTATCTTAAACACATGTATACTTGTAATGTTCTCACCTGTCTTGTTAACTGGTGAGTAAGCATGTCGCTAGGCCGCTTGACTTTTCTAGTCATTTGTTGTAATGTTTTGCAAACAATCTAGCTGTCTTCCAGCCTGTGTGTGTCAAATTCTCTTGACTGAGACTCCAAGCTGTCATGCCTTTGAGACCATGGCCCATCTTGTCGAATGGGATGCATAGCATTCCATATTAACGCCTGCGGCCTTCAGCACTTTAATAGTCCATCTTGCGAGTGTGTCTCTCAAAATGGCCTTGTGTGGTTTAATAAAACTCACCAAAAGTTGTCTTGAATTTCTAATTCCTTTTGTCTTGGATATATAAGCCCGTATGGCTGACACTACACAAAGTTGTTGGTCGTCCCGGAAACTGTTTAAATGTACTGTGGACAATGGGTCCCCTGTGTGGTTTGATTTCAGTAACTGGTGTAAATCAAAGGTTGCCTCCTTGCGATCTATTTCTAATCCATCTAGGGATAACGCTACAATCGTTTGTCCCCTATGTCCAGTGACTAACAGCAACAGAACTGCTACCTTAAAACCTAGCTGTTTTATATCTAAATGGTAATTACTAGGCCATGATTTTAGTAATTTAAAAACTACTGATACATCCCAAAATCTATTATATTTTGGTTTTGGCAGATTCCTCTCATACACTGATTTCATAAACCAGAGAATAACTTGGTGTTTACCAACTGTCTGTCCATCTTGACGTCTCCTTGAATTGTGAGTGGGCCTTGATGTTGTAGATTCCCCTGTGCTCTTGGGAATCTGATAGAGTCTTTTGTTCCTAAGGCTACCTCTGCCAGCCCTGGCTGTGTGCCCCAATCGGGCATGATCAGAATTGTGTGTGTTCAATCTATTCTGATCTTCCTGGCCACTCTGCTGATAATGTTTAATGGTGGGAAAATGTAATAACAATTATTTTCCCAAATCATTGTGAAGGCATCCAACTTGCCAAGCATTGGGCTCTGGATGCCATGAAACATATTTAGATAATTTGCTATTCTTTCTTGATGCAAATAAATCAACTTGCGGCGTTCCCTATGTCTGACAAATTTGTTCAAAAATATTGTCATTCAGTGACCACTCCAAATGATTATGGAAATGTCTACTTTTCCTGTCTGCTAAAGTATTCTGACTACCTGGTATATGAGCTACAGTAAGCCAAACTTTATGCTCTTGAACCCAATTCCAAATTAATTTTGCTATTCTATTACACCGTTTGGACTTTGTCCCTCCCATGTTCTGAATATATGACATTGCAGTCGTATTGTCTGTCAGAATTCTGAAATGAAATTTCGATATGCGGATTAAACTGTATAAACCTAAATAAACTGCTCTTAGCTCTAGAACATTAATATGATCTGAAATTTCTTCCTCTAGCCATCGGCCCCCCATTGTGATATTGTCACGGTGGGCACCCCATCCTTCTAAAGAAGCATCTGTTGTAACTACCATATTATGTTCTCCCATACATATAGGATTCGGAGAGGAATTAATATGTTGGAGCCACCATTCAATATCTTCTAGGCCTTCTAAAGAAATAGACATTTTTCTTTCAACATTCCCTTTAGTTCGGGCTAATGCTAAGTTCTTATCTATTTCTAGTGACTTAATGTGAGCTTTGCCATATAGAATGGCTGGGGCATAGGTTATCATAATGCCTATCAGCATGGCGACCTACCTAATCTTTGGCCTCATTAATCGTAACAAGTAGAGCGCAGTATCTTTAAACTTGTCTAGTTTCTGTTGTGTTAGCACCACAGTCATTTGTTCTGTGTTTAACTGAAATCCTAGGCATTTTAATTCTTTAGTTGGATTAAAAACTGACTTCTGGTCATGAATGCAGAATCCTAATCTGGTAAATGTTGCACATAAATCATTTACTGCATTTTAACAAGCTGTCTTTGACTGCGCTACAATAAACGAATCATCAATATACGGGAAGATAATATATCCTTTACGCACCATCAATGAGAAAATTGGTTTTAGCACCTTAGTAAATAAGCGGGGGACACAAGCTAATCCATTGGGCAAACAAGTGAATTCATATAGTTGTTCATTCCAAATAAATCTTAAAAACTTTCGATCTGCTTCGTAAATTGGAATTGTGTAATACACATCTCTCAGATCCACGCTCGCCAGCCAAGCACCATCTGTAATCAAATCCCTTTCTGTTTCTAGCGAAAACATCTTAAAATGTTTATATTCAACCAATTTTTTGAGTCTTGTTAAGTCCAAAATCATTTGTACCTCTCCATTGGGTTTAGGTCGAGAAAATATATTTGAAATAAAATCTCCAGTCTCATGGTTCACCTTTTGAATTATGGCTTTCTGATAAAAAAAAGCCCCACCTCTTTATCTAGTGCCTCTCTCTCATTTTCATCAAACCGATATGTTTCCTGTCCCGGTAAATAATTAAATGGAATGCGAATCCCATCGACAATACTTAAAACTGTTAAATTATCAGTAATTAAGTTCCATTCTTGAATGCAATTTTTAACATTTCCAGTTTTAAAATTGCTTACAGGTGTTATGGTGGCCGTTAAGGTTTGCTTAGCAACCTCTACTTGTTCCCTGGTCGGGGGAATGGCTTGCTGGGAGTGTACTCCCCCTTGAACGGTCGGTTCCCATCGTTCCAGCCGAATGACTGGCATTGGCCCTGACCCCTGGCCTGGAAGCCGTAGGTCAGTCCTGACTGTCCTCCTCTGGTGGTCCAACGGTTGCGAAAATCCCCACGGGTTTTCCGGTAGCAGGTATTGGCCTCCGCACTTTTCTTTTTGGCATCCATGTGCTTTCCACACTTTGCCCTGGTTTCTACCTCTTTAAAGAGGTACTGGAGCTGACCACCAAACATTTTGGTTTTGTCCAATAGCTTTCCTTTTACTGGCTTTGGTGGAAGGAAAAGAGTATACTCCTTTCCATCATTGTCCACGATCTTCTTATATCTGGCAACTTCCTTACCAGCCTGCGTACAGACGGCTTTGAAAACATTTTCAAACCATCTGTATGCGAGGTAAGCATCGCGAGACCCTTGTCCATCGTCCTGGCCAAAGATGAGAACTTATTCTCTGTTTGCATGCGGTTGGCACCTGGCGCAATCGCTGTCAAGGTCCCCAGGACCGCTTTGTGTACTGTATGGAATACACTCTTGAACTTCTTTCTGTCTATCGTCATTGAGATGAACATCCCTTTCCATCTCTTTGAGAACCTAGTCGGGGAAGCCCTTAATCCCCGTCAGCTGTTCTCCCAGCTTAGTGATTACTTCTGCAGGCTTAAAGGTATTGAAGTGACCTTTAATTGTCTCCCGCATCATCATCATTGTAAGGACTTTCTTTGCCCTTTCAGCAGTGCACTTTTTCCTTACTTTTCCGCGGATCTTTGCGAAAAGACCTACTTGTTCAGTCTCTGAGTTAGAATCTGTTGACGACAAGTCCGAAGAAGAATCCGAGGACAAATCCTTTTCCTTCTTTTTGGTCTTCCTCTTTTTGGTCTTCCTCTTGACCACTTTCTTCCTCAACTTTGAGAACTCATCTCCTGACGAGCTCACAGCCTTCCAAACCTTCTTCTTTTTACTGACCCAAATAGTCAGGTTAGGTGAGGAGTCGGCCTGAGGAGTTTGGTCCTCCTCCTCCAAGACGTCTTCCCAATCAGAATCCTCCTCCAGGGGAGGGGGTCTTTTCCTTCTCCAAGAGGTCGTTGGATGTAAATGTTGTAATTTTTCATCTAACATATTGTTCATGTGAGCCTCCCAGTCCGAAGGAACAACGGTCAACACCTCGGACTCGCTTTCCCCCTCTGGATGGATCAGACATGATGTGCGCGCCGGCCTGAGGGGACGGAGGCACCGTCAACACCGGCGACGAGTCGTAGTCGTCAGCCGGGTGGCCTGCTGCTGCAGCTGGTGCTACCATCTCACTGCGCTTCGTGGCCATCGGAAGTCTGTAACAATCGAAAGAAAGTTACTATAAACCAAGCAAAATTGACTACATGTCACAACAGGTTATGGCAATCAAATAATTTGTGCACATAGTGGTGTTAGATAATGTATTTAAACCGTTTCTACACAGGTGTGTATAAGCTAAAGTGTATTGTCGTAGGTTAATGGTATCGAAACCAAAACCAAACGAGGGGTAGGGACCAGTGTAGCGGTAGCCTCCCACACTCTCTGTTGCATACACTTCTCCCTCCTGTGGCTTCTACGCCAACAAGTTGGAGAAAATGCTACGAAACTCGGAGGTACGCCTAAGAAAGGGTGGGGAGTCCATAAAAGAAACCCAGGATCAATTTCCAACGAGAATCCATATGGGAAACCGAGGAAAAATCCAAATGTGATGTGGCTCCGGCCAACATAGCTCTCCGTTCGGCAACGGGCAGCTTGTAGAATCATAGAACAAATTAAAAACATGGCACTTTGTTCTATCGATGTTTCACAAAAACATCAATAAATGTAACAAAACTACACAATCTAAGTTCCAAACTTCTCAGAAATGTGCAGTAACGTATCATAACATGTATGTACCCTTCATATTTCAAATACTTACAGTGATATCATGGTAGTAGATAAAAACTGCCAGAGCAACTCAACGAACGTCCTGTCATCATGAGTTGATTATGCTAATTGCTGGACCCGGATGTGCTTCCTTCTCCCTAGGCTATGACTAGCCTGAGGCATAGTACCGAGGTAAAATTGATATATTGATATATAGATATATGATACTCAGCCTGCCTGCGGATGGACATGTGATACAGTGAAAACCAATGCGCTCTAGAGGCATCATTAACTAAAACAAACTTTACTTTAAAATAACACGAAGAGCGACAACTCAACCACAGAGACCGTCTGACAATAATTGGACCCTTAATAACTCTCAGAAAATACTTTTTTTCAGGCCATGCAAAATTATGGCTGGTAACAGTTGGCTATGATAATTGTGAATATGTAACAGTTATTTTGGTCATCTTCCTACCTTTTTAAAATAAAAATTACTTCAAATTAAATTAGACACCCAAAGTCAAGCTGCATAGTCCGATAAAAGCATCAAATTTTCAAAACAAAAACATTTATCTAGAGTTGATCCTACATATCTAACTTAGATACTGATGCACTTGTTAAGCATTTGTTGCCACATAGAAGGAAATGTTGAGTCAATTTAATAGAATATATAACCACTGAAGCCTATGGCGTCAGAGTTTTGGCATGCTTACCAAAATTAATTTTGCATGTTTCAACTTCAAATATCTCCAAAGTTAGTCATTTAAAATAAAAGTTGCTTCAAATTAAGATAGATTGTAACCATCAACCTAATATATTTATATAAATAAATGACAGAAACTTAAAACCATCGGACTATGCAACTTTAAGTTGACATGTTTTCATTTCAAATATATATCTTCAAAGTTAGCCATTAAACTAAAGCTATTGGAAATATCTAAAGCCATTATATTAGATTATCCAACAACAAAATAAGAAAATTAAGATTTACAGTAAAACCTCTCTATATCGACCGACCATTGGACCAACTTTAAATGGTTCATCTTGGGAGGTGGCCGGTCTAGGGAGTTTTTTTTTATATCGTTACAATGGTAGTGTACAGGCGATTGTTTGGGACCCAAATAAAGCGATCGATATAGATGAGTGGTCAATCTGGGGAGGTGGTCAGTTAGAGAGGTTTTACTGTGATGCGCAGCGAAGGAGGAAGACGGAGGCAGGAGTGGAGAAAAAGCACACTTTATTATGTAAAGTGGGGGGGGGGAGGGCAATGTACAATGTGGGGGAGTATCTGTACAATGATGATGAAAATAAAGTGAAGGATAATGTCAGAGTCTTTTTAGGGGAGCGGCCCCGAAGAGCCCTCCGCCCTAGAAGGTAGAAGTGAGTGTAGTTTGGGTGGGTGGGTGGAGAAGAAAGGGAGGAGTTCGTCTGGCAGGGGAAGGAGGCTGAGTGGCGAGAGAGGGCAGCGAGGCTGGGTTATAATGGAGAGAGAGAGGGGGGGGGGTTACGCAACGCAACGGTCGCGGGCTGGGGGGATGTAGAGAGAGGGGGGGGGGGGTGCTCCTCCTCCACTGCGAATCAAGCACAATGCAAGCATTACGACCAATTCCAAACTTTTTTTGCAAATCGGGCAATGGTGAGTTTTTATTTAGCTGAGAGAGGGCTGTGCTGGACAACATAGTGGAACCGTACCTGGGAGATATTCAATGAATCCAGTTGTACCGGAAACAACAGAGACGCCGCTGATGAAGATGAAGATGAAGGTGAAGATGAAGCTGAAGGTGAAGGTGGGGTAAGGACGGGCACCCATTGTAAGTGAAACCACTGAAAGGAAAAGACACTGGTCATCATTAAAGTTATATAAGGCCTCGCTTTTGAGTGTCCGCAATATTTGGAGGATAAATATACAGTATAACCCCTTTAAACCAAGATCGATTAAACCAAATGATCCGTTAATCCACTTTTTTTGGCGTCCTGGCAAAATACTACCATTTATCAGATGAAAAAGTTGGTTAAAACCAAGTTGGTCAATCCAAATTATCGGTTAATCCAAACAAAATTGGCGGACCCCAGGCCACTTCCGGTACAGTTAAACCTAACTTTCATGTGGTTATAAGGTCATCTTAGACCCCACCAACTTTTTTATTTGATAAATGGTAGTATTTTGCTGGGCCGCCAAATAACATTTGGATTAACAGATTGTTTGGTTTAACCGAGCTTGCTTTAACCGAGTTATACTTTATATACATAAAAATCAATAATCAAAGTGTCCACATACCTTCTATATTACATGTGCAATACACGCTTACTCAAAGTCAAAGTCGAAGCCAAAGCTTGGTTAAACCAATGATCAGTTGATGCGCGGCAAGGAAGGACGAGGAGGCGTGAGTGGATAAAGAGGCACTTTATTCAGAAGTGCCGGAATATTCATGGATAGTACAGTCATCAAGCATGAGTAAATAGATATATAAAGGAAGATATAAGGCATCAACATGTAATGAGGAGTGATCAATCATGAGTAAGAGATATATAAAGTATAATATATGAGGCATCGTCATGATATATGAGGTGTCAGGATTGAAGTGTCAATGTCAATTGGATCAATGTTAGTAGTTGGGCCCGGGAGGTGGACCCGAGGAGCCCTCAACCAAGACGGTGGAGAGGGCTCGAGGGGCCGCCGAGGGGGTGAGGTGGGGCAGGTATGTGTGTACCGCCTCAGAGGCCAAGTCCCCTGGGCCATGATGTCGGTGATGTCGACGCTTGCGGCATGGCAGGCCTGCGTGGAGCCCTGGCGTAGGCTGTGGAGGGTAAAGGCGTCGGCCCCCGGGATGCCTCGGGCGCGAAGGGCGCCTCGAAGGAGGGCGGTGAGGGACCGCGGGTCGAGGGGGGACGGCCCGAGGGCATGATGAAGGCCGGTGCGTCAGGAGGCGCAGGGTGGAGCAGTGCTGTGGCATTCCAGGCGGCCAGAGGGCAGAGCCCTGGCCTCGGGCAAGCCGGGATGAATAGGGCGACGGCCCCCGCGGGGCAGGATATGGTCTTGGAGGTCCTGACCGTAACCCGGAGGCCCCCGGGGGCTAGGACCACGTCGCCGCGGGTGATGGTATGGGGACCCCCCCAGCCCTCGGGACTCGGCGACAACAGGTTGGACTGTCGCAGCATGCCGAAGTACCCGAGGAGGAGGGCGGCCCGAGGGACGAGCGAGGCCGGCCCCGCGAGGGCGAGGTGAGAGATCACGAGGGTGAGGTGGTGAGGCGTCAGAGGGGGCACCTGGCGTGGTACATGGCTGGAGGCGCGCCCGCCTCCTCGGCAGACGTCCTTGGCGAGGGTCGAGTCGAATGCGGCGGTGGGTCCCCCAGCGGCCTCGACCCAGGAGCGTGCTCCGGAGAGGCCGTTCTTGATGGAGGCCGGGGCGAGGCCGCGGGTGTAGAGGGAGGCCGCGTAGGCGGCGACCTCGAAGTTGGAGGGGTCGAGAGGGGTGAGCTCTCGGGCGACGAAGTAGGCGACATAATCCCGAGCCTGCTGTCGACGATTCTTCCATGTCGCAGGGGCGAGGGAGGCGAGGCGTAGGCGGGAGACGGCGTCGACCTCGGCCGGGGAGAAACCTGAATCAGAGGCCCGAGTTAAATGGGAAGGCGTCGTGTGAGGGGGATATGCGGCGGAGCCCGAGGCGGACCATGCCGGAGCGGGCCACCTCGGCCCAGGGCCCTTCGAGGTGGGCGCCTCGAGCTCATGGATGTCGGGGAACCGCGCCCGGAACTCCGAGGTGTACCCTCGGGTGTAGCAGTGCGTCGAGGAGAAGGCGCCCCTGCCCCTGAGGCAAGAGTCGCACTCAATGACGTACGTGCGCCCCGCCGGGGCACGGAGGAGGTGGAGCCCGTTGGAGGCGCAGCCGTAGAGGGCGAACCACCTCAGGTCCCGGAGGGCGTCATCGTCGAGGGTGAATGAGGCGCAGCCGAAGCAGCCACGGAGCGCCCCAAGGAGGCGACTCATGAACCTCCGGGCAGGGAGGACGCAACTGCCGACATGGTTCAGGCACCCGAGGAGGCTCTGGAGATCCCGTCGAGTGATGGCAGGGCTGGTGAGTCGGGCCTCGCAGGATAGGATGAGTTCGTCGACTTTGTCGGGGGCAATGCGAACTGTCATCGCCTCGCTGTCGAGGGCAAAGCCCAGCCAGGAGAGGCGGACAGCGGGGGGATGACATTTCCCGGGGGCCATGTCGAGCCCGAGGGCGGCGGCGAGGGCGAGGAAGGCGTCAAAGGCCTGACAAGCCTTGAGGTATGAAGCCTCGCACCCGACAAAGTCGTCGACGTAGACAAGGGTATGAAAACCGTCGCGCCTCATGATCCAGGCGACGGTGGCCGTCACCCAGACACATGCCGCACCCGAGGAGCGGCAGCCAAATGGGAGGGCGAGGTCGATGTAGGTGTTTCCGTCGAGGGTGACCCCATAGACGGGGCAGGCGAGGGGGTCTGCGCGGAGTTGCCGGTTGGCCCGGGATATGTTGGCTGACCATAAGTAGGCACCGGAGCCCTCTCCCATGAGGCGGCGGCCGAGGTTGGCGACTGAGGGGAGGGTGTAAGTGTGTGGTTTCCCGAGGTATTCCCGGCGGGGGATGCCGGCATTGACACTGGCGCCGCGTGGGAAGGATAGGTCGACGATGACCCGCCTCTTGCCCGGGTCGGATTTGGGGCGGGTCATCGGAGTGGGGCCGCACCATGCAAGCCACCCTCCTCGACACAGTGGCGGCCCAGGAGCGGGTGTTCACCCCTGGGTTGGGTGGGGCCGGCTGAAAAATCCGCCGAGGGGGTGGGGGGGCCCCGCGGTGCAGCCTCTTTTGCTGAGGCACACGGCCTCAGAGTGTATGGTGAGGATTTTTCTCACGTTTGCGCAGTAGGCACAAGCGTGTCGATACCCCGACGCCCCCTCCCCATGGGTCTCGCCGGCCCCTGTCCGGTCACAGGAGGCGGGGTCATGGTTCCATGAGGGGCAGGGGGCGCCGTGGGACTCTCGACTAAAGGTAATCCGAGTGTCGGTCTGGGGGCATGTCTGGGGTCTGGGGGCGGGTCGGGGCGGGTCGGAGGAGCGGGTGGGTGTGGGGAGGGATGTGATGGGTGTGGTGAGGGCCTCCATGCGGACCATGTTAATGGCCATGGGGTCGTGCCAGCCATGCGTGGGCCTTCCGTCCGCGATCCAGGTGAATACCGTCTCAGAATAACGGCGGACGGTAGCCCAGGGGTGAACTAGATTGTCCCGGTGAATGGTGAGGGCGTGGTGGCTGAGTCCCGGAAGGGAGTGGACGGGGAACACGGGGTGCGCCTCCAGCATTCGGAGGGCGAGGGTATATTCGTCCTTGGTGGCCTCCCCTCGCTTCACCGCCTTCCTCTCCGCCCCCCGCTCTATTAGGTCACAGGGGAATATGTAGTGAGGGGAAATACCTTTGCGTCGACCGGCGTTGTGAGTGGCGGCCGAGTCGAGGATCTCCCGTACTGGGTCGGCTGCGGAGGTGGCGGTGTGGGCGTGGGCGTTGTGGTAGTGTAGAGGGGGCGGCGCCTCGGATGCCGCGGGGGGCGGTGGTTGAGTCGAGGGGGCCCCCCTGGTGAACCTCTCATATTGTGGATGGATGGCCCCCGGAGCAGCCGGGACGGGTGGCGGCGGGGGGTGGGCCCCCCCCCCACGGTATGGGGGCGGGGGGCCCGGGCGGCGTAGGTCTGCTGAGGTGGCGTCGAGGCGGCGCGGAGGTCGGTGGGGCGGTGGCGTGCTGTGGCGCGGCTCCGCGTGCATCCCGCTCGTCGATTGTGTCCAGTCTCGCCGACATCCGCTCCAGGGCCGCCACTGTGTCGAGGAGGGTGGCTTGCATGGTGTGGCCCCACTCCGAGGGGGGATCGCCGGGGGCGGTCCTCGGGGGCGCGGCGGCCTGTGTGGGGCTAGGAGGGTGCAGAAGAGTGTGTCGAGCTGGCCTCAGATATCTGTTGCGCCTCCCTGCGTGCGGCGAGCCTCCGCCGGCCTCGTCCGTTAGGCATGATGTAGCGTGGTGAGTGAAGTGCCAAAGAAAAAAGTGTATGGAGGAGCGGAGTGTCTGGAGGCAGGAGGGCGAGTGGCCTGAGGCGGTGTGGGGGCTGGCTTTAAGGGAAGGAAGTGCGGGCGATTATGCAATGGCCAACGGCTGGAGGAGAGAGAGGGGGGGGGTCCTCCCTCGCCTCGCATCAACTGCAATGCGAGCATTACGACCAATCCAAACAAATGTTAGGGTCCGTTCAAGTTTGGTTTAACAGGGTTATGCTGTACTCGGTTCATCATCATAGGTTGGTTGTTGGGGGGTTTCACATCCTAGCAACATCTCTGGCCATATCAGGACGGGTGCCAACTTGTTGGGTTGGTTGTTGGTTGTTGGAGTCTTACGTCCTAGCAACATCGAAGGTCATATCAGGACGGGTACCAACTTGTAGTAGTGTACAGTCATGGCAACTTTATAGTGCTGTCCCACTGGGAAACTAGGCTGATAGCCTAGGCTGATGACCCAACATCCCACTCAGTCACATTATCCTGACACTGAGCGAACCAGTCATTGTCCAATCCTAGTAATGCTGAGCCCCAGCCTAGGTGGCGACAAGTGTCAATTTTGTAAGTCACTACAGCAAAACCTCTCTAACCGACCACCTACACAGATCGACCACTCCCCTATATCGATCACTTTATTTGGGTCCCAAATGATCACCGATACAATACCATTGTAACAATAACAAAAAACTCGTTAATCCGACCACCTCCCTAAATGGACCATTTAAAGTCGGTCCCATGGTCGGTCGATTTAGAGAGGTTTTACTGTAGTTTCACTTGGCTGGGATTCGAACTCTCGACCTCCCGGATGGGTAGCCTATGCTCTACGAATTGGGATCCATGTTTATAATCTACTTCACTTAGCCGTTTAGTTTGGAATAACGTCGATTAAAGATGGCTGGCTATCTTTTTAAGAGATAACAGAAGTGCAATCACGAAACCTACTTTTGGTGCGCATACCAACATGTTGGAAATCATCAGATGTTATCCCTTCCAGCAGTGACATCTTCTGATAATTTAACTCTTCCTTCTATGACCCAGAACGAGGCCAAACCGCCGGTACCATGACTCGATATCACACTCAGTCACACTATCCTGACACTAAGCAGACCAGTCCTTGCCCTATCCTAATACTGCCAAATGTCAGGCCAGGTAGGCACAAGTATCAATTTGGTAAGTTATATCAGGATGAGCACTGATTTGTGACAGTGCGCACTCATGGTGACTTTATAGTGCTGTCCCACTGGGAAACCAGACTGCTGACAACATGATCCAATTTCTAATGTTGTATGATTTGATCTGACCAAGCATGCAGCTAACAGACATTATGGATGTTATACATGTTATATATTAGGAATGTTATACATTGGGCATGTTATATATTAGGTCTGTCATACATTAGGCATGTTATACATTAGGCATGTTATACGTTATACATGTTATATATAGGAATGTTTTACATTGGGCTTGTTATATATTAGGTATGTTATACATAAGGCATGTTATACATTAGGCATGTTAAACATTATACATGTTATATATTATGTATGTTATACATTAGGCATGTTATATATTAGACATATTATACATTATACATGTTATATATTAGGAATGTTATACATTGGGCATGTTATATATTAGGTATGTCATACATTAGGCATGTTATACATTAGGCATGTTATACGTTATACATGTTATATATAGGAATGTTTTACATTGGGCTTGTTATATATTAGGTATGTTATACATAAGGCATGTTATACGTTAGGCATGTTATACATTATACATGTTATATAGTATGTATGTTATACATTAGGCATGTTATATATTAGACATATTATACATTATACATGTTATATATTAGGAATGTTATACATTGGGCATGTTATATATTAGGTCTGTCATACATTAGGCATGTTATACATTCGGCATGTTATACATTATACATGTTATATATTAGGAATGTTATACATCGGGCATGTTATATATTAGGTATGTTATACATAAGGCATGTTATACGTTAGGCATGTTATACATTATACATGTTATATATTATGTATGTTATACATTAGGCATATTATATATTAGACATGTTATACATTATACATGTTATATATTATACATGTTATACATTAGGAATGTTATACACTATACATGTTATATATTATGTTGTTATACATTAGGCATGTTATACATTAGGCATGTTATACATTATACATGTTATATATTAGGAATGTTATACATTGGGCATGTTATATATTAGGTATATTATACATTATGCATGTAATACATTAGGCATGTGCTGCCCCACTGGGACCTGTTATACATCACACATGTTATACTTTATCCATGTTATACATCATACATATTATGCATTAGCCATGTTATAATCAGCCATGTTATACATTAGCCATGTTATACATTAGACCTGTTATACATCACACATGTTGTACATTAGACATGTTCATTGGATGGAGGTTTCCTTACCTGTGCCGCGTGCGGGAGTGTAGGTATAGGTGTATGTGTATTGCCCTCGGCTTGCGGCGTCGTCTCAAAATGGAGGAAGTCAGCTGGGAAGTGTGCTCAGTAGGTGGATGGAACCAACATCCTCCCTCTTCACACCGGAAATAAGCGGATTGCTTACGAATGCGCAGGTTTATATACCCACGCCCGGCCCAGCGGCCATTTTGAGTGTGGCCCTCGTTTTCGAAATTCTTGCATAAATTATAACTTTTTTTTGTTCTTTTTTTGTGTGGGTAATGCTGGTGGCGCCCGAGTGCCAAAGTCCGATAAACGCGTCAGAGCTTTTCTCCAAAGCAGACCTGACGCGTTGGCCCAAATGATAGAGCGCAGGATTCCCGTGCGGAAGGTCGGGGGTTGGAATTCCGGTCGGGTCTAGAACTATGAGTGTGACTTACACAATTTATATGTGTCGCTCCTGGCCTGGTACTCGGCATTAAAGTTGCATAGGTTTTGAATTTCGGTATTTTTTCTGAGATTAATATATTAAATTGATCACTACTATCATCTACTTTACATTAGTTCAAAGTTACTTTTATTTTAAATGGTAAACTTTTGAGATATTTTGAGTGCAAACATGGAAAATTAGTTTTGGCAAGCTTGCCAAAAATCTGACACCATAGACTTCTGCAGTAACAGGTTCTGTTAAATTGACCCAGCATTGTCTTCTACGCAGAAACAAATGCTTAATACGTGCATCAGTATCTAAGTTAGATGTGTAAAACCAAATTTAGATAATTGGTTTGGTTTTGAAAATTTGATATTTCATCGGACTATGCAGATTTAATAATAATAGGATAGGGCAAGGACTAGTTAGCTCAGTCTCATGATGATGTTGACTGAGTGTGATATCGGGTTATGGTGCTAGTGGCCTGGTCGCGCAGTGGGGCAGCACTATAAAGTCGCCATGAGTGTGCGCTATCACAAGTCGGTTTGTTTTTGGAGTTTTACATCCTGACAACATCTAAGGTCATATCACGATGGGTATTGACCATGTGACATTGTGCACTCATGGTGACTTTATAGTGCTGGCCCACTGGGAAACCAAACCACCAGCACCACACTATCATGACCCGATATCACACTCAGTCACATTACCCTGACACTGAGCTAACCAGTCCTTGTCCTATCCTAATAATGCTAAGCACCCGGCTAGGAAGTGACAAGTATAAATTGTGTATGTCATTGGGTGGTGGTGGTGGTGGTGGAGGTGGTGGTGTTGGGGGAGGTGTTGGGGGAGGTGGTGGGGGTGGCAGGGACTGATCTGCCTGGAGATCGACAGTTCGATTCCAGGTCGAGTTAAACCTATGACATAACACATTGATACTTGTCACTTACTAGCTTGGCACTCGGCATTATTAGGATAGGACAAGGACTGGTTAGCTCAGTGTCAGGATAATATGATTGAGTGGGATATCGGGTCATGGTACTGGCAGCCTGATTTCCCGGTGGGGTAGCACTATAAAGTCACCATGAGTGCGCACTGTCACAAGTCGGGAACTCAGGCTGCCAGCATCATATGACTGAGTGGGATATCAGGTCATGGTGCTGTCAGCCTGATTCCCAAGTGGGCCAGCTCTATAAAATCACCATGAGTGCCCAACATCACAAGTCGGTACCCGTCCTGATATGACCTTAGATGTTGCTAGGACGAAAAGCTCCAACAGCCAACCAACATACGATGAGTGCTACTTCTGCTGTCAGGATAATGTGCTGATGCTGTCAGGATAATGTCGATATCTAATGACAGCGCCATTTGTCTGTGAGTAGGTGTGTGAGAGAGTGCTAAGTGGACATGCGCATTAATGGACTTTAAAAGTTGTTACTGCTTACGTCTGACTTTAAACAAACAAAAGAAAAAAGAGAAAGAGAAAATAAGTCAAACTACCACACTATGAGAAATTAAACACTGAAGTGGGCTGACAGAATGAGTTGAGCTTCCGTCTCCTGTTTGGATAGGATGAGAGATTCGAACCCTTGGGTTTGAATCTTGGTTGAGTCAAACCAATGAATTACAAAATTGATACTTGTCGCTATCTAGCTTGGTGTTTGATATTACTAGGATAGGGAAAGGTGAATATGAGGAAGATCAATTGTCTGTGATTGAAATTTCCCCTGCTTAAAGTTGCATGGTCCGATGAAACAGATTTTTTTCATAAGCAAAATACTTACCTAAATTTGATTCTATATATCCAATTTAGATACTGGTGCAGAAGATAAGGATTTGTGACAGCATGTACAGAATTATCAGTGAAGTTATTACCGCATCCCTTTGGACATCTACTTTGAGACAGCCATCAAGGAGGAACACCATTAACCAATTAGCTCAATCTCATGGCCTCATTAGCCTTGACACTGATTCCAATAAACTAGTCAGGTTATATTTGATTTAGGTCATCCGTCATCAGATGGTCATCGCCAAATGTCAATATGGCTCATAGTGAAAGTACTTTTGGAAAGGTTGCTGAAAGTATTCTGTTTTTTTTCAGCTCACATTGCTTCAAAAGTAGCCATTTTTCATCAAAATTACTCTGGACTACTGATTAATAGAGCATAACGATCAACTTTAACGTTGCATCGTCCGATGGCTTGTGAGTTTTCCAAACTTTTTTAAGATAAATATATTAAATTGATCGTTATGATGTACTTACCATTACCCTGAAGTGGTTTTGATGACTGCAAACTGATTTTGAAGACATTTGAAGTATATGCATTCAAAATAATTTCGGCAGGCTTGCCGAAACTCCTGGGATGGAAGCCAAGGCTGTGACACCATTCCCAATCTCACCATGGTCACGTGGTGTACTGACCTCATTACTGTACTGAACTCACAACTTTGAGACATTTACTGCTATGAAGTGTAGCGGGAACGTAGCATAGCGTAACATAACATACTGGCATGGAGTAAGCATCCTGATTCCTACACTTTCAGTTCAATATCAGTGACACTTTATAGGTTTAATTATCAAGTGAGTGAGATAACACAATTTATAATCTAGCTAATGAGAAGAATAACATATAACAGAAGCACTGCTGAACATAAACAAAACAGTCTGTTTGTGAAGAGTGCCTCAGTCTTGCTCAGGCTGATCATGTCGTGTGTGAACCTAGGCCATGACCACCAAGAGCCTCAGAGAGGTCACAAGATTGACCTGCATCTTAGAGAGTGCGTTCTGAGGCACAGGGCTTCCTCTAGCAGTGGTGTGAATGTACATTTTTGTTAAATCGGATTTAGTCCACCAATTGATTAGCATGGGCACCAGTATCTAAAGCCGTGTTTACACGGGCGAGTTCAAACGGCTCAAATAATGCGCCTTGCCTAGTTCGCCTCACATGCGCACCACTGATTCGGTTTAGGGCTGATTCGATTCATATGATGCACTTCATGTAAACCGCCTCACGAGGTAGTTTGTATAAAGTGAACTAGCTTAAGCACCTCACACGCATGCGCAGTCGAGATCTTAGTTTGTTGACTTTCCGGTCGATCAAAAGCGAATATTATATCATTTGGTCTATGAACCTGCTAGAGGTGCACATATATTTTTTTCATGGTTTATTTTAAGGTTTTCACTGCCCAGCAGAAGTTTTGACCGTTCCAAACCAATACGATTCAGTCCATACATATCTAGGTCGAACCCACACTCTCTCGTGGCGATGTCAACTAACCGAAACTGGCACTGGTTAGTCTGGACTTGCTCATGCCCAGATATCGATTTCCGCCTTAAACCGCTCCGTGTTTAAACACGCCACTACTTTGCTTCATATAAATCGCTTTGTCTAATTCGCTTTACAATTGCCCGTGTAAACACGGCTTATGGCAGATATGTAGAATCAAATGTAGGCAAGTGTTTTAGTTTTTAAAATATATTTATACCATCGGACCATGCAACTTTAATCAACTGACACAGGGCCACGCCTAAAACAAGGGAAAAAAACAAAACAATAAAAAAAACCTCAGCAAAGCATACCTGCACTAAGTGGCTGGGTGAGAAGAAGGCATTAGTGGAAGGCCTGGTGAGGAGCACCTCTTACACTGTACTCAAGACTGCACTCAGTTGTCGAAGGATGCCAGTGCACTCACCTCCCCAGCTAAACCCCCCCCCCCCCCTCCCGCACCACACACAGGTAAGTCGTGGTCGGTCGATTGCATCCAGGAGCCTAGATGGTCGAATGGTTAAGATTAGGACACTCGCCACAGAATCGCATAATGTCCTTTTTTTTACCATATGGAACGGACATTCACATATTAAATGTTAGTTCCGTATCGATCCGACAGAGGTCTCCACGTTTGGTGTATGCCACCGTGCGTTTCGGGGATTTCCCTTGCACGCGGGCCGTATGCAGGGGCGTGGCTAGGCGTACGCACGTACGCCAAAACGTCCACATCGTTTTGTCAACAAATAACAACAACAAAACTAAAATAAAGAGAGAGAGAGAGAGATAGGGGGGTGGTTACTTAGATATGATTTCATATTCGGAAGGGTGTGATGCCGTAAGCAGCCCCCTAAACCCCCTGCCAAAATTAGGAGGACACATCGTTAAAGATCTAGCTTCGCCCCTGGTATGGTAGATGTTGTTTGGTATTGTGGGTTCGAATCCTGCTACTGTGCTTTTCTTTCTTGTTTGCCACAGTGCTACTTCATATTATCAAAGGCAATGCAGTGCTTTCCCATGAAATACAGCAAACAAGGTAATTGGACAGGTCCCCATGCCCAGCCGGACTGCTGTACCATTGAAACAAGGGGACAGGGTCCCAAGCCCACCCTGACTGCTGTACCATCAAAGACAATGTAATTATAGTAGGGGTAAATGTCAACGTAGTCTAAATATGGGCGAAAATAGCTTTAGTATGGAACAGGAAGTACAATCTCCGTTTCTAGTATCAAATGGCTACTTGTATCGGCACAGAGTTGGTGAAATGAAAGAGAATGCAAAATGACAAGATAATGGTGATAGAACGTCGTCCATTTCACTTTTATAGTCTATTAAACTACATGTTTTATTTTGCTTTTCAAATCAAAGGCAGTGGGTAAATATATATTAAGATATTTATGTGAAGAATATATTTTGCTTCTTAAATTAAGAATTTATCAGCTCAGTTCGCTTATCCAGCATGTCAAATCTTTTGGGCAGCTTTTAGATAGGGTTGGTATTCACCCCTCCTGTGGCTACCACAGAAGTACGGGGTGAATCTTTTATCTAGGCCGTATGCATGACTGTCTTCTGGTTACAGAAAGAGAGGGCGCCCTCGTCTGCGGTTCAAGGATACCATCAAGAGAAACCTGAAGCTGAGAGACATTAAGACCGACTCATGGACGCAACTCTCACAGCAGAGAGCTAAATGGAGAGCGGCAGTCAAGTAATGAAAGCAGTCTTTGTCGCATCCCGACCAACAGAATGATGATGATACATGAAGTAGTGTTAGCGCTCCTTTCCCAGTGTTAGTGTTTATCCCTGGGATAACGGTGACAAAAACAATAAATAAATAACATAATTTGATCGGAAGTAGTGAGTAATCGATCTGTGTTTTTTTATGGTCGTTTTTGTCTTAATAATGCAAACGGGATATTCTTCCGTGAGATCTGGGTGCATATATTCATTATCTACTACCAGTTTGCATAGTGGATTATGCTGTCCTTTGGATAAGACATTAGACTTCTATGATGATATTGTTTGGTATTGTGGGTTCGAATCCTGTGGTTTTCTTTTTTGTTTGCCACAGTGCTACTTGATATTATCAAAGACAATGTACCTTGCCATGAAATACAGCAAACAAGTTAATTGGACAGGTCCCTTAGGCCAGCGTGACTGCTGTACCATTGAAACAAGAGGACAGGTTCCCTAGCCCACCCTGACTGCTGTACCATTCAAACAAGGGGAAAGGTTCCCTAGCCCAGCCTGACTGCTGTCCCATTGAAACAAGGGGACAGGTTCCCTAGCCCAGCCTGACTGTTGTACCAATGAAACAAGGGGACAGGTTCCCTAGCCCACCCTGACTGCTGGGAGATCAAACGGGATGGCCGAATGAGTTGAGTGTCTGTCTCCTTTTTTTTTTAAATCGGGGGGTCCAAACCCATGGGTTTGTGGTTTCGAAACCCTGGTCGAGTCAAACCAGCGATGTAAAAATTGATGCTTGTCGCTTCCTCGGCAGGTCTTCATCATTATTAGGATATGGCAAGGACTGGTTGGATCAGTGTGAGGATAATGTGACTGAGTGGGATATCCGGTCATGGTGCTGGCGGCCTGGTCTCCCAGTAGGGCAGTGCTATAAAGTCGCCATAAGTGAGCACTGTCACAAGTCGGTACCCATCCTGATATGACCTTAGATGTTGCTAGGACGTACAACAACAAGAAACAAACAAACTACTGCCATCAATGAGTCATATCCACTGGTACGGTTGTTTTCGCTTTTTAGTATGGTCATAAATAACATAATTTGATTAGAAGCAGTCAATAATCGATCTGTGTTTTTTTCTTGGCGTGAAATTCCTCCGTGAGTTCTGCATGAATATATTCAATATCTACTGCCAGCTTTTATAGTGGGTTTAGGACTCTTTGGTACTTTGAGTATGGCATTACTCTTCTATGCTGATGTTTGGTATTGTGGGTTCGAATCTTGCTGCTGTGGTGTTCCTTTTTGTTTGCCACTGTGATACTTCATATTATCAAAGACAATGTACGGCAAGACGCGCCACTCAGTGCTTTCCCATGAAATACAGCAAACAAGGTAATTGGACAGGTCCCCTAGCCCAGCCATACGGTTGTACCAGTGAAACAACGGGACAGGTTCCCTAGCCCACCCTGACTGCTATACCATGAAAGACAATGTATGACAATTATAGTGTATTATATCCTCATATTAATAATGAAAACAATATTATAGTACAGTAAAGTTCAAACCTACTCTAAGCACTTTAATCTGTGGAATACATCAATAAAATTTGTGATTATGTCTGAATAAGAAAAGTACTACTCCACCTAATCAAAGACAATGCACCTTATTTGCCATGAGATGGCGCCACTGCATGATATGTGGATCGCTAACTCGCGGATCGCGGCGAAGCCGAGGGTAGGAGAGCTACCCTAACCCTAACCGTAACCCATGTTAGCTTAACCCTCTTCCATAGCGTCATCAAACGAGCTCGCAGGACAACCAGAGTTGAGATCCTCATCCTTGCGGCTAACCTCCCCCGGCTCCACCCCTGCTGGCAAACCACCTCTGCCAAGCTCTTTTCACAGGCCACACTCCACCTTCTACCACAGTGCAGCATCCTACCTACAATATGGTCCAAGATGGCACCTTGTCCTCTCCTGGAGAACAAAGACTACTATCTGCAGACCCACAGGCTAGCACTAACTGATGCCCCCGACCTTCAGGCGAGACCTCCTTGGTACTCCGTGCTTGTAGAGGTCACTCTCACAAGCCTCTGCTCCAACAAAAGCAGGTACCTGACATAGACCTAAAAACCCTGGCACAGGAAGTCATCGCCCGGGCCAGAGAGGACTTCCCTCAGGCCACAATGGTTTACACGGATGGCTCCCTCAACGAGATGGGGCAGAAAACCTCCTACCAGACAGGCAGGCTAGACGCCTTATCATGGTTACAGACTACTCCTCCACCCTCGAGTCAGAACTCGCCGCCATCTACCATGCACTGACCCAACTGCGACACTGCGGCTGCATAGTAGTCACCAACTCACTCAATGCAGCCCGCAAAATCAAGGACAATAAAGCCAGCCACTCTCTTGATCCAGAACACCATCACCAGGCCCAAAGCTCGCCTTGTAGTCCAAAAACAGGAGCCCTTCCCTTTGTGTTGCGCCGATTAGCAGACCAGGGGGAAACTGGCTGTCCGCAGCCTATCACAATATTAATCCAAATTCCAAAATTTGTAAGTCATGAAGAATGCTTAAAAAAAAAAAATTAAAATTTTCTTTTTTTAAATTGAGGCTGTATTTATACTGTCCATAGCATATACGACTTGATATTCAGGCCTGTTTTCAATGCTGGCCAGGTGTAGTGTTGGTGTTATCTTATCACACAGTAGCTGCTGATAAGGTATTTGATTGCCTGCATTTCAGTAGCAGATAGATGGTTGGTCTGGTTAGTAGTCTATTGTAATTTATTTTTATTTTCTTGGCATATATGTGTTTTATTTTTTCTACTCTTACAACTAGACTAGCCTACTCCTATTTACATATTATAGGCTTGTACGTAGCTGTCTGGCAGACATGCCTGCTCCTGGCGCCCTGATCCCCATGCGCCTCGCCGGCGGGGCGAGGTCTCATGAGGCGGGGTCCCTGTTCCAAGCGGGGCAGGGAACTCCGTAGGCCTCTCGGGTGTAGGGGGTGCGCAGGTCAGATTGGGCTGCTCGTTGCTGCATGGCGGCTGGGTGTGGGATGAGGCGCGAGGAGCGACGGCTCGGGAGCCCCCTGGTGCAGTCACGGGGGCGGTGATCACATCCAATCGCACCGCGTTGATCGCGACTGGGTCGTGCCACCCATCCGGTAGCCACCCGTCGGCGATCCAGGCGAAGATAGTCTCCGAGTAGCGTTGAACGGTCGGCAACGGATGGGTCCCAAACACAACCAAACTAAAAAAACGGAGACAAGGAGACCCCGCCCCACTCACCATCCTTGGCTCACACCCTGCCCGGGCTCAATGGAGTAGGTGCTGGGGCTGTGGATGCTAAACCACAGCCCCACCAACCAAACCCGTGTAAAGTCGATGGCTGGCAGCTGTGTTTGTGTAGGGAGGCCAAATATGAAATCACTACAGGCAAGAGAAAGGTAGAGTAGAAGTGCACAGAAAGACAGAGAGCTTACACCCTCAGGTTTATTATTATATAGTCTCATGAATCCAAGATGGCTGTCACACCTGATGAGCTTCTCCAATCAGCAATAGGCATTCTCCAATCAACCAATGGACATTCAATATGCTTGTATCCAAGCCTTGGTTGTTTATGGCTACAGTCCCCTGTTGTGTCTGGGTGTGCAGTGATCCGTAATTAACAATTGGGGGGGGGGGAGGGGGTATGTGAGCAGAGCTCCTAAGGCTCTCTCACACTAAAAGTAGTGCCCCTCTCACACTATCTATAACTACATAATGTTTATATCAAATCAGCAAAGGATCACCAGCACCACATAATACCTTAATGCCTCTGACTCTATATACCATTTACCTTTTCATATAACAATTGTATTTACTATAGACTAGTTCACACCATCCTCCAATGTCTACATATCGGGAAATTTTACACCCGGTCCTGGAGCCCCGTTGGTCTGGATCACCCACACTGCGATGGGGGCATGGAGGACTAGCACGCCACACGCGGCCCTGTTGCCAACGACACCGGTTTCCACCTCGATCACTTGTGATGGAGGTACATGGCCATGGGCCCCATGAATGTGTTGCCACCGCCGGGCCACCACCGCACTACCACTAGAAGTGCACCGATGCCCGCAGAGCCCCTCAACCCCCCGCCTGCCATCCCAGAAGAAGAGTGCTGAATGAGAAGAAAGAAAGAAACTACCAAAAACGGGCTGTTTATTTAATGCTGCAGTTCTGCAGCCAGTGACCGTTAGGTCACAAACACCCCACAAAGCGAGGTGTAAAATTGTCCGATCTAATGGCATGGGGATATATGTGAACTGTACTATAATTTAATTACAACTTGTCTATATGGGTCACTCTCCTGAAAACTGGCCAGAAGTGTCACATGGAGAGTTAAAATTTAATATTTGAATTTTTTACATTTTTTGGTTGCAAATGAAAGCTGGAAATCTCCCCTTTACATCTATGTAAAATATAAATTGATGAGATAAAAAATAAAGGTGTAGTCCATGAATAAGATATCTCTTATGGCAGTATAACATGTGCGTCACACGTGTAACACATGTTTAGGACACCACACAGTCTGCTTAATAAATATCTAATCAGAATTAAATAATATCATACTTAGAAGCATATTAATCATGGCATAATATACAGAAATATCTAGTGCTTATATTGATAAAAAAAAGTAATTCCCAGCCATGCTTTATTCACTGAATAATTAGTGTACAATATTTGTGTGGCATCAGGACACCACGGTTACACGTGTGACGGAAATTTGTAATGTTATTTCTGAAGACATTAAATTTTTTTTTTTTTTAAATTTAAGCATGCATACATGTTAACAAATACTTCCTCTTTGATTTGGGAACTGTTTTGTTTGATATATCAATGCAATACAAGATGTTAATAAGGATTCAACCACGTCCCCATATGTCATGTTACAAATGGCTGGCTGTAAAATGGGGTTTTTTGGTACAAAAACAGTTCATAACTAAAAAGACCAAAGTTGCACACAGTTTTATTTTATTTCCCTTATTTCTTTCATCAAATCTGAGCATGAATATGAAAAGAATAAGGAAAAAAATAAGTAGGAAGGTTTTTATTGATGTTTTAAAATCCCATCTCATGCTGACCAGTTTTCAGGAGAGTGACCCATATAATGGTAAATGGTAATATATCAAATCCAAAGGCATATGAGGGATATGTGGAGTTCGTAAACTATTACTCATTAGGTACAGAAATTGTATAGTAAAATAGTATAGAGGAGGAGTATCACTTCTGAGATACAGTCTTTGGAGGAGTCACCTCACATACCCCCTCCCCCCAGGTGTTATTTATGGATCACTGGCCACCACAAGGCACTATAGCCAGCATGACAAGGCCTTGGATACAACAGATTGAACCCTGATTGGTGGATCAACCCATGCGATCACCGTCATCTTGGATTCTAGAAACCTATATAAGATAATAAACCAGGGAGTCTCACTCTCCTACTTTCACTCTTTACATACTTTCCTTCATTACCTGTATTGATTTCTCATTAGCTTGTCCACACCATTCACACCACCAGCCGGCGACTTTACAGAGGTGTATGGAGCAGCGTGGCCTAATGCATAAAGTGTCTGACTTCAAATCAGAAGGTTGTAATTTCTAGTCTCAGTATGGTCACCTCACTTCTTGGAGCACCAAAATCCATCAGTTTTCTTTGGCACCCATAAAGCATGCTTTTGGACCTTCTGCGGTGGAGAGGAAGGCAGAGTATGGTGAAGTCAACATCAAAGAACTCAAACAAAATGGTCTAATATAGCCCATTTGTAATATAATAGTACCATATTAAAGTTGCATAGTCCAATGGTTTTAAGTATCTGCCACTTTATGAGATAAATAGATTAGATTGAATGTTGAAGAAGTTTGTTTTATTTAACGACGCCTCTAGAGCACATCAATCTTTATTATTGGCTATTGGACGTCAAACATTTGGTCATTCTGACAGATTTCTGTTAGAGGAAACCTTCTGCCACCACATAGGCTACTTGTTCCAATAACCAGCAATGGTTTTTCTATATGCACTTTCCCACAGACAGGACAGCCTTGGATGAACCGGTTGTGGACCACAAGTTGGGACAGCAAATAACCCAAACTGCCAATGGGTCCACTGAGCAGGATCAGGAGGATGACCTACACCTACACAGCTGGACGTGCTACCGTCTGAGCTACATCCCGCTACAGATTGATTGCTTTAATCTATGTTACTTTAGTTTGAAGTAACTTTTCATTTGTGCGCATGCTCACCTGTCTCATACCTTATCGAGCGTCCTCATGCTGCACTGCTGAGGTGTTAATTGGGTTTGTTGTTGTTTTGTTTGTTGTTGTTTTACGTCCTAGCAACATCTATGGTCATATCAGGACGGGTACCGACTTGTGACAGTGCGCACTCATGGCAACTTTATAGTGCTGCCCCACTGGAATACCAGGCCGCTAGCACCATGACCTGATATCCCACTCAGTCACATTATCCTGACACTGAGCCAACCAGTCCTTTTCCTATCCTAATAATTCTGAGTGCCAGGCTAGGAAGCAACAAGTATCAATTTTAAAGTCATTGGTTTGACTCGACCATGGTTCGAACCCACGATCCCACAATCTACCAACACGGGAGACGGATGCTCTAACTCATTCGGCCATCCCATCTGGTCGTGGTAATCGGGTGATTAAGCCTCCTTAATATACTCGAAAGAAGAAGATGTGAAGAGTTCAGGCGAAAAAAACCCTACATGCCAATCATCAATTTAATTACAGTTGCATAGACCGATGGTTTTGAGTTTCTATCATTTTCTGAGATAAATATATGGAGTTGATCGTTATTATGTACCTTACATAAACTTGATATAACTTTGATTCAAAATGGCTAACTTTGGTGATATTTGAAATGGAGACATGCAAATGCAAGCGACAAGAACCTTCTAATGTTAACAAATATCTAACTGGAACTGAAGCACCCAGCTAAGGATTTATTACCGGCATAGACTGTGCACTGGTTGCCCACTCTGCTGAAGAGATCCAGAGAATACTGGATTCTGTCTCCGATGCGTGAAACAAGTTCAGCCTGAAGATTAACATCAAGAAGATGGAAGTGCTGTACCAACCCAACTCTACAAGAACCTGAGAGGAGGATATCATGGTTGATGGAGACAAGCTGAACTCTGTTCTGGAATTCACCTACCTTGGAAGCACTGTATTAAGTGATTAACGCATTGGTGCTGAGATAGAGAGGAGGATGGCCAGGGCTAGCGCATCTTTTGGTCGACTATGCCGGAGACTCTGGCACAACCACCATGTATCTACACGGGTGAAAGGCAAGATCTACTGCGCAATCGTGCTACCCACCCTACAAAATGGAACCAAGGCTTGGACAGTGTACAGACGACAGGTGAAAAAGTTGCAAGCCTTCATGATGAAACATCTGCACTCGATCTTGAGGATAACCTGGAAGGACAAAGTGACAAAAAAGGAACTACTCGATCGGACAGAGCTGTCCTCTATGGAAGATCTTCTGATCACAAAGAACATCCGGCGGACTGGACATGTGATGAGGATGTCAACATCACTCTCACAGCAGAGAGCTAAATGGAGAGTGGCAGCTAAGAAATGAAAGCAGTCTTTGTTGCATTGCGACCGACATCATGATGATGATGCTGATGATGATGACCGGCATAGAATAAAGTCATTATTGATAAAATGCTGCTACCAAACACAAGTGATGAGACCATTCTAATGTTACCAAATATCTAACGGCAAATGTAACACCCACCACCAGCAGCTGGTTGACTTCCTGCAATCACCAACTCCAGTGGCGCCGCCTTGTGCCTTGGTCGTAATGCGAAGCATTACGTTTGATGCGAGGGAAGGGAGAGACCCTCCCCCGCCCCGCGTGTCGCGCTGCCTTCTCACCTCGCCCGACCGCGCTCACTTCCCCCCCTGAGCGACTCACCCCCCCTCCTGCCACTGCTCACCTCCCTCCGCCCCTGAGCGACTCACCCCTGCCACTGCTCACCTCCCCCCGGCCCTGAGCGACTCCCCCCCCTCCTGCCTCTGCTCACTTCCCCCCTTATAAGGCCGCCCGCCGGCCTCCCTCAGGCACTCAGCCTCCAGCCGCCTTCCAGCTCTCTGCCCCTTCTTCAGCATCTCCAATTCCAATACTGGCGCCCTCTACCGACACTCCCGAACACTACGGTTCTCAGTCAGCAACTCGGCGATGTCCGGGTTCCAGTTCCTCCCGCTGCTAGTTCATGGGCTTCGGTGTGTCCCATGAACAAAAAAGAAGAAGAAAAAAGGGGGAAACAAAACCCGCAACCAAAGCCTCACAAATCAATACGTCCCAGTGACGCCATCCGGGAAGTAGGCCAGGGGCCCATATTGAACACGACACGGGTTGTAACACGGGTTAAAACTTGTATAGCAGTAAAAGATAGATACTTCAAAACATACAAACTCAACCCAACAGCTGAAAACCGAATAAAACACACAAAATATAAGAATATACTAATCACTTGTCTACGATCAGCAGAGGAAGGCTACTATAAAGAACTAGTCAGTAACGAGAAGCAAAACCTTTATACGCTCTGGAAAATCTTTGGAGACATCATCAACCCACATAAAGCAAAAATGAAAAATCAAATTGACAAGCTAATCTATAACAATAAAACAATGACAAACAATGAAGATATCGCCAGCACATTAAATGAACACTTCTGTTCAATTGGTGAAAAACTTGCAGCAAAACACACCAGTAATAGCATAGCACACAAGCAATATCTTAAACACCCAAATTCACATAGTTTTTTTCTTAGTCCCACCAATGAACAAGAAACCCTAGAAGAAATAAAGAAACTAAATCCTAATAAGTCAAGCGGACATGACAATATCTCGCCAAAAATAATCAAAGAGTGTGACACTCTACTCGCACCATCTATCTCCCACATAATAAACCTATCATTTGCAAATGCTACTGTTCCTGAAAATCTCAAAGTTGCAAAAGTAATACCCATCCATAAGAAAAATGAGAAATACCTAGTTGATAACTACAGGCCAATCAGCCTACTCAGTACCCTAAACAAATTAATGGAAAAACTAATGTACAAAAGAGTTTACCAATTTCTTAACAAATACAAAATATTATACAAATACCAATTTGGATTTAGAGAGAATCACTCAGCAATAATGGCTCTGACTGAAATCTTAGACAACATACTACAAGACCTTGAAAATGGGAAACATGTTTGCAGGAGTCTACTTAGACCTGAGCAAAGCATTTGATACCGTAGACCATGACATCCTACTCTCAAAACTTAGGCACAACGGAATTCGAGGCCAGGGACTTAAATGGTTTGAGAGTTACCTAAGCAATAGAAAGCAATTTACATACATAAACGGTAAACGATCCAAGCTAAACTCAATCAGCAATGGTGTCCCCCAAGGTTCTGTCCTGGGACCTCTCCTATTTTTGATCTCACACAAATGATATAGTCAACTGTACAAAACAAGATGTCAAAACAAGGTTATTTGCAGATGATACCAACGGCTTCATAACCTCAAATTCACCCAAACAACTAAAACATTCAATTAAAACATTCCTTTCAGACATATTTACATGGTGCAATGATAACAAATTAACAGTAAACCTGAACAAAACATGCTACACAATATTTAAAAGCAGAAGTACAACCATTCCTGATTACCTAAACAACATAAAGATAAACAATAACACAATAAAGAGAGTCCCTTCTGTGAAATACCTAGGTATAATTCTAGATGAGAACCTCAACTGGGATGAACATATTGATGACTTAAATAATTCAATAATTAAAACGGCTAACTCATTTAAAATAATCAGACGACGGGTACATGAGGAAAATAAAAAAATTACTATACTATGCATACGTTTACTCCAAAATCCAGTATGGTATAGAGGTGTATGGGAGAGCCAAATCATCAACCCTAAAAAAGATACAGACACAACAAAACAGAGCCTTGAAAATACTGTATAGCAAAGACTATCTCACCCCAACTAAATCACTTCATAAAGACCTGGACTTACTTATGGTAACTGACATTTATAAAATATACATTGCAAAATTTGTTTACAAGCAAAAGAATGGCCTCCTCCCTGAAATATTTGATAATCTCTTCAAAGAAAACAATCAGGTCCATTCCCATAACACACGACAGATAAATAACATACATCACAAACACACTAGAAACAAATATGGCAAAATAACAACTGAAAACCAAGGAACCAATATCTGGAACTCAATACCAGTAGAGATTAGAAACCTTCAAACTTTGAAAAACTTCTGTAAAAAAACTAAAGATAAGCTATCTCAATGCATACTAAATCGATTACCAGTAAAGAATATATATAATACCCCTATTAACATACATGCAAAATAACTACTGATACTGCATGTAAGTACATGAATCCATGACACAATATCCATATAATATTCCTATCATTACTTTGTTTCTTACTAACTGTGAAGAGACGCATCAGTAGCTCATCATAATCATTAGTTAAAAATGTAGCTTAGGTTTAATAATTTGTTATTATCATCACTTATTCATTCACATCATGGAGACCAGCTAGATAAGCATCGCTTTTCTGGGATCCTTTCTGTCTGTAAGGAATTTGTATGCATTTATTGTATCACCTCAATTTATTGTAAACATACCTTGCAGAGAGTTAAAATAAAAGAATTGAATTGAATTGATATGGCGCTGCGTAAAAAAAAAAAAAAAGCACCGGCGTGGGAGTGATGACGTCATCAGGGCGCCGTTGTGGGCGTGCAGTGCACGTGACCAGCACGTGACCAGTCAGCAGTATTTAGACCGCAAAGCCTTGTGTTGCTTAGTTGGTTGTTGGAGTTTTACGTCCTGGCAAAATCTAAGGTCATATGAGGACGGGTACCGACTTGTGACAGGGCACACTTATGGCAACTTCATAGTGCTGCCCCACTGGCAGACCAGGCCACCAGCACCATGACCTGATATCCCACTCTCCTACCAGACGAGATGACCGAATGAGTTGAGCATCCGTCTCATGTATTCGGAGATTGGGGGAGATCTGAACCCATGGGTTTGTGGGTTCGAACCCATGTTGAGTCAAACCAATGACTTAAAAATTGATACTTGTCACTTCCTAGCCAGGCCCTCGGCATTATTAGGATAGGGCAAGGACTGATTGGCTCAGTGTCAGGATAATGTGACTGTGTGGAATATCAGGTCATGGAGCTGGTGGCCTGGTCTCCTAGTGGGGCAGCACTATAAAGTCGCATTGAGTGCGCACTATCACAAGTTTGGACCCATCCTGATATGACCCTAGACATGTTGCTAGGATGTAAAACAACAACAAACAAACAAACAAAACCTGTCTATGAAAAAGTGCATATAAAAGACCCCTTTCTGCTCACCGGAAAGAGTAGTCTATGGTGTGGCAGCGGGTTTCTTCCAAAGAAATATGTCAGAATGGCCACATGTTTGATCTCCAATAGTCAATGATGAAATCATTGTGCTCTAGAGGCATCACTAATTAAAACAAGCTTTCCTTGTTGATATCCCACTCATTCACATTATCCTGACACTCAGCCAACCAGTCCTTTCCCTATCCGAATAATCATCAGCGCCTGCCTAGGAAGCGACAACTATCGATTTTAAAGTAAGTTTTTGACTCGACCAGGATTCGAACCGTCGTACTATTTCTTTCCTCCGCCCCCTCCATCTCTCCTCTTGATCATTTATTTCTTCCCCTCACTCCTTCGAGACTCTCATCTCACCGCTGCCACTTTGCTTCAACTAATGTTTTTTAAAGTTGCATAGTCCGATGGTTTTGAGTTTCTATCACTTTACTGAGATCAATCAATCAATAGTTCCGTCCTCTAGTCAAAGGTTGGATGCAATGGTTCTCCACTTGTCCCGATGGTGTGCTGTTCTGATAGACTGTGCATAATTCAAGCCTGTCCACTGTGAAATATTTGTAAACCAATTGATCGCTATAATCTACTTTACTTTAGTTTGAACTAAACCTCTATTTTTAAGGGTTAACTTTCGAGATAGTTGATATGCAAAAATTCTAAGTCAGATAGATATGTATGATCGAATCTAGATCAAATCTAAATTGTTTTGGCTTTTAAAATGTGATGCTTTTATGAGACTATGCACCTTTAAAGAGCTGTTTACTTGCTATCAACTTGGAATCTTTACATGGATTCTTAAGTGCCTGTCACACCTTACCGGATTGAGCAATGGACATAACCGGACAAAGAATTTTCTAGTCCAGTGGTGTTCAGTATCAAAATGTATCGAAATGTTGTGCTATCGGGGCAAAGGCGCCCGTACAAAATGTATGCTAAATGGACAAGGAACGTACATTGATGAATAGCCAAGGACGTTAACCAGATGACAACGGGACGACAACCGAATGTCTGATGGATGACCGAACATCAATCGTCCACATACCGGACTGTTCACGGACGCACAAAAACATATACTGACCAAATTCCCGCAACACCGTCACCGGACTATGCAGGAAGCAAACCGGAGATGTAATGGGTGGGTAACGGATATGAACCGGACAAAATGGACTAAGCGGTCTTAAACCGGACAACAACCATACACATCAGTCCGGCAGTGTCAGGTACAAGTTTTGTGCATGTTCAAAACTTGCCACCATACACACCAGACACCACCGAAAAGAGAATGGAAATGCCGGATGCCTACCATATATAAACCGGACATTGACGTATTTCATTGGACAGGACAGTGTCCGTTTTCTATCCGGTACCCCAATCCGGTAAGGTGTGACTGAGCCTTAACCAAAAGATGCAGGATTTCTAACTGCAGGGAAGTTAGAGGTGTTAACTAGTAGACCAACAGTTATGGTTGGTTGTTGGAGTTTTACATCCTGGAAACATATACGGTCATACCAGGACGGGTACCAACTTGTGACAGTGCGTGCTTTATAGTGCTGCCTCACTGGGAAATGAGGCTGCCAGCACCATGACTCGGTCACCCACTCAGTCACATTATCCTGACACTGAGCTAACCAGTCCTTTTTCTATCCTATTAGTGCTGAGCGCGATACTAGGAAGCAACAAGTATCAATTTTGTAAGTAATTGGTTTAACTCGACCGGGAACCGAACTCCCGATCTCGCGGACGCAACCAATGGTTATGAATAGGGATTGATTATTATTAATACCCTAATATATAATATGTATTGTTTGTACCAACCCAACTCTACAAGAACCCGAGAGGAGGAGATCATGGTTGACGGAAACAAGCTGAACTCTGTTCCAGAATTCACCTACCTCGGAAGCACTATATCAAGTGATGGACGCATTGATGCTGAAATACAGACGAGGATGGCCAAGGCTAGCACATCTTTCGGCCGACTATGCCAGAGACTCTGGAACAACCACCATGTGTCCATTCAGGTCAAAGGCAAGATCTACCATGCAATCGTGCTATCCACCCTACTATACGGAGCCAAGGCCTGGACAGTGTACAGACGACAAGTGAAAAAGCTGCATGCCTTCATGATGCAACCTCTGCGTTCAATCATGAGGCTAACCTGGAAGGACAAAGTGACAAATAAGGAAATACTCAAACGGATGGGGCTGCCCTCTATGGAAGATCTTCTGATCAAAAAGAATCTCCGGTGGACTGGACACCTCATGAGGATGTCATGAGACAGGCTACCAAAGCAGATCCTCTATTCTCAACTGTCTCCTGATTACAGAAAGACAGGGCACCCTCATCTCCAGTTCAAGGATACCATCAAGAGAAACCTGAAGCTGAGAGACATTAAGACCGACTCATGGAGGTCACTCTCACAGCAGAGAGCGGCAGTCAAGTAATGAAAGCAGTCTTTGTCGCATTGTGACCGACAGCATGATGATGATGATTGTTTGAATGGTATCAACTCAAAATCATTTGCTCATTTCCAGTTCTGCCGGGATAATGTGAGTGAGTGTGGATATTGGGTCAATGTGGTGGCTGACTGAGGCGAAGCACTATAATATCGATATGAGCGAGAACTGTCAAAAGGTGCTACACATTTTAGTATGACCTCAGCTGTTCCTAGGACGTAGCACCAAGTAAGCCAAACAAAATAAGCGTGGGCTTTAAAGGGACAATTATATGCCACGGAGACAATGGTATAACTGTATAAAAATGCCCTATCTCATAATTTTACAGTGTTTTATACTGGTATAATATTGCGTGGGTTGGAAGAGGGGGACGGGATCACAGCTTTAGACGAGACAGGATGGATGAATGAGTTGAGCATCCATCTTTGGGAGATCGTGGGATTCAAACCCCATGGGTTCGAATCCTGGTCGAGTCAAAGCAATGACTTTAAATTATATCCTTGTCGCTTCCTAGCCAGGCGTTCGGTATTATTAGGATATGGCAATAACTGGTTGGCTCAATGTCAGGAAAATGTGAACAAGTGGGATATCAGGTCATGGTGCTGGCGGTCTGGTCTCCCAGTGGGGCAGCATTATAAAATTGCACATGAGTGCACACTGTCACAAGTCCGTACCCATCCCGATATTACTTCCGATGTTGCCAGGACGTAAAACTCCAACAACCAACCACAACATGACTCCGGGAATTAAACCTTTACACCGACAGGAATAGACTGTCCATGCCATTAGTTCAGCTGTCCGCACCTAGGTGGCGGCACTAGCTCAGTCGCTTGTGCGCGGTGCGCTGTGCTGATAGAGAACGAATCGGTTTTCGTGGGGCATCGTCTCCGTTGGATTTCTTTGCTGGCTTATTTATTGAGGTTTTGCGCCATAGCAACTTCCACGCTGAGATCAGGACGCATAGCAACTTCTGAAGTCAAATTTGTAAAGTTGTCAATTTTTTGTTGGTAAAGGATTTATTCATCTGAATATGACATTTGTCAGTGCCATAGCACTGGTCTTCCAGCCATCTTACTATTGGAATTGACATTCTAAATAATCTAAGTTTGGTCAGTGCTGTATTAGTCACAGCACCGATCGTGTAGAATTAAGGGAGTGGCTCCTGATGTATAATGTACAGCACCAGTCACTGCGGTTCATGCAAAAATATCTGCGGGATACCACGCCTACCGCTTGTCATGACCTAGATCAAACATGCAGCCCTATCCTGAGTCCGGGTGAATGACCACCATACATAAATCCGAGCAAAAAATAGACGTATTCGACTGGGTCTTTCCATGCAAATATCAAAATATTTCTTTACAAATTCCTATTTGTCTGCGACCGGAAGTGGGTTTCTATACATATGATTTGAATGTGTCTTGTGCCTCCATCGACAAGGTCACATGGTGTATTTCAACATGGCTGATATGGAAAGGTTGAAAGATTCAGCCAATCAGAGCTTTTTTTGGTCCATTAGTTGTTTAAGCAGGGGAAATTTCAGTCATAGACGACTGGCCTTCCTCATTCCACTGCTGGTCGATAGAAAGCCCGAGCCTACACTTTTACCGACCCAAGGGATTTTTAACCTCCCACACCACATAGACATGGAATGAGAGCAACCGGCCTTTGATGACGCTGTAAGTTATACACAGCGGTGGAAATCCAAATTGGCAGAGCTGGGGGCACGGGGAATCGAACCGCCGACCCTCAGATTAGGATTCTTTTTTATTGCAAATGGCGGCACCCACAGGGGGCAGCCATTTGCAATGGAAACAAACAGCTCTGATTGGCTCTTTTCGATTGCAAATGGTAGCCCCCATACAGGCCAGCCATTTGCAATGGAAAAGAACAGCTCTGATTGGCTGAAACCACTGAAGCCATTTGACTGGTCCTCTTTGCATTCGAAAACCAAGTTCACTGCAAAGGCGGGCGGATCCTAAATTTTGCGGATGGAAAGGACCCAGTCGAAGACGTCCATTGCCTCGCTATGGGTCACAGGGTAAATCTGGGGATCCGGAGGTATCTGGTGCACAAGGTCAAAGGACCGAGAGGTGGCCCTTGCGTACCTATCCAATGAGGATTTTCTGAGGATAGGCAGGCTCATAAAAAAATAAATAAAAAAGTGCCTCGGTATGACTTACCTATAACAAGTTAGTGCGAAAGTCCTTGTTCGACGACTCTGTATTTATCTATATTGACATAGAGAAGAGGAAATCAGAGAGAATGCAAAGAAACCAAAAAGGCAGCCATTAGCTACTCTTTGATTAGAATGCTCTCCTTCACTCTAAGAAAAGTGGGGTTGGGTAGACAGGCATTCAAACCATGCATATTTAGCACATTATATGGGAATGTTGTGGTGCTGTTTCTATAACCCAGTCATTCAACACTTTTTCTAATGCAATATGTAACAGCCGTGTCACAGATACAGTGCTACCGATATAACTAGTTCTCCACACACTGCCACGTATTTGTCCAACAGGCAGTCTTTTCTCTAACACTAATTGACCTCATATCCTTTTACTTCTTGCATCATGTTTATTTTAATAATACTCTAAAAAGCATACAAAGCTTTGCATTTTTTCTTTTTTTCTTGAAGCTTTATACTGTCTTTCACGGATAAGTCTGAATAGACTTGTTTTCACCATTAGACAGTTTGTCGATAGAAAGCCCAAGCCTACACTTTTACCAACCCAAGGGATTTTTAAGCTCCCACACCACACAGACATAGTATGATAGCTACTGGCCTTTGATGATGCTGAAAGTTATACACATCGGTGGAAATTTCAAATTGTCAGAGGACGGGGGCATGGGGAATCGAACCACTGACCTTCAGATCAGGAGTCAGACCTAGAAAAAAGTCAGATACTCTAACCATTCCGCCACAGAGAACACCATTCACAGTCTGAAGTCCAGTGCTACGCCACCTAGAGATGAAATATGAGTAAAATTACTTTTCCAGAAATAAATGGAGCATTATGTTTTAACATAATTTCACTGCAATCCAATTAAAAAACAGATGGGAGGAAACTACATTGTAATCACCAACCTTTGTCAAGAAGTGACAAGGAACCACGTGGTTATTGGTTCAAAGTGAGTATTAGTTACAGGGAATGTTCTGATAATATACCATATGTTTACTGGGTAAAAGTGAGTTTTATTTACAGGGAATTTTGTGATGATATACAAAATGTTTATTGGGTTAAAGTCATCTTTAGTTTCAGAGAAGGTTGTGATATGTCACATGTTTCTTGAGTACAAGTGAGTTTTGGCTTCAGGGACTTTGGTGATGATATTCCACATGTTTATTGGGTAGAAGTCAGATTTAGATACATGGTCTATTGTTCTGATATATCACATGTTTATTGAGTAAAAGTGAGTTTTAGATACATGGTCTATTGTGCTGATATACCACATGTTTATTGAGTAAAAGCAGAGAGCGTGTATATAAACAGATGAGAGGGACAACTCCCGCGAAAAACGGTAACAGAGGCTACAGTGGCGTTCCTGGCGGTTAGTGTTGAACAAGCCTTGAGTTTGGCGGTACGCTCAGTGCAAAACATTTGTTTTTATTCAAAATTAATAGAAATCCAGAACCCTAACCTTATAAATTAAATATAATCTTGTTGGTAAACATATTTTCTATATGTGTACTAAGCGGCTTGTTTCTATTTGGTGTAGTTTTAGAGATATTTCACTTTTTCTGTAGGAAGATTGCACACGACCATTGACAATGCCTTGAGTTTGCCGTACGCGTAGTGAAAAACGTCAGTTTTATTCCAAATTAATAGAAATCCAGAACCCTAACCATATCAATTTAATATAATCTTGTTGGTAAACATGTTTTCTATGTGTATTCCAATCAGTTTGTTTCTAGGTGGTGTAGTTTTAGAGATATTTCACTTTTTCTGTAGGAAGATTGCACACGACCATTGACAATGCCTTGAGTTTGCCGTACGCGTAGTGAAAAACGTCAGTTTTATTCCAAATTAATAGAAATCCAGAACCCTACCCATATCAATTTAATATAATCTTGTTGGTAAACATGTTTTCTATGTGTATTCCAATCAATTTGTTTCTAGGTGGTGTAGTTTTAGAGATATTTCACTTTTTCTGGATGAAGATTGCACACGACCATTGACAATGCCTTAAGTTTGACAGCTGTGTCATATACTGTTCAACAACCACCACTTGGAGCGCCACAGTCGGCAGATGTTACATGCTCTAGTATGGGAGTTGTCCCTCTCATCTGTTTATGTACACGCTCTCTGGTAAAAGTGAGTTTTAGATACATGGTCTATTGCGCTGATATACCACATGTTCATTGAGCAAAAGTGAGTTTTAGATACATGGTCTATTGTGCTTATATATCACATGCTTATTGAGTAAAAGTGAGTTTTAGATACATGGTCTATTGTGCTGATATATCACATGCTTGTTGAGTAAAAGTGAGTTTTAGATACATGGTCTAGTGTGCTGATATATCACATGCTTATTGAGTAAAAGTGAGTTTTAGTTACAGAGCATGATCTCCTAGAAGGGCAGCACCCAGGGATGTTCCCACCTGGTCCCAGTATCAGCCACTCGTCAGGGACCAGCGAAAGCAGTAACTGAGAAGACACCTTCAGCCTATATATAGTCCTGCCTTGAGCAGTGGCAATGCAGAGCGGTGTGACAGACTTAGGAGGCCGAGGATAATTAGCGCTTATTACAATTAATTGGTGAGGTCTGTTACTTTGATGTCCTCAATTAGTCGCAATGTTAGCATTACACTTGATTCAAAGGGAACGACTCACCCCCACCTTCCGCTACTGCTGGACTTGAGCCGCTCATGGGTGAATGAGCGCGTCCCTTTCTATCCATCTATGTTCATAGCGATGAGCTGTCACACCCTACATCACCAGATATAAGCTGGCTTGCCGCCAGCTATCGACACTTCTTGGCGAGCCAGAAACGGAACCCCACCTGTACTACCTTTTCATTACCGCCCAACCACCCATACTACAACCCGTATCTATAGGGCAGGCTCAGACACTTCTGTCCACGCATTGTCTTAATCAACTTTCGTCACATCCACTTCTTTATGAAATCAGGAAAATGAGGCTTGAAAATGATTGTAGCAGCGACACTTAATTAATAATTACTGTAGGCACTAGCAAAACAACTGAGGCAATTCAAGGAGTGGCATTCTCTTCCCTTTTCTTCTCTTCCCTTTTCTTCTTTCCCCCTTCAATTCTCTTGCCTTTCCATTCCCCTCTCTTTCCATACTGTTCCGGACCAGAGTTGACTGTCCGTCCCCTGTTTTGGGAGATCGGGGGATCCGAATCCATGAGATCGTGGTCGAGTCAAACCAATGACTTAAAAATTGATACTTGTCGCTTCCTAGCTTGGCACTCAGCATTACTAGGATAGGGAAAGAACTGGTTTGCTCAGTGTCAGGATAATGGGACTGAGTGGGATATCAGGTCATGGTGCTGGCGGCCTGATTTCCCAGTGGGGCAGCACTATTAAGTTGCCATGAGTGTGCACTGTCACAAGTCGGTACCTATCCTGATATGACCTTAGATGTTGCTAGGATGTAAAACAACAACAAACAAACAAACACAACCATTCTCTTCCCTTTCTATTCTCTTCTCTTTCGATACTGTTCCCTTTCCTTTCTCTCCCCTTTCTATTCTCTTCCCTTCCCATCCTCTTCCCTTCCCATCCTCTTCCCTTTCCATTCTCTTCCCTTTCCATTCTCTTTCCTTTCCATTCTATTCACTTCCCATTCCCTTCCCTTTCTCTCCCCTTTCCTTTCTCTCCTCTTTCCATTCTCTTCCCTTTCCATTCTCTTTCCTTTCCATTCTATTCCCATTCCCTTCCCATTCTCTCCCCTTTCCTTTCTCTCCCCATTCCATTCTCTCCCCTTTCCATTCTCTTCACTTCTCTCACTCCCATTCACCTGCATTCGGCTGGCAGACCCCATAGAACCAAATCTGCGCGCGCATTGATCTGCTCCTTGAGCAGCTCCCCTAGGCCCCTGCCACCCTCCCTCCTCCCCCCACCCCTAGCTCCCCTTCCCGCCCTGCCTGCCGCCTGGACCCATGGCCCGCTCAGGCCGTGCCTCTGCCTTCCGCCCCCCGCCCCCCGCCGTCCCGCCCCCGCCCCCGCCCTCCGCCCCACCCCAGACACCAGTCCCCCGCCCCCGCCCCCCGCGCCCCGCCCCCAGACACACGTCCACCGCCCTCGCCTCCCGCCGCCAGACCCCCGACCCGACCTCCCCTGACGCCTCATTGTTCGTGGGTCCCGCCGGCTTCTCTGTGTGTAATTGATGAGGAGTGCCTCTCCGACACATGTGCTATTCATTCAACAGGGGACCGGAGCGCCTTTAGGGAAGCGGGGGGGGGGGGGGGGGCTCCCCGACCTCCTGGTACCCCGCCCCTCCCGCCGGGCACCGCCCCGCCCCGCCCCGCCCCGCCCCGCCCCGCCCCGCCCCGCCCCGCCCCTCCCCTCCCCGCCGGGCACCCCGCCCCGCCGGGCACCCCGCCCCGCCCCGCCGGGCACCCCGCCCCGCCCCGCCCTGCCGGGCACCCCGCCCCGCCCGCTGGCACCCGGCCCACTCCACCCCCGCCGGCACCCCCGCGCCCGCCCCATCGGGCACCCCGCCCCACCCCGCCGGGCACCCCCCCGCCCCGCCCCCGGCACCCCGCCCCGCCCCGCCCCGCCCCGCCCGCCCGCCCCCGCCCCGCCCCGCCGCGCCCCGCCCCACCCCGCCGCACCCCGCTCCGCCCCGCCGGGCACCCCGCTCCGCCCCGCCGGGCACCCCGCCCCGCCCCGCCGGGCACCCCGCCCCGCCCCGCCGGGCACCCCGTCCCGCCCTGCCGGCACCCCGCCGGCACCCCGCCCGCGCCGCCGGGCACCCCGCCCCCGCCCCGCCTGGCACCCCGCCCCGCGCCGCCGGGCACCCCGCTCCGCCCCGCCGGGCACCCCGCCCCGCGCCGCACGGCCCTTAATTATTGCACCATTGTGGTGAACACTCGGCTATGTATAGACCCAACACCTCTCCCTCCAACTCCCTTCCCCCCAAACTCCTGCCCATTAACTCCACCTACCGCATCACCGCTGCTGGGGTAATAGCGCCGGGTGTGTTCGGGTGGTGTGTGTGTGTGGGGGGGGGTGGGGGGGGGGGGTAGGGGCTTTCTTTTAGAACAATTACTCCATTTTAAATTAAAAGAAACGAATATCACAGCAAAACATGGAGCATTTACATAAAATAATATTTTTATTATTGAAGTAATAATAAATGATTAAATAAATACATTATTAATATTATTTAATAAATATATTAATTTAAATAGTTATTGGAAATTAGTACGTTTAATCTGCTGAAAAGGTTCCTTTATAAGTGTCCAAGCACTGGTCTTCAAGCCATTTTTCAATTGAGGGTTATTTACACAATTATGGTCTTTTCCCCCCACCTTATTCAGGAGTGGAGAGGAAGCGTTTGATTGTTCAGGAAAAGAACAACTTCTAGAAATAATTCGCTACACTCGGATGAAAGACAGAAACAGATATAGGTTTAAATAGAAATTTAATAGAAAACAAGTCACAAGCTGCGGAGGTCGATCAAGAATGAGTCAGTAGGCGACCAGGGCGCAACCAGTAAGTGGAGTCCTAGTTACAGGAAGGAAGGAGAAACAGCTCAGAAGATCAGCGCTCACCCAACATATTAGCGAGCGCTGATAGAGCATCCTTAATTTCGAGATGATGCAGGTAGGCGTGGAGAGACCGGCTCTTCCAAGTGCCTGCAGACATCAGTGCTGGAAGTGGCAAGACAGCAGCAGCACAAGCCTGAGCTGCACCTCAACGGAGGCTGTGGAGAGTGCCTCGTCGTCTAGATGAGACAGAAGGCACCAAGGCCTCCCGCAGCGTCTTGGTGAGTGTGATATATGCGTAATAGACGTCTAGACGTCTAGACATGTAGACACGTCTGTAATATATGCAAATGAGATGACGTCACATGACTAAGTGTGCTGGAGGTCTAGACCCCTGGACGGGGAATAAAGCATTCAGTATCCAGAAGTCAAAGTGTTCAGACGTTGTACTTTCACATGGTGTCAGATGTGGAGGCAATGGTGCTTTTAGGCCCATTGCTTCAGGCTACCAACAAAGACAGTGTCGTATAGCTGTGGGTCACCAGGCAGCAACTCCCTGGTAACCAAATGAAGCAGCATTAAAAAGTTACTGTGAGTTTGCTCTACCACAGACAAGCAAGCAGAACGGCATATCTGAATGGACAGATTGGAGGACAGGGCCCGAAGTGATGGCCCACAAATGCACAGATGCCTGGAAAGATGGCACACGGATGCCTAGAGGCACAGACATGACTGCACAGATGCCAAGAAGCACAGATGCACAGATCGTCAACAGAGACGAATGGCTGTAATGAAAACGGCCAGGATGAAGACGTGCAGAATGTCAGGCCAGCTAAGCAACAGGTGAGGCAGCGAGCAGTGAACACGGAGCACCAAGATGCAAGCATCGAATGCCAGGCCACTGATATTGATATATAATTCCATCATAATATTGCTATGGACTAGTTATTAGTGATGGTAATTGTTTTGTGGAGGCTAAGCAGCTGGACAGTTTGAAGGACTTCAGTGCCATAGTGCACTCGGACACTTGCTAAACCTGTGCTTTAAGTTACTTACTTACTTACGCCGAATCGGCGGGAATGTATTAGGCCCAAATCTATTCAATGCTGTCATATTTAACAGAATTACATACGCAATAAGTGAAATTTTATCAATTTAACCCTAAAAGCGAACCGATATTAACACCATCGACGCATTGTCGGCGTTATTCATATTGTCGAATCGACGAAAGCAAACAAAGCAAATCGCTGCGTCGACGTCCATATCCATACTGGCCGATGCCGCCGCATCGGTGGCAATGTATTAGGCCCAAATCTATTCAATGCTATCATATTTAACAGAATTACATACGCGATAAGTGAAATTTGATCAATTTAACCCTAAAAGCGAACCCATATTAACGCTACCGCCGCATTGGCGGCGTTATTCATATTGTCGAATCGACGAATCCAAACTAAACATATCGCTACCGCCGTCGCCGAATGACAAGGCGTGCTGGTCCCCGGTGTGTGGAGAAACCAACCAACCAACCAAATAGCTGGGCTCGCCATGACCGGCAGCAAGGGATTCCCCAAATCTATAAATAGATTCATGTTTAGCTAACACCAACCGTTTAGGCACTCCTGCATACCGCTTGACACACTTCCCGAGAGCGGTGATAGCTAAATGGTGTTACCGGCTAACACCAAATGCCCGTAACACCGTTTCCTGCATATGGCCCCTGATGTTTTTCTCTCAGTCTGGTGGGATGGGGTGGCAGCGGGTGTCACCGCTCGCTTGGCCGGTGTCGCAGTTTGAGCGCCCTGCCAGTTTGAGCTGACTGTCAGTTTCATGCACATGCATCAAAATCTGACAGCATCGTCACTAACCTTATGAATTTAACATAATGTTTTTGGTAAAGATGTTTTCTATATGTGTACCAAGCGGTTTGTTTCTAGGTGGTGCGCTTTTAGAGATATTTCACTTTTCCTGTATTTTCTGTATGAAGATTGCTCACGACCATTGACAATGCCTTGAGTTTGACGGTATGCATAGTGCAAAACATTAGTTTTATTCAAAATAAATAGAAATCAAGAACCCTAACCGTATATAAATTTAATATAATCTTTTTGGTAAAGATGTTTTCTATATGTGTACTAAGCGATTTATTAATAGGTGCTGTGGTTTTAGAGATATTTCACTTCTTCTGTACTTTTTTTTTTTGAAGATTGCTCACGACCATTGACAATGCCTTGAATTTGAGCGTATGCAAGTCAGCTCAAAGTGGCATGGCGCTCAAACTGCGACACCGTCCTCGCTGCGGGTGCTCAGCGCGCAGACGTCTGTTTGCACGTCCTTTGTGGCGTATTTATCGGACCAGCCAGCCGAGAGTCTTCCATCTGCGATCATAGTAAGACGCTCTCGGACTAACTGCCTGCACGTGTGCCAGTCACATGTGCAAGCCATCGTCCCCAGTTGGTGAGTGTGCTCCGACCGGGGCTCGAGTTGCCGGTGTAGGACGTTCAAAACACTACCCCGTTCAGAACACTACGGTAGTGTTTTGAACCTAGGTTCAAAACACTACCATAGTGTTTTGAGCTTAGGTTCAAAACACTACCGTTAAGTTCAAAACACTACCCCTACGTACATTGAAAACACTACCCAAGTTCAAAACACATGACATGGCAGTAGCATGATGTCGTGGTAAAAGTTTGGCGTGGCGTCATCATATGACCTTAGATGTAGCTAGGGTGTAAAACAACAAAGCAACCGTTTGCCTAGTGTTCGCATAACGTTATTCCAGCGATGTCGACGTGCTTCTGACGTCGCCATAATATTGGAACACACGCGTAACGCTTCCCGACGTCTCGCTAAAAAGTGACACATGTCGAGCGTGTTGGAGAGAAACGTCCGAGTGTTTGTTGTTGTTGTTTTGGGGAGTTTTCAGTCGCATTGGTGCGCTGAAGGCTGCAAAGCTGCAGCACTGAATGGGCTTAAAGCAGTCCCATGTGGTCGGGAGTTGGCTTCCGGTGTGTAGTGATCAGAGGAATTGAGTGGTAGAGGGGAGGGGGGGAGGAAGGAAAAAGGCAGCCTAAGAGTCCAACCACAGTCCTCTGAGAGGGCCGGGGGAGGCTGGGTGGTTGGTGTAGATTTACACCCCAGTAAGACCCTAGACCATACCAGGATGTGCACCGACTTGTAACAGCGCACACGTCCGAGTGGGACTGCACCATAACGTAGCCTAATGTATCCATGAGTGTGCACTGTCACAAGTCGGTGCCCGCCCTAATAAATAGTAATATGACCTTAGATGTTGCTAGGACATAAAACAACAATCAACAACAACAACAACCCCTACTGCCCCACCTTACTGCATACTGCATCACGATACTAGAAATGAAACTGAATATGCAGCATTTATAACATTTCTTTTAGAGTAGTGTTTTGAACTTAGGGGTAGTGTTTTGAACTTAATGATAGTGTTTTGAGCGTGGCCACAGTAGTGTTTTGAACCTACCTTCAACTAGGTTCAAAACACTACGGTAGTGTTTTGAACCTAGGTTCAAAACACTACCGTAGTGTTTTTGTGGGGTAGTGTTTTCAACTTACTACACCGGCTCCTGGCTTCATCGACCGTCGAACAATTTAAGGCAATTGTTGTCTGGGTGGCTCCCGTGTCGAAAGTGAAATATCTAAAGCTAGGAGTCGCTTTTATAGCCGAGAATATTTGTCCGAAAGGTCGGCATAATTTAGTTATGAAATACGATATAGGTGGAGCCGCATTCCCTTTCTAAGTTTGTTTACTGGGCGATCCGTGCGGCGGAAGTGCCGAAAAACCCGCTAGACGGCGGTAATGGTATATAGTTCAGGTTAGTTCATAAGGAGCCGCTAGTCGGCGTCATATCGGAGCAGACTTAGTTACTGGCGCTTGGCTGTATTCGCGAGTCCAATTACCTGCGATGCCTTATGGCCCTGTCACACTACGACGTTTTGCCCCAACGCGCATCGACATGTTGCCTTTTTGGTTGAAACATCGGGACACGTCGGGACACGTTACCGGCGCATTAACGGCGCATCGGTACACGTCGGTACACGTTGAGTGATAGCAACGTGTGAATGGACATGTCGGCGTGCGTCGGCGGGTTGGAGGGGGCATTACGGACGCGTTACCAATACGTCGATACCCGTTGGCGGCGCGTCGGGGGAACGCTGCCAGAACGGTGATCAACGTCGGTTAACGTTGGCTTTGTTCCCCCCAAAATGCGACCGTTCCGTCGGTGCGTCCGTAACGTCCGATCGACGGGTAGTGGGCGCGATATTGGCGTTGCTCCAGCATTTTTCGACGCGTTGGATGTGTTGCCGGCGCGTCTGGACGTGCTGGTGGCGGCTCTGGACGTGTTCCCGGGGCGTCTTGACGTGTTGATGGTAGTTGTGTACACGTTGACACGGCACTAACATGCTCCCAACGCGCTGCCTACACGCCACTAACACGCCACAGGCACGCCACTAACACACCACAAACACTCCACCAACACGCTACCAACACTCCAATGACACGCTACTAACACGCCAATAACACGCCACCAATACGCCACTAACACGCTGCAACCCGTCAAACTTTCTCCCACAACGCCGATGTGTCACAACGTGTCTCGAGCCCTAGCAAATATCTTGCGCGTTGGCGGGGCGCCAGGGGAAACGTCGTAGTGTGACAAGGCCATTAGCATCACTGACAATCCACTGAAAATGTTACATTTTCAAAACCATAACATTAACATAAATTTGAGCCTCCATATCCAGCTGAGGGACGAGTGCACTTATTAATCATTTCTTACTGCAAAGAACGGAATTTTTAGAACATGTTGCTGCTGAAGCTTAGAGTGAGAGAATTTTGACGTATTTGCCAACATTAATTTGATAGGTTTTAACTTGAAATATTCTCCAATTTCGACATCTAAAATAAGTTATTTCAAACAAAAGCAAAGTAGACTATTATGATCAATCTAATGTATTTAATTAATAAAATTGGGGAAACTCGGAACCACTGGACTGCAACTTGAAAATTGCATAGTCAGATGGTTTTGAATTCCAGTCATTCTGCTGAGATAAATATAGTCGATTGATCATTGTTATCTACTTTATATTAGTTCGAAGTAATTTTATTTTAAGTGGCTACCTTTCGAGATATTTGAAAAGCAAGCATGTCAACTCAAGCTAAGATTCCTTCTACGCGGTATGCGGTATGCAGCATGCAGTATACAGTATGCGGTATGTGAATGGGAGGATTCCTTCTACGCGATAAGCGGCAAGCGTCTACCCCCCACCACCACTACCATATGTTTCCACTCAGCACCCCTGTGTGTGACCGTTCCGTAATGATCAGTCGCCTCTGGTAGTGTAAACCTAATGGACAAGTGCGACTTACATTTCTATTCGCACACCGCATGCCGCATACTGCATGCCGCACCGATGGCTACAGGGACCGATCGAGTTGACACATTCGCATTCGCGTTCGCATTCGCATTCGCATACCGCATGTAAGGAATGTAGTCCATTGACTTCAAGGCGTTTCGATTTTTTGTCGCATTCGCATTCGCGTACCACATACCGCATACCGTGTGTAAGGAATCTTAGCTTTAGTTTTGGCAATCACACCAACATTCTCACACCATAGGCTTCTTTCTGCTGTAAGCAGTTCTATTAATGTTATTCTCTTCTGTGCAGAAAGAAATGTTTAAGAAGTGCATTGGTATCTAATTTAGATATGGATAATCAAATCTAGTTAATTGTTTTGGTTTCTAAAATTTTATATTTCATCGGACTATGCAGCTTTAAGAAAACCATTCCAAACCAAAAATATCACCACCAATCTTTGCCAAATCGAACACAATGCAGCTTATTCTGGCAGTGCCTGGTTGGTGGAATGAGAGCCAACTGGAATGGTTTGTGTCCGTGGCGCCGTCTGGGGATTCGCTCTGAAGCAGTCATTACACGCAGGTAGACGGTCCTGTTAGCTCAAGCTGACAGAAGACTACCAGTAGTACCAGGCAGAGAAGAAACACCAGCACTTCTTAACATTCACATAAGTAAAGTTGATTAGTCCGATAGTTCTGAAGTTTCCCTCCAATGTTATGTATATATGTCTGATATATATGTGCTCTATAATCTATTATGGGAATATAAACAAGGACACTACCACCTAGCAGTTCTCTCCCCTTTATTTAGTCTACACCCTAATGTCATGTGGATTAGCTACTACCCACTCCTAGTTCATTGAGTTAGTACTACCCAACCTGCTGCTGACTAGATTAGTTCCTTCATCCGCCACTACTCGGCCACCTGTGAGTGGCTCATGACCGCATGATACCAGCTGCGCCTGGTCACTACCGCTGCCAGACCCGCTCAGCAGGACGGATGACATACATAATGTATATTATATACATGATATATATACGATATATACATGATAAATATATTTGTTATATGCATGATATGTATATGGTAGATATATGGTATATGTATGATATATGCATATGATATGTATGATATATGGTATATATATGATATATGGTATATGTATGATATATGCATGATATATGTATGATATCTGTACGATGCAGGTATTGGAGGTATTGCAATACTTCAGGGAGTTTGACGCCCCTGCCCTGCAGAGTTGTAAACCACTGCCTTGTGGTACAGGTTCTTGACAGAACTGAAGGCTAAGGGAGCAAACCCTAAACAGAAAACCATGTCACTGTGGCAGCATTAAGGGCGGTTGATATATGGAACTCCCAACATCTCCCAACCAGCCACTGCAGGGACAAATAGTTTTGCGCCTGCCTTGACATGTTCTTGCCGGTGTGAAACCTCTATTTACTCCCCGAGAGATTGCCGCTGGTAACTTCCAAAAGTCAGCAGCACTTCAAAACTTTTGCAGGCAGCTTTCATGAACTGTACCGGCCCGGTCGTCGACCGGGTTTAGGAGAGCGGCAGTCAAGTAATGAAAGCAGTCTTTGTCGCATCACGACCAACAGCATGATGATGATATGTACGATATGTACCACACATATGATATATATATATCATATATGCATATGATATATATACATATGATATATATATCATATATACATACATACATATGATATATATACATATAATATATATACATATGATATATATACATATGATATATATTTATGTACATATCAGTTCTACGAATCGTACTAATCTTAAATAACAAAACTTTTGAGATATTTGAAGTGCAAACATATCAAACGATGTCAAAAGATATCAAAAGATATCAAAAGATGTGAAAATAATCGGATAACTTTCCAAAAACTAACCAATGCTAAGCTTCTGATGTGGACATACTGTCCAAATTACAATACATTTACAACATTAGAAACCCAATGTAATATTTCAGCTAATTTTGAACACATTTAACCAACAGTAGGCTTCCGATGTCGCCCAAATATCAATCTTCCAATTGTTCTGTGATATCTGAAACTCAATTTACAACTTTGTTGTTGTTTTTTGTTGTTGGTACATTAGTTGTTTAACCAGGGGAAAATTCAGTCGCAGACGACTGGTCTTCCTCATTCCACTGCTCCTTGCCCTATCCTAGTAAATTGATACTTGTCACTTCCTACCCAGACACTTGGCTAGGAAGTGATAAGTACCAATGTTTAAGTCATTGGTTTGACTCGACCAGGATTCGAACCCACGATCCCACGATCTACCACCACGGGAGACGGACGCTCTTTATTTCAAAACATCTAACTGACGCCCGGCTTCTGAGATAAAATGTCCGATCATTTTGCGTCCGACCTATTCGGACATTGATGCCCCACATAAATGCGGACCGGTTACATACCCAGCTGATAGATAGACTGTCTACACATGTCCAGTACCAGGAGGCGGCCCCGTGCCATTAACAGTAACACCACCTGTATTTCTGGCACCCTCCTTCAAAGTGTGGCAGTATTGACCAACGCAAACCTGAAATTAACGATGACCCGCTGTTTCCAGTCCATGGTTTATTAACACCTTGGCGTGGCCTCCTGCCTCGGGTCAGCTTCACTAACAAACCACCTGCGATTACCATTAAAGTCACGTCCTGATATGACCTTAGATGTTGCCAGGACGTAAAACTCCAACAACCAACCATTAAAGTGTGGTAAGCCTATGTGAACCCATCTCTTTTTCTATTGTTCCCACTTTTATTTTACTGTAGTTTATTCTACTGTAGTTTATCCTACTGTAGTTTATTCTACTGTAGTTCATTCTACTGTAGTTAATTCTACTGTAGTTAATTCTACTGTAGTTCATTCTACTGTAGTTCATTCTACTGTAGTTCATTCTACTGTAGTTTATTCTACTGTAGTTTATTCTACTGTAGTTTATTCTACTGTAGATAAATTGTCTAGCCCACATTAGACACACAGCTCATGTTCCAGTAGACAGCTTGAGGTAAAGCACCATTGGGCGTTGGGCTGGGTACAGATAAAAGATTCACCCCGAACTGAAGTAGCCTGAGTAGGGGGTGGGTGGGTGGGGGGGGTGTGTGAAAAAAAAACCTATATAGAAGCTGGCGAAAAGAAATTCTACATGTTTGGTAAATGAAATGAGCAGATCAATTCTTAATTCAAGAAGCAAAATATATTCTTCACATATATAGTAATATTTACCTGCTACTTTTGATTAAGAAAAAATCCTCCAAAGCGAGTAGTGGGGTGCCCGGGCACTCAGTCATTTCAAATTGATGCAAAAGTTTCGTTTTCAATACCAATTTGAAGGTAAGGGTCTATAGAACCATTTTGGTTCGAGTGTCAAACTCTCAGATTAAAAAAAACAAAATGGCTGCCAAAAACCAAGATGGCTGCCTATTTCAAGCTTTTTTTTGCATTACGCCTCGTAACTTTTGTACTATTCAACCTAGAATGATGATTTTGGTCTCTATACCTAGGTTTGCATGTATGAGTAATTGAATAAAAATAAAATAAACATGATTGGAGCATATCTTCTCTTATATTGAGTCCTACTTCCGAGTAACTGCTTAGTCAATTGCTTGAAAAACTCCTTGAACAATACATTTAATAAGAAAATGGCTAACAAATTAACCAAATTAACCTATATACATCATGTTAGTATTGGAAATTGTTCTAGTCCAGTTACTTCTCGCATGTGCACTTGCACTGATGTGTGCACTTCAACTTTCTCTTCACGCATTTGCACCGAGAACAGGTAAGTGGGCAAGCGCACTTCACATCCAGGTGGAACACATCCTTGGCGAGGGGCAGCGAGGTCCAAATGGGAAGCACCTTGCCATCCTCTTCCTTCCACCCATGGTTAGTTGGGTTGTTGACAGGCATCATGGACCTGTGGGCTCTTTTCCAGATGCTTGCTTGGAAGACACTCCTTTTGAGATGTTGATCCAAAGCATCACTGGTTGGGGGAATTCTCTCCACGTCCCTAGTCTTCTGTGAGAACAACCTCATTCGGACGAGGTCAACATCATTGCCCTCATTTGACTCATTTGAGTACAGCCTACAGACAAAGTTTGTTGCCACTTGTTTCAACCTTGGCGATGCTTGGAATGGAGTTTCGGCAATAGTTGCAAATTGCTCCATAAGGGATGGCACTTCATGCATCAACGTGCAGCAGGATCGCTTACCCTTGAACTTGAAGGAAGAAGTACTGTCTGATCCAGTGAATGCATGGAAGAGGGCCATGGCTTTGCATGTTGTCATGCCCAGGTTTGTGGCGATAGTGTTCAGGGAGATCATTCTGGTTGTCTTTCCCGCTTTGAAGGAGATCCATATTTCTGCAGCCGGATTCAGAGCCTTGATATGATGAAAATTACTCAGAGGGATTACGACAACATCTGTGTCTCCAGTATGCACCATCCCAAGTGACGATGATTGGAAGGCGTGGAGGAGATGTACTAAGACATGCGTGTCAGCTTCCTCATGGTTGCATTGATCCATTGGTGGACTGTTTCCAACATGGTGGACTTGATCACCTGCAGTGATGTAGACATTCTTGTCATCTGGGAAATGTTCTTCTGTTATCTTTTTTGACAGGAATGAGAACAGTTCCTTCTTGTTATCAACGTTCGCCAGAAAATTCTGCCAATTGACTGGGATTTTGGCAGTACCAGATATGTGTTGTCGGATGCCTGTTCCTCATTTTTCCCTTGTGCCTCCTTTAATTGTCAGTGCACGATACTGGTCCCAGACAATATCTACTCTTGTCGATTGCTTCAAGTCATGGCAAATTCTTGGGCAGAATACCTTGTCGAAATATGAATCAAAGGTCTTGCCTTGGACAGTTGTAACAGGAAGTGTGTGTATCAGTACTCCACCATCAATAATAATGAAGTCGTAAACATCTGGCGCTACTAGCTCCTCATCGACAGAAATGGTGCTACTTGTACAGGCTTCTGTGATATATACCAACAAATCTGACTTGGTACAAGAGTTGAGGGACCCTTCGGATGACAATGCAGGTGGGTATGGGGAAGATTCGTGACGGAAAAACTCCTCCAAATCCCCCCAGCGGCTGTCTAGTACAAGAAAAGCTTGCCCATATAGCTCTGCATGACGTTTTAAGTGCTGCATTTTCAGCTTAATTGCTGACTTCTTTTGTGTTTTCTTCTCATGGAACAACAGTAAGTTGTTTCGCTTGATAGGTGCTGTCAGAGGTGTGTCATTTGAGTCAAGCACACTCTGTCTGAAGTTGTTGTACTGTTCTTGTCCTATACACTCGACTTTATGGACAGATACGGCAGCAGCCGCAGACTCACACACCTTGTTGTCTAATGTAACCAGATCTCCACTGTGCTCCTCAAAAGGATTCCCATTGCTCAGCAACACCTCCATCAGGTCTTTGGCATGGCGTAGAAATCGTTGCTGAGATGCATATCCTTCCTCATAATGAGGGAGTTCTTGATCATCATCGTTATCGTTTGCACCAGTAAACTCCTCAACGACACGGCTGATTTCCGGCCCAGTCACGATCCAGCGTTCCAGCATGTCCGGGTTCTCTGTGGGACCGATAATGCTACCAACTCCTTTCACCCTTTTGTTGGCTTGCTCGTGTGCTTGATCAATGGGTAAGGATGAGAAACGGTGATTGCTTCGAGTTATTGTCCAGTATCCCTTCTCAAACTCTACTTGGATGCTATCTGGTAGAACTTCCAGGTCTCAGGATAAAGATTGGAATCCACCTGGCATAATTCTGGTGATCGAGAGCAAAGAACAGAGGCACAAGCTTCCACAGGGTAGTGACCATGAGTTCTAACTTCCGTTCCCGATGTGCCCGGATGAACATGAATATGATCTGTTGGTACTTGTGTATGAGTAGCCAGAATTTGAATGTTGGACTCTGTTCAGAAGCTACCACTACGCAATCCTCAAGAACCATCTCGGTCCCACTGTCTTCGTAGGCTCGCTTCAGAAGGCTGTCGAGTACCATAACAGTAACTTGATGGGCATATCTTGTTCTCATTACATTGGATGCTTTCAGAAAAGCTGTGGCTGCTGCTTCTGTCTTCACGAGCCCAGCTTTTTTCAGGGTTTCAGGCCATCCCGACCAACGCAGAAGATCTCCCATGGTGCTCCACAAAGCCATTTCAATGTGGAGCTCACTTGGCATAACCAGAAACTTGTCTTCCCTCAAGATGTCAGGGAAGGTCCACTTCATTTTTTTTGCTAGGTCATAGAGTGGTTGGTCCACTACCAACACAGGGACTTGGTGTGGGTTGAAGTGCTCAGTTGTTTTTTTCACCAGTTCCATCCCATGTCGAATCATTTCTGGAGTGGCGGCTTTTTCATGGAAAAGTGGCAGGAGGGCTTCAATGCCTTTTTCTGGTTGTCCAACAGTATCTGATCGAGCAGCATGGTATGAAGACCACATCGCTGGAGTGCGTTTTTCTATATCAGAATCCACATATAGGGTGTCATGTACTGCAGTTATCCATGCCTGTTCGTGCTGTTTCTCCTCATCGAATGAACTTGTTGCCACTGGTTGCACATCTTTTACCGGAGGTTGGGTGACAAGATTTCGGCCCACAGGTGGTACAAACATATACAAATGAGGCAGGATGGGTTCACTGCTGCGTGCTCCTCTTTGCTGTGCATTGATTCGTAGACATTCTTGATCCAACCCAGGCGTCTGTGATGAAGGAAACTGAAATATTGAAATACCAGTTCCATGGAAGGATGAGCTGCAGTGCGTGATGTGGGATTGTGATCCAAGTTATCCAGGGCTGCAACTGTGAAAATGTGGTGATGCAAATTTGTAGGACAGACTATATCAGCGTTGTTCCTTGTATGATCTGCAATAGCCTGTGCAAATCTAGTTTCAATGCTGAGGACTTTCTTATATGACACACTCAGAGCATATTTGTGTAGTAGTTCTACCAGCTTCTTGCTTCTTGTTTCGGAATGCAATTTGAGGGCCAGGAACACTGCCAGTGGAGGCTCACAATTCAAGTTCGTTGAAAGAGAAGTCATATTTAGCATGGCCAACTGACTCACAGAGAGGATCTGCCTGGAATTCTCTTATTCTGGTGATGATTTGGGTCCTGCGAGTAGTTGACGGAAGAAATACTTTATACGTTGTGGAACAGATGATTCTTCGCAACCATTGGGAAATGAACCATCAAACTTGAATGCAGTGTCATGATCAAAAACAGCTTTACGGAGAATCGATGCTGCCATTAGTAATGTACGTGCTTCCTCATCTGGTGTTTGAGTTGCATCTGATATGATCTTTCTAGCCATCTTCGAACAAACGATGAAAACTCGGTCTCGGATACCTTTCTCCTCTGTCAAATTCGGGAAGTGTTCCAGGACTCTATCCTTTAGGCGTCTCCGGTTCACAGTCTTCTGGATTCCATGTTGTTCTAATCTCTCGGTCATCATATCTGTCAGATCTTGCAATGCAAAAATTCTATGACCTCCAGTGACTTCTTCCTTTATAAATTGGAGCAATTCATTTTCTGTTGTGGCCTCAAGATTTTCGCTAGCTCTGTCTTGCTTACAAATTGCATCGTAGCGGCGATTGAACCCTGTGTAGCAATTCCGATGGTACTTGGCTTCAATGGCGACCAGATCGCCTTCAGCAAGGAGTGCCACAATACGCTCTTCCCCCAGCGCGACTGCCTTATCATGTATCTGTTGGGTGAGTTTAACCTTCTGGAAAGAATGGTCTGCTTCATTTGTTTCATCACCACAGAAGATACACAGATTACGATTAACAGCTGCATTACTCCGCCGGGATCTTTTTCTTACAGGAGGCAATCCTTCATTATGACTTTTTTTTGCATGGTCAAGTGCTGATGCCCTGTAAAGTTGACGACAAGATTTATGCCAGGATGCATGATTCTTCTGCATGGATTCTTCATCTGGAAGTTCTATGTCTGGGTGGGGAGCAGCACCAATTGCTCTGAACTGACTTGCGAGCCTGGTGATTTCTCTGTAGGCTTCCTCTCTACGACTGGCGACTGGATTCGCAAGAGGACAAACAAGCACTTCCTCAGTTTGCTTTTGGCACAAAATACACAACTGCCATATCGTTGCCCCAGCCATCTCAGAAACAACCTGGAAAGACACCAAGAAAAAATACCCCATTTGTATCGTCACATTTTGTATTTATTGTCTCATTGGTATGAAATACCATATAAGATATATTCCAATCATGTTTATTTTATTTTTATTCAATTACTCATACATGAAAACCCATATATAGACACCAAAATCATCATTCTAGGTTCCATACGACAAAAGTTATGAGGCGTAATGCAAAAAAAAAAGAAAATGGCAGCCATCTTTGATTTTGGCAGCCATTTTGAATTTTTTTATCTGAGAGCTTGACACTCGAACCAAAATTGTTCTATAGACCCTTACCATCAAATTGGTACTGAAAACGAAACTTTTGCATCAATTTGAAATGAAAAGAGAAAAATACCCATGCATGGCCCCCCACTAGAGTGATGTTTTCAGAGTATGCAGGTACCGGGGAGCGCCGGGGGTGGCGCCACCAGTCGTGAACATGGAGGAAGCAGTACAGTATATAGTGTAATACTAATAATAATTAGCACATGATAATAATAATAAGGACTTAATTCCCTTCCGCGCCTTTATACTCGCATAATGCGTTATACATCGCATAATAAAACATGGAGGTTAGCAGACTTTAAAAGTGAAATCGACCACGTTCTGTGGCTCCCATCTTGTCTTTTTGCATTCGCTCTCATTTCACCAACTCTGTGCCGATATAAGTAGCCATTGGATACTGGAACCAAGAATCCGACTTCCTGTTCTAGATTAAAGCAATATTCGCCTGCATTTAGACGACGTTGTCATTCACCCCTACTGTAAGTATGGAGTGAATCTTTTACTGTAAGTACGGGGTGAATCTTTTACTGTAAGTGTGGGGTGAATCTTTTATTGTAAGTACGGGGTGAATCTTTTACTGTAAGTATGGGGTGAATATTTTACTGTAAATACGGAGTGAATCCTTTGCTGTAAGTATGCAGTGACTGTTTTACTGTAAGTATGGGGTGAATCTTTTACTGTAAGTACGGGGTGAATCTGTTCCTGTAAGTACGGGTTGAATATGTTACTGTAAGTATGGGGTGAATCTTTTACTGTAAGTACGGAGTGAATCCTTTAGTGTAAGTATGGGGTGAATCTGTTACTGTAAGTACGGAATGAATATTTTACTGTAAGTATGGAGTGAATCTTTTACTGTAAGTATTGGGTGAATATTTTACTGTAAGTATGGGGTGAATATTTGATTGTATGTATGGGATGAATATTTTACTGTAGGTACAGGGTGAATATTTTACTGTAAGTACGGGGTGAATATTTTACTGTAAGTATGGGGTGAATATTTTACTGTAAGTACGGAGTGAATCTTTTACTGTAAGTATGAGGTGAATCGTTTACTGTAAGTCTGTGGTGAATCTTTTAATGTAAGTACAGGGTCAATATTGTACTGTAAGTATGGGGGTGAATCTTTTACTGTAATTATGGGGTGAATATTTTACTGTATATATGGAGTGAATCGTTTACTGTAAGCATGGGATGAATATTTTACTGTAAGTACGGGTTGAATATTTTACTGTAAGTATGGGATGAATCTTTTACTGTAATTATGGTGTGAATCTTTTACTGTAATTATGGGGTGAATATTTTACTGTACATATGGAGTGAATCTTTTACTGTATGTATGGGATGAATATTTTACTGTAAGTATGGGATGAATCTTTTACTGTATGTATGGGGTGAATCTTTTACTGTAATTATGGGGTGAATATTTTACTGTAAATATGGAGTGAATCGTTTACTGTAAGTATGGGATTAATATTTTACTGGAAGTATGGATGAATCTTTTACTGTAAGTATGGGGTGAATCTTTTACTGTAATTATGGGGTGAATATTTTACTGTAAATATGGAGTGAATCTTTTACTGTAAGTATGGGATGAATATTTTACTGTAAGTATGGGGTGAATATTTTACTGTAAGGATGGGGTGAATATTTTACTGTGAGTACAGGGTGAATCTTTTATTGTAAGTATGGAATGACTATTTTACTGTAAGTAGGTGGTGAATATTTTACTGTAAGTACAGGGTGAATATTTTACTGTAAGTATGGAGTGAATCTTGTACTGTGCGGAGTGACTCTTTTAATGTAAGTATAGGATGCATATTTTACAGTAAGTACAGGGTGAATCTTTTACCGTAAGTACGGGGTGAATCTCTTACTGTAAGTATGGGGTGAATATTTTAATGTAAGTATGGGGTGAATCTTTTATTGTAAGTATGGGGTGAATCTTTTGCTGAAAGTACGGGGTGACTCTTTTGCTGAAAGTATGGGGTGAATCTTTTACTGTAAGTATGGGATGAATCTTTTACTGTAAGTAAGGGGGAATATTTCACTATAAGTATGGGGTGAATATGTTACTGTAAGTACAGGTTTAATCTTTTACTGTGAGTATGGGGTGAATCTTTTACTGTAAGTATGGGATGAATATTTTACTGTAAGTAAGGGATGAATCTTTTACTGTAATTATGGGGTGAATCTTTTACTGTAATTATGGGGTGAATATTTTACTGTAGATATGGAGTGAATCTTTTACTGTATGTATGGGATGACTATTTTACTGTAAGTATGGGATGAATCTTTTACTGTAAGTATGGGGTGAATATTTTACTGTAATTATGGGTTGAATATTTTACTGTAACCATTGAGTGAATCGTTTACTGTAAGTATGGGATGAATATTTTACTGTGAGTACAGGGTGAATCTTTTATTGTAAGTATGGAATGACTGTTTTACTGGAAGTATGGGGTGAATATTTTACTGTAAATACAGTGTGAATATTTTACTGTAAGTATGGAGTGAATCTTGTACTGTGCGGAGTGACTCTTTTAATGTAAGTATAGGATGCATATTTTACTGTGAGTACAGGGTGAATCTTTTATTGTAAGTATGGAATGACTGTTTTACTGTAAGTATGGGGTGAATATTTTACTGTAAATACAGTGTGACTATTTTACTGTAAGTATGGAGTGAATCTTGTACTGTAAGTATGGGATGAATCTTTTACTGTAAGTAAGGGGGAATATTTCACTATAAGTATGGGGTGAATATGTTACTGTAAGTACAGGTTTAGTCTTTTACTGTAAGTATGGGATGAATATTTTACTGTAAGTAAGGGGGAATATTTTACTATAAATGTGCCTACATCAAAAGGAGATGGGATGGACAATCTTTATTGCTTGTCTGGCTAGCAATTATATGCCTACCGGTTAAAGTTTGAAAGCTGGCCGAAGACTGACCAATATGGCGGCCCGGGGGCCGAACCCGCCGTTTTGGCGCCACTACAGGGCTGGCCCGGGCTAACAAGTAAGGCATTGATTGGACAATATTGGAATAATTAATATTACAGAACGATAATATTAATAAGTACTTTAACTCCGGCATTTATATACGCATAATATATTATACTCCTTGTAAGTATGGGGTGAATATTTTACTGTAAGTATGGGATGAATATTTTACTGTAAGTACGGGGTGAATATTTTACTGTAAGTATGGGATGAATCTTTTACTGTAAGTAGGGGGGAATATTTGACTGTAAGTACGGGGTGAATATTTGACTGTATGGAGTGACTCTCTTAATGTAAGTATAGGATGAATATTTTACTGTCGGTATGGGATGAATCTTTTACTGTAAGTAGGGGGGAATATTTTACTGTAAGTACGGGGTGAATATTTTACTGTAAGTATGGGGTGAATATTTGACTCTATGGAGTGACTCTCTTAAAGTTGCATAGTCCGATGGTTTTAAGTTTCTCTCATTTTCTGAGATAAGCATATTAGGTTGATCATTATAATCTACCTCAGTTTAGTTTGAACTAACTTTTATTTTAAATGGCAAACTTTTGAGATATTTGAAGTGCAAACATGCTAAATTAATTTTGGCAAGCTTGCCAAAACTCTAACACCATATGCTTCTGCAGTAACAGGTTCTATTCAATTGCCTCAATATTCACTTATATGTGACGTCAAATGTTTAATAAGTGCACCAGTATCTAAGTTAGATATGTAGAATCAAATCTAGATAATTGTTTTTGTTTTGAAAATTTAATGTTGTCATCGGACCATGCAGCTTTAATGTAAGTATAGGATGAATATTATACAGTAAGTCTGGGGTGAATCTCTTACTGTAAGTAAGGGGTGACTATTTTACTGTAAGTACGGGGTGAATCGTTCATCTCGGCTGGGTATTGATGGATGGCTAGGTCCGTATAAATTAACTCCGGCTGATATAAATGATTAGTGCAATTTGCTGAGCAGGGTCCGGTGAACCTGGCCCGGGTGGCAGCCTTGTGTGACTGGTACTGACCACACCCAACTCAGTCAGGACTGACTGCTGGTGCTGGGTGTGGCTGGTTGCGGGTGTGTGTGTGGGTGTGTGTGGATGTGTATGGGTATGTGTGTGGCTGTGTGTGGCTGTGTGTGGCTGTGTGTGGCTGTGTGTGGCTGTGTGTGGCTGTGTGTGGCTGTGTGTGGCTGTGTGTGGCTGTGTGTGGCTGTGTGTGGCCGTGTGTGGTTGTGTGTGCATGTGTGTGGCTGGCTGTGGCTGTGTGTGGCTGTGTGTTGCTGTGTGTTGCTGTGTGTGGCTGTGTGTGGCTGTGTGTGGCTGTGTGTGGCCGTGTGGGGCTTTGTGTGGCTGTGTGTGGCTGGGCATGGCTGTGTGTGGCTGGCTGTGGCTGTGAGTGAGAGGAGTTTGGAGGAGATGATCAGAGGTGCGTATCCACCACCAGAAGGCGGCCCCATGCCAGGATTACCCCCCCCCCCCCCCCCCCCCCCCCCCCCCCCCCCCACCACCACCACCACCACACACACACACACACACACACACCACACCAACACACGGAGACACGGACAAACCCCCATTAACCACCCACCACCCACCACCCATCACAAACCACCCACCACAACCCACCCACAACCCACCACCCACCACAACCCACTCACCACAAACCACCCACCACCCACCACCCATCACAAACCACCCACCACAACCCACCCACAACCCACCACCCACCACAACCCACCCACCACAACCACCCACCACCCACCACCCACCACACCCATCACAAACCACCCACCACAACCCACCCACAACCCACCACCCACCACAAACCACCCACCACAAACCACAAACCACAAACCACCCACCACAAGCCACCCACTACTCACCACCCATCACCCAACACACACCCTCAACAACTAATGCATTAAGAAGGGTACGAACATACAGGGTGAATTACGAGAAGAAATGGCATTCAAATAAATTGTGGACGTACATTTGACCTTGAAAACTTTCACATATAGAGTTACTAATTTAGGTATAACAAAGTGTACACATATGGGCATTGCGGTGTGAGAAGACAGACTACAATGAAAACAAATATTCACAATGTGTACGAGTACAGATTGAGTTAATAATGTAGTTGTGAGGAAAAGAATTAACCTGAGAAGAGATATTCGACTATGTGTCCTAGTACACATATAGTTAATTTACCCACGCAAACAAACTGGAGACAGAGAGGAAGATGGATTTAACAAAAATTAATGGAGAACATAACCTGCAGGCAGGTCGAGCATCTTGGCTGGAGAACATATCGATACCGTGTCTCGCATCATGAGACGGATAGTCAGTAGCGTGGTACATGTTATCATGATGAGTGGGAAATGTCTTGCATCATCATATCAGTGTCAGATCGTATCGTACATGGATTGGTGATTAGAGATAAGAATAGTTAAATGTTGTTTAGTGTCGAGATAGTGTTCATAGTCAAGAAAGGTGTGAGAAGGAAGCAAGGAAGGACTAGCTTAGAAACCAGCATCCCTCAACCCCTACCCAATTAATGTCAGGAGGGTGGGTGGGTGAAACGACTGGCAGGAACAGGTTCAAGCAGGAGACTGAAGTAAGTGAGAGTGTCATGTGTGAAAGTAGTGCGCGAGATAGAAAGTAGTGCCAAGAAAAAAGTGCAAGTGTTCGCGATCGTAAATTATCCATGTTGACACGCCAACATGCGTAATGATATAGCTATGACAAAGTCTATAAATATAGGTAGTGAAGTATGAGAAAAGAATTAACCTGTGAACAGACATTCACCTATGTGTACAAGTACAAATATAGTTAATGATATAGCGATGAAAAAGTGTATAAATATAGGTAGTGAAGTATGAACAGATATCCGACTATGTGTTCAAGTTTGTTTGTTGTTGTTTTACGTCCTCGCAACATCTAAGGTCATATCAGGATGGGCACCGACTTGGGACAGTGCGCTATTATGGCGACTTTATAGTGCTGCTCCACTGGGAGACCAGGCCAGCAGAACTGTAAGATATGAACGAACCCGTTGAGTTGTGTATGAGAACTGACTTTATTATCCGGCGACGTCACCACTACAACTCCCGTGACCTCTCGTGACCTTCCGTGACCTCTCGTGACCTGTCGCCACCACCGCGCTACGCACGACACACACATACACTACATCTCCCTTTTCCTTTAAAAAGAAGATGTTTACATTCGTGATCAATAACCATGACACATGTCATCACAATATAACAATTATCATTACATAACAACAACAATAACATAACTGTATCAGCAATACACATTCAAATTTTATCAACAATAACACAAAATAAGTCACACCTGCTCCCCCTTATTTTTGTTGTTCATATCTCAGATTAACTAATACCACCACCTCATTTATATTACAGGGCGTATCACCCTCCCATATCGTGTTTTGTATGGCTCGTTACCTTGTTTTGTTTCCTGCTGTTTATCTACTTTGGTCTGCTGTGGTGACCGCTCTGTCATGTCTGGACATTTGAACAAGAATCGTCTGTTTCTCCGTATTCTATGCTTGTCTCTATTCTCAATCTCATAACTTCTTCCTTCCTGCCTATCTTGTTGTGTTACGATACCTGAGACCCACTCCTTCTTATAATCTAGATACCTTACTTTATCCCCCACGTTTAGTTTCACATGTTCATTTCCTGCCCGTCTGTCGAAGTAATCTTTTAGCCTTTCCTGTATTTTGGGTTTTAGATTTGCTTCTACCGTTGGTATCTTCGACCGCAGCACTCGCGACATTAGCAACTGTGCTGGAGAAGCCTTCATAGACTGACTGGTTGTGTTCCTTACAGTCAGTAACATGATATTGACATCCTTATTATCCACGATAGCCTTTTTCATCATTCTTTTAATCGTCTGTATTGTACGCTCAACCTGTCCATTACTTTGCGCATGCATCGGACTCGAGTACACCGCTTTAAACCCATACTCCCTACTGAAACAGTGATATTCCTCACTTTGAAACTGGGGACCGTTATCTGACACGACGATCTTGGGTATACCATGCCGCGCAAATGTCTCTTTCATTACCCTTATTGTCGCTGCACTGGAAGTAGACTTCAACTCAATGACTTCTGGATACTTACTATAATAATCAATGATCATGATGTAATTCTTGCTATTAACCTGGAAAAAGTCTGCACCTACTTTCTCGAATGGCACGTCTGGTACCACATGGCTTATTAATGGTTCTGTGTGCGGCTTGTGTCTGAAACATTGACATATGTGACACCGAGAAATCTTATCCTCCAGCTGACTGCTCAACCCAGGCCAAAATACGTTATCCCTCGCCAACTGCTTAGACTTTACAATTCCCATGTGAGATTCATGAATTTTATCTATAATATTTTTCTGCAAACTCTTTGGTATTATGATTCGATTGTCCTTCAATAAGAGTCCCCCTTGTCTCGTGATCTCGTGCCTGTATGTGAAAAAAGGTTTTACTGCAGCTATTACTTGATTAGAATGTTCTGGCCAACCTGTTACTGTGAGTCTTTCTATTTCTCGCAGAGTCTCATCTTTTTTCGTTTCCACTACAATTGTATCTGTGTCGCCTGATGCAATTTCGATCTCAGCTATTGAGATATCTGTGTCAAACAGGTGTCTTGGCGCTGTGTTGGTTGTGTGAGCCCTGGATAACGTATCTGCAAAATACAAATTGATCCCTTTAACATATGTCACTTTTATATCATAGTTTTGCAACCGCATTCTCATGCGCTGCATTCTGGCTGACAACTCATGCAATGGTTTCGACATTATGGCAACCAACGGTTTGTGATCCGTTTCAATAGTGATTTCTCTACCATATATATATTCATGGAACCTAGTACATCCAAAGCACATTGCCAGCAGCTCCTTTTCGATTACCGCATAATTGCTCTGCGTACTGTCAAGTGCCTTGGATGCCATTGCTACAGGTAACTGACTTTGTAATAACGTTGCACCTAACCCCGATTTTGACGCATCTACTTGCAACGTTATTGGCTCTTTAGCATTATAGTATCTCAGAACAGGGGCACTCATTAACAGTGACTTTAATTTCTCAAACGCTGCGTCCTGTGGCTCCTGCCAATGCCACGCCACCTCTTTCTGTAACACTAATCTTAATGGTTTGGTAATTTCTGACAACCCCCGTATAAATTTGCTCACATACCCAACCATTCCGAGGAACCTCTGCAATGCTTTCTTGTCCTCTGGTGCTTTCATATCTACAATCGCTTGCACCCTATCTTTGTTTGGCTTTAATCCCTCAGCTGTCAACAAGTGTCCTACGTAATTAACCTCTGATTTACAAATTTTTGATTTTGAGGGATTTAACTTCAGATTAATTTCACGTGCTCGTTTTAACACAGCTTCTAGACGTATATTGTGCTCAGCAATTGTACTACCGTAAATCAATATATCGTCCGACACGATTTGCACACCCTCTATATCATTCAATAATTCATTCATTTGCTGTATGAATAGGTCTCCAGCAGTCTTTATTCCAAACGGCAATCTAGTAAATCGAAACCGTCCCCATGGGGTGTTGAACGTGCAAAGCATTGAACTGGCTTCATCCAGTTGTATTTGCCAGTACCCTGAGTTTGCATCAAGAACCGAAAAGTACCGTGCATTGTGTATTTTTGCAACCACTTCTTCTACTGTCCGAATCGGATATGGCCCCCTCAGTATAGCTTTGTTCAATTTCGTCGGATCAAGACATATTCTAACTTTCCCTGGCTTCCTGACAATCGTAATTGAACTCACCCATGGAGTAGGCTCGATTTGTTGCACAATCACCCCTAGCTTTACCATTCTATCAAGTTCGGTCTTTACATCATCCACTATAGCATGTGGTATGCGCCTTGGCGGATCAACTACAGGGTTCACATTCTGGTCAATGTACAGTTTAGCATCTACTTTAATTAAACCAAGCCCTTCAAACACATCTCTAAAATTATTTACCATTTCATTCGCCGCGTTGACGGTAGAGCCCTTTGTTGCTGTTGTTGTTGTCGTTACCTCATCTATTCGTGCAACCAGACCCAACTACACACACGCTTGTTGTCCTAAGATCGGGCCACCAGTGTGAGTTACTTGAAAGATGATGTCCTTTCCCCGTACGTTGAGCTTGATCTCTCCGTCAGGTTTGAATCGCTGTCCGGTGAATGTTACCAACATGCATCGCGACGGTGTCATCTCCACGTTCCTGAGTTTGTTGAACATCTGTCTTGGGATAAGATTCGCTTCCGCTCCAGTGTCTAACTTGAACTTTATCTCCCCCCGTCCGACTGCTACCACTGTGAACCACGGTTCCTTGTCCTCTTCATTCTCATTCATTACCGCTCCTACGAATAAATCGTATTCGTCTTCTACTGCCGATACATGACTTGCGCTCTCCTCACACGTGTTGTTTGGGTCAACTCCCACTTCATGCACCGAGGCAACTCCCCTTTGTTGTGACCGGCACACTTTCACAAAGTGCCCAATCTTATGGCACCCTGCACATTCCTTACCCTTAGCTGGGCACTGACCGCGTACGTGCAAATAACCACACCATTGGCACTGAACTTTGTTGGCAGTCGCTGCTCGGAACGGCTGTACTTGGGGGCGTCTCCAATTTTGGGGGCGTGTCTGTTGCGGTAACCAAGATGGCGTCCACGCTTTGCTCACCCATCATTCCCGCGCTTTGCGCTGGCATAAGAGCTGCGGAAGTATGCTCACTTAGCCGGCACATCTCTATACACTGTTCGAGAGACAAATTCTGCGTCTGAAGCAACTTGTCTCTTAGAATATTGCTTTTTACGCCACACACGAGCCTGTCGCACAATAAAGAACTTTCCAGCTCAGCGTACTCACATTGGTCTACTCGCGTGCGCAATTCTCTTATATACGTCTCCATATTCTGGTCACCCTGGTTGTATGAATGACATTTGTATCTCACCACCGTAATATTAGCCTTTCCCTCGCAGTAAACTCTGAATGCATTAATGAGCGGTTCTATTTTGTCTCGCTCCTCAGTGTCAATCTGCATAGTGCGGTGCACCTTCTGCGCCTCGGCACCCGCAACGTGAAGAAATACAGCACATTGTATCTTCTCCGTCTTATTTACTGCACCAGCAGCCACGGCATAAATCTCATATGCCTGTATCCATGATTGCCAATTCGTGCTCAAGTCGTCCTGTAAATTCAGTGCCGCCGGCGGCTTCAGACCTGTGAGCACCATTGTTCGTCTCCTACTCTGACACCATGTAAGATATGAACGAACCCGTTGAGTTGTGTATGAGAACTGACTTTATTATCCGGCGACGTCACCACTACAACTCCCGTGACCTCTCGTGACCTTCCGTGACCTCTCGTGACCCGTCGCCACCACCGCGCTACGCACGACACACACATACACTACATACATGACCTGATACCCCCACTCAGTCACATTATCCTGACACTGAGCCAACCAGTCCTTGTCATATCCTAATAATGCCAAGCGCCTGGTTAGGAAGAGACAAGTATAAATTTTTAAGTCATTGGTTTGACTCGACTAGGGTTCAAACCCATAAACCCATGGGTTCAGATCCCCCTATCTCCCAAAACAGGAGACGGATGCTCAACTCATTCGGCCACTGTCTGTGTTCAAGTACAAATTGAGTTTCTAATTTAGTTCTGACGAGGTGTATACATACAGGCAGTGAAATATGAGAAAAGAAATTACCATTTGAACACTTAATTATTTGGACATAGATAGCTCTGTCAGCATTTGGTTTCAGTGATAACAGGTTTTTAATAAATTCAGTTTATATTCCTTTGTGTCCAGGGAAACATGTTTAATAGATTGGAATGAGCAGGGACTCTCATTTGTGGTCATTGCTTGGGCTCAAGGAACCACAAAGCACCCACCACCACCACTACCGCCACCAACTAACCCTCCACACCCAGTGGGGAAAGTGCGTATAAAAGACCCCTTGCAGCTTATCGGAAAGTGTAGCCTATATGGTGGCAGCAAGTTTGCTCCAAAGAAATATGTCAGAATGACCATATGTTTGATGTCCAATAGCTGATGATATGACAATCAATGTGTTCTAGAGGCATCGTTAAATAAAACAATCTTTAGTTCTATTAGTGATTGTAGCTACATGTTACATTGTTCTTAGTCATTTACTTATCTCACTTCTCATTACATAACCTCTTATCTGTGCCAGCACTCTGCAGGAAAACACACTTGACTGGCCTGCAACTGAGAAACAAATAAGGTGATGTTTTTCACACTCAGTCCTTCACATTCTTTGTGCCCGTCAGTAATGAATGCACCAGTACGAAGGTACAAACCAACTGACAAGTTTGTCTCAACAACTCTTCTACTCACTACTATTCAGGCGGATCCTAGCAACTGTCTGTCAGTCTCCACCTATCAAATACCATAAACAATTCATAAGAAAGGAAGGGAAGACAAGTCATTCAAGATTGACAGTGATAAGGTTGAGCTTTATTACTACAACTCTTTGTAAAATATCCCGATAATGACGCATTGGTGGGGGGAATGCAAATGTTCTACTTATGAAAAAGGTATATAGGGCCGGGTGAATAGATGTGTTTATGTAGTTGCTGGTGGTACTTGACTCATTGTAAATATACATTGTGGTGCTAGTAAGATAGTGTGTAAGGGGCACTTGGAGCTCTACCCACTACCCCCTCCCCCCTCTGCTAGTCACGGATCACCATGCACTCAGCTCAGGGCAGGTGGTGACCAAAGGAGCCACGGCGCTTGGTGGTGGTGGTGGGCAGATCACTGTAACCATGGGGACCCGGAATGCTTGATTCTCATTGGTAGAGCTGTAGTTGCTTGATTCTCATTGGGAAAATGTGGTCAGGTGATATGCCATACTGGATCCATGTACCATATAAGAATAAACCTGAGGGCTTGGTTCTCTCTCTTCTTTCACTCTTTATACTCTTCCTTTCTCTGTTTGCCTGTATTGATTTCACCATCGCCTGCCTACACAACAACAGATTCCAGCCATGAACTTTACATCTTGTTCACCTACTAGTGACCTGCCACCCTGACTCACTTACAACCTGCTACACAGACCCACATGGTTCCTGCTTACTTAACCAAAATCAGTGCCTACAGCCCATTGAACCTGAGTCGCATGTGTGTTACACACAGCTCAGTGGTGAACTGCTTCTTTTGGATTCTCTAGAGTGAGTTTGTGTCTGCATAGCAAGTGCAAGGAGTATAAGGTGACTGGGCTCACACAGCCAGCCAATCAGAGACCCCCTGCAGGCTTGGAGGGGCGGCGCCCAAGAGGGGACACCTGCCACTCAACCCCAGGGCAGGTAGTGTATGCAGAATGGCTGGGTGTACTTACCCAGCAGTGCCATGGTAACAAGTAGTCGTTATACAGTTACAATAAACATTAATATATGTTTCCATTCCATTTGCACTCTTCCTGGTGCATGGAGGGAACATTTCTGTAATTAGTAACAGCATCTTCATATCTGGAAATCATATCGCAATCACGTTCACTGCGAATCATAACATTTCCACATAGCATTCATATATCACACAGCGAGTGGGCACCCATTGCGTCGCTATTACATAACTATGGTCCCCAACTCCGTCACCCGAGATATTGATATAATTCCAAGCTTGTCTACCATGACCGAAATATATTTTAACACTACGATCAAATCTAGGTAAGTGTTGTGGTTTATCGAAAATATTGTGTTAGAACTCTACCCCCCTGAATGACAATAGGTGTACATTCGAATGCTGCTGCAGGCACTTTATCTGTCATTACCATCACCCCCACAACAGTATGTTTACGTGTCAACTTAGTTCAAGTATCTTCAAAGTTAACCCTTTAAAATGCAAGGTTGGTTGGTTGTTGGGGTTTTACATCCTGGCAACATAGAAGGTCATATCAGGATGGGTACTGACTATGTTGACTCTATAGTGCTGCCCCACTGGGAGATGAGGCCACCAGGATCAGGACCTGATATCCCACTCAGTCACATTATCCTGACACTGAGCCAACCACATCTTGCCCTATCCTAATAATGCCGAGCGCCAGGCTAGGAAGCGAAATGTATAACATTTTAAGTGATTGGTTTGACTCGACCATGGTTCAAACTCATCGGCTGATAATCCCACCCCCATCTACCAAAACGGGAGATGGACGCTCAACTCATTCGGCCATCCCATCTGGTCCGCGGTCCGTCAGGTGCGAGGGGCATTGTGTAGAACTAGAACTGGGCTTGCTACTCGCCATGTCAGTACGGGCGTGCTAGTCTATCGCAGGCTATCACGTGTTGCATTCCCTGGCTTCTGATTGGGTGTCCGGTTACTAATGAGCATTGTCGGCCACTCCACACCCCACACATCACCCGACCCCAAGTGTGACCAGCCACCGCCCGGCGAGCGTGGGACAGGCACCGGGCAATCGGAGACCGGCACGCGGGGGACGGCGGGAGGGCGAACAGGAGGGAGAGGCGGGGGAGAGGATGGGGCGGGGCGGTGGGACGGCGGGCTTCAGGAACAGGAGGGAGAGGCGGGGGAGGAGGATGGGGCGGGGCGGGGGGACGGCGGGAGGGCGAACAGGAGGGAGAGGCGGGGGAGGAGGACGGGGCGGGGCGGGGGACGGCGGGTCGGGGAACAGGAGGGAGAGGCGGGGGAGGAGGATGGGGCGGGACGGGGGGGGATGGCGGGCTTCAGGAACAGGAGGGAGAGGCGGGGGAGGAGGATGGGGCGGGGCGGGGGTATGGCGGGGCTCGAGAACAGGAGGGAGAGGCGGGGGAGGGGGGATGGGGCGGGGCGGGGGGATGGCGGGCTCGGGAACAGGAGGGAGAGGCAGGGGAGGAGGACAGGGCGGGGCGGGGGGATGGCGGGGTTCGGGAACAGGAGGGAGAGGCAGGGGAGGAGGACGGGGCGGGACGGGGGGATAGCGGGTCGGGGAACAGGAGGGAGAGGCGGGGGAGGAGGACGGGGCGGGGCGGGGGGGATGGCGGGTCGGGGAACAGGAGGGAGAGGCGGGGGAGGAGGATGGGGCGGGGCGGGGGGATGGCGGGGCTCGGGAACAGGAGGGAGATGCGGGGGAGGAGGGACGGGGCGGGGCGGGGGGATGGCGGGTCGGGGAACAGGAGGGAGAGGCGGGGGAGGAGGACGGGGCGGGGCGGGGCGGGGGGATGGCCGGGCTCGGGAACAGGAGGGAGAGGTGGGGGAGGAGGACGGGGCGGGACGGGGGGATGGCGGGTCAGGGAACAGGAGGGAGAGGCGGGGGAGGAGGACGGGGCGGGGCGGGGGGGATGGCGGGTCGGGGAACAGGAGGGAGAGGCGGGGGAGGAGGACGGGGCGGGGCGGGGCGGGGGGATGGCCGGGCTCGGGAACAGGAGGGAGAGGTGGGGGAGGAGGACGGGGCGGGGCGGGGGGATGGCGGGTCGGGGAACAGGAGGGAGAGGCGGGGGAGGAGGACGGGGCGGCGGGGCTCGGGAACAGGAGGGAGAGGTGGGGGAGGAGGACGGGGCGGGACGGGGGGATGGCGGGTCAGGGAACAGGAGGGAGAGGCGGGGGAGGAGGACGGGGCGGGGCGGGGGGATGGCGGGTCGGGGAACAGGAGGGAGAGGCGGGGGAGGAGGACGGGGCGGGGCGGGGGGATGGCGGGGCTCGGGAACAGGAGGGAGAGGCGGGGGAGGAGGAGGGGGGGGCGGGGGGATGGCGGAGCTCGGGAACAGGAGGGAGAGGCAGGGGAGGAGGGGGCGGAGCGGGGGAGGAGGACGGGCCGGGACGGGGGGACAGCGGGCTTCAGGAACAGGAGGGAGAGGCGGGGGAGGAGGATGGGGCGGGGCGGGGGGATGGCGGGGCTCGGGAACAGGAGGGAGATGCGGGGGAGGAGGACGGGCGGGGCGGGGGGATGGCGGGGCTGCGGGAACAGGAGGGAGAGGCCGGGGAGGAGGGGGCGGAGCGGGAAACGGCGGGCCGCGGGAACAGGAGGGAGAGGCGGGGGAGGAGGACGGGGCGGGGAGGGGGAACGGCGGGCTTCGGGAACAGGAGGGAGAGGCGGGGGAGGAGGATGGGGTGGGGCGGGGGGGCGGGGGGACGGCGGGCTGCGGGAACAGAAGAGGAGGCGGGGAGGAGGAGGGCGGGGGATGCGGGTCGGGAACAGGAGGGAGGCGGGGGGAACGGGGAAGGCGGGGATCGGCCGGGAACAGGAGGGAAGCGGGGGAGGAGGATGGGCGGGCGGGGGGAGGCGGAGCTCGGGAAACAGGAGGGAAGGCAGGGGAGGAGGGGCGGAGCGGGGGAGGGGAGACGGGGCCCGGACTGGGGGACAGCGGGCTCAGGAACAGGAGGGAGAGGCGGGGAGGAGATGGGCGGGGCGGGGGATGGCGGCACAGGGGAACAGGAGGGAGATGCGGGGGAGGAGGGGAAGGGGCAGGACACGGGGAAAGAGGAGAGGGGGAAAGTGGTGGGGGGACAGGAGGGTCGTGGAATCAGGGTAATAACTAATACGTCTACATTCATTGCCGCATAACGCATAGCCCATAATGCATAACACATAACGCATAACACATAGAGCATGCCCCATAACGCATGCCCATACCGCATGCCACATACTGCATGCCACATAAAGCATAACGCATAATGCGTAATGCATAATGCATGCCACATAAAGCATTCTGCATTACACATGCCAGATAATGCATAATGCACAAGGCGTAATGCATAGCATATGCCACATAATTCATGCCACATAATTCATGCCACATAATGCATAATGCATGCTGCATAACACATGCCACATAATGCATGCCACATAATGCATGCCACATAGCGCACACAACATAATGCATAACACTTAATGCATGCAGCATAACACATGCCACATAATGCATTCCACATAATGCATGCCACCTACCACATGCCACATAATGCATGCCACATAATGCATGTCACATATTGCATGCCACATACTGCATGCCACATACCACATGTCACATAATGCATGCCACATAAACCATGCCACATAACGCATCTCGCCTAACACATACTGCATAATGCATACTGCATAACGTATGCCGCATGCCATGTAACGCATAACGCATAACGCATGCACAATCATGCATACCACATAACATATGCCACAAAATGCATGCTGCATAACGCATGCCGCATACCACATGCCACATAACACATGCCATATAGCGCATTCCGCATGCCGCATGACAAAGGCAAAAAACCAACCCAAAACCCCCACAAAAAAAACCCACAAACCCCCCTCCGCGAAATCCCCAAAAAAACTCCCTGAAAAAACAACAAGAACGACCCAACCCCCAAACTCCCCCCCCCCCTCCCAGAAAAAACCAACATCGGATTTATTATAGACATCAGTCACACACCCCACCCAATATGGTGCAACACAGGCGGCAGCGGGGGGAGGGGGTGGATGGGGGGAAGGGTGGTGGACAGGAATAAATCGCCAATGAAGATGCACTGCACTGGTCACGTGATGCAATAACCGTGCCGGTGATGACCGACATCCGGGTCACGTGATCACGACGCCGGGCGACGGGTGCTCGGTGCGTTCCTGCCTGTTTGTAGTTGGAGCGGGGGAATTTCTTTTGGGGAAATGGGCAGGATTTGTTTTGGAGAGGGATGCAGATAAATTCCTGGAACGAATGGGGGATGAAGACGCGAGGCACTAATCGCCCCAATCCTGGAATCTGTTTTAATCTAGAGCCTCTGATATGCCATTTCCAGCCATTTAAGGGAGGTTACATTTTGTTCCTTTCTTGAAGATTTATGCTGCCTATCACGGATCAGTCTGAATAGACTTGTTTTCACCATCAGACAGTTGGATAATAGAAAGCCAGAGCCTACACTTTTACCGACCCATGGGATTTTTAGCCTCCCACACCACATAAACATGGTATGAGAGCAACTGGCCTTTGATGATGCTGTACGTTATACACAGCAGTGGAAATCTATATTGGCAGATATGATGGCATGGGAAATCGAACCACCAACCTTCAGATTAGGAGTCTGACCTAGAAAAAAGTAATACATTTTAACCACTCAGCCACAGAGAACAGCACAATAACAGGGTCTTTTTGTGGAGGGGAGGGGGGGGGCAACCACCGCTCCTACCACACCCGCTAGCTACGGCTGGCTGTAATTTTGTCTCCTGGCAATAACCGCATATAAATAAATACACATGCGCCTGGAGACATGATGCATTGCATATTTACTCATCGCAAAGTGGCAGCATGACCTGCAGGTCCTAGTAGTACTACTTATTCACATTATCCTGACACAACAGGCAGCCATGCCTTGTCAAAGTAAAGCTTGTTTTATTTAACGACGCCTCTAGAGCACATTAATTTTTGTACCATCAGCTATTGGATGTCAAACATATGGCCATTCTGACATATTTCTTTGGAGGAAATCTGCTGCCGCGACGTAGGCTACTATTTCTGATAAGCAGCAAGGGGTCTTTTATATAAACATTCCCCCAGACAGGACAGCACATAACACCGCCTTTGATGAACCAGTTGCGGACCAATGTTTGGAATGGAAAATAGCCCAAACTGCAAATTGGCCCACTGAACAGGATCGATACGATGATCGACACCTTCAAAGGTGGACACTCTACTGCCTAAGCTACATCCCGCTCCCTCCAGCCCTTGTCCAATCTATCCTACCTACAATGCCGAGCATCAAACACTGATATTACAAGTACCAATTTTGTAAGTTTTTCATTTGGTTTGACTCGGCCGGCATTTGATTCCTTCCTTAAAGTTGCATAGTCCGATGAAAACATCAAATTTTCAAAACCAAAACACTTATCTAGATTTGATTCTACATATTCAACTTAGATACCGGTGCACTTATTAAGCATGTGTTGCTGCATAGAAGGGCATAATAAGTCAATTAAGAGAAACCGTTACTACTGAAATCTATGACGTAGGGGTTTTGGCATGCTTGCCAAAATTAATTTGGCACGTTTTGACGTCAAATATCTCCAAAGTTAGCCATTGAAAATAAAAATTACTTCAAACTAAAGTAAAGTAGATCATAGCGATCAGCATGATGTATTTATCTCAGAAAATGGTAGAAACTCAAAAGCATCGGATATGCCACTTTAACTTCCCACATGCAAACTAGACATTCATTGCCACATACATACACACTCCACCCGGCTAGGTCACGTGGTGTGAAACATGGCTTGAGGGGAGGTAGGAGTAAGCAGAGCTAAAATTAGATAAAATATTCACCCCGACCCAATATAGGTGCGAATGACAACTATTTCTAAATCCGAGCAAATAAACGCTTTGGTATGAATCAATTGTGAATAAGAGCAAGGGTGTGGAATTCCTGGTTCCAGCATTCTTTGCTTATCTATATTGAAGTAGAGTTGATGAAATGGGAGAGGATGTAAAACAAAACCAAAAGACAAAATGGCAGTAGCAGAATGCTCTTTAAAAAAAAAGAAATTTGTATGGGGGTATTTATGCTGTCCATAGCATGTAAGTTCGGATGATCGAGCTTGTTTTCAATGCTGGGCAGTTATAGTTTTGTGTTTCTTAAAGTTATATCATGGGTTAGTGATCTATGTTAGTGTTTTGGGGTTTTCTTGGGAAGAGTTTTCCACTTTTTTTCTAATTAATTCTATACTAGCCTAATCTATTTACACCTTATAGGCTTGTACGTAGTAGGAGGTTGGGCTATGTTTGTTTGGATTTGATTTCATTATATTGTTGGTGTACATGTTATCTGGCTTTTATATTTCCGGGTTTCCAGTCATGGGCTGTCCAGTTGGTTGGCCATGACATACCAGATGCCCCCTTGTGGTGCAGCTTAGTTGGGTTTCCCGGTTTTATTTTGCACAGATATTTGTTGTATGTTTTTAGGTCAGGAATTTGTCTTTCCTTCACCATTTGTGTGTTCCATACCTTGGCAGCCATTTCCAGTGTGCTCCTTTCATGGGCTTTGATTTCGCTTCTGGTTTGCCTTAGTAGTGGTGCATTGTTTGCTCTGGTGTTCCTTAGTGGTTGGGTTAGATGCTTAATGTCTTGCCTATATCCATATGCTAATGTTTTTAGGTGGATTATTCTTCTGTTTTCTAGTAGCTTTACTTTAGTTCTTTTGTGTAAATCATAGCTGGGTGTAGTTTGTCTATTCTTAGGCAGATCTTTAGGGCCCTATTTTGTAGTGTTTGCAGTGTTTTTAGTAACTCTTTTTTAGCACCCACATAGATTACATCCCCATAGTCAAAGTAGGGGAGTACCATACCTTTGACATTTTGTATTGACATAACTTCTGTCATATAGTTTCTTAGCTTTGCAAATAGCCACAGTTTGTGGTTTATCCTTTGGATGAGTTCTGTGATACACAGATTGTAGATTAACTGGTTATCTAGCTCGAGGCCTAGGTATTTATAGAGATCTACATTTTCCAGTGTTTGGTTTCCTACCTTGCACTGTAGGTTTATTTCTGGGACTGCTTTATGTGAGAAGAGTACTGTTTTAGATTTGTTTGCATTGATGGTTATTTTATTAGACTCACACCAGTTGTCCAGCTTCAGCAGGAGGTTGTTCAGCTTGGCTGTTACTTCCTGTACTGTGTTTCCTTCTGCATATATGACAGTGCCATCCGCGTATAGTTTTCTAGGTCATTTATGCATAGTATAAAAAGTAGTAGTCCTAGGACTGATCCCTGGGGTACACCACAGGTGACAGTTTGCTGGTCTGAGAGTGTACCATTTACTTTTGCTAATTCACTCACTCCGAAGGGAGAGACAGGAGAGAATATGGTTTAAATAGATTTATTTAGAAAAAGTAATCATAACCTACAGGGAGGTTGGTCAGTCATGGTGCAAGTGGGCGACAGCGACCCGAGCATTCTGGCTTGATCATCAACTCGGTAACTTGAGTAGGTCGAGTAGAGCTGGAGGTGGCAAATAGCAGATCAGTGGAGCAGGTAGTCAAGGAGACAGGCAGTAATGATCAGCGCTCACCCAACAATTAAGTGAGCGCTGATGGAGCGTCAGTGATTTCTACATTGGCTGGATAGGTGGGCACCGGTTTTGTCTTCCATGTGCCAGCCCGCATGAGGCCGGGGAGAGGGAGACCCACTCCTTGGTGTAATTGAACAGTGCCTTATCCAGGATGTGCAGGGTGAAGGGTTTATCTTATTGGAGCGCGTTGGTTGAGGTGATGACTGCTCATACAAGATATTGTGCCATGAGGAGGGGGGGGGGGTGTAGGCTGAGTGAAGGAGGAGGGCAGGGCGAGTAGGAAGAGGGAAGGACCTGATGGTGGGAGCAGAAGATCAGGTACGAGCAGAGATGCGTTGTCTTGTTTTGCCAGCTCCTGGCGGCCAGAGAGTTATCTTGTACACTGCCAGGAGGCAGATGTGATGCTTCATTGAGTAGCCTGAAAGATAGAGCCAATAAAAGTACTATCTTCCGATATGGTTACTAATTACGGAAATGTTCCGTCCATGCATCAGGAAGAGTGCAAATGGAGAGGGGCATAGATTATTGTTTACTGTAACTATATGACAACTACTTGTTACCACGGGACTGCTGCATAAGCACACCCAGTCATCCTACATACATTAGGGACACCAACTGCCCTGGTGTTGAGTGACAGGTGCCCCCTCTTGGGCGCCACCCCTCCCAGGCTGCAGAGGTGTCTGATTGGCTGGCTGTGTGACCCCAGTCACCCTGGTACTCCTTGCACTTGATGGCAGACCACACACTCACTCTAGAGATACCAAAGGAAGCAGTTCATCAGTCAGCTGTGTGTAACATTACACCCATAGGACTTAGGTTCAATGGGCTGTAGGCATGATTTTGACTGAACAAGGAGAAGCTATGTGGGTCTGTGTAGCAGATTGTAAGTGAGTCAGGGTGGCAGGTCACTAGTAGGTGAACAAGAGATGTAGCAATAAAGCTCAACCTTATCACTGTCAATCTTGTGTGACTTGTCTCCCTTTCTTTCTTATGAGTTGTGTTTTGGTAATGAGTTGGGGGAGACTGGCAGACAGTTGCCAGTATCCTCCTGATAGTAGTGAATATAAGAGGAGTAAATGCGACTGCCTGCAGTTGACTCTTCAACTGGTCGAGGCAAACCAATGACTTAAATATTTGTACTCGTGGTGTCCTAGCCACACGCTCGGCATTATTAGAATAGGGCAATGGCTGGTTGGTTTAGTGTCAGGGTAATGTGACTGAGTGGGATATCAGGTTATGGCCTGCTCTCCCAGTGGGGCACCAGTATAAAGATAAAGTCGGTACCCATCCTGACACTAACCATCAATGTTGCCAGGATGTAAAACTCCAACAACTAACCAACCAACCAACCACACCCACACCCATACCCACACCCAGACCCACACCCACACCCACACCCACACCCACACCCACATGCACAGGCACACGCACACACACACTCACACGAACACGCACACTCACACCCACACCCACACTCACACTCACACTCACACCCACACCAACACTCACACTCACACCCACATCCACATCCACACCCACACTCACACTCACACCCACACCAACACTCACACTCACACCCACATCCACACCCACACTCACACTCACACCCACACCCACACCCAAACGCACACCCACACCAACACGCACAGGCACACGCACACGCACACACACGCACACGCACACGCACATGCACACGCACATCCACACACACACCCACACTCACACTCACACTCACACTCACACTCACACTCACACTCACACTCACACTCACACTCACACCCACACCCACACTCACACCCACACTCACACTCACACCCCACCAACACTCACACTCACACCCACACCCACCCTCACACGACCACCCACATCCACGCCCACGCCCACACCTACACCCACACCCACACCCACACCCACACCCACACCCACACCCACACCCACATCCACGCCCACACCTACACCCACACCCACACCCACGCCCACACCCACCCCCACCCCCATACGACCACCCCCACCCACACGCACACCCACACCCACACCCACACCCACGCCCACGCCCACACCCACACCGACATCCACACCCACACGACCACACCCACCCACCCACCCACAGCCACATTCACACCTACACTCACACCCACACCCACACCCACGCCCACACCCACACCCACACCCACACCCACACCCACCACACGACCACACCCACCCACACGCACACCCACACCCACACTCACAGTCACACCCTCACTCACACCCAAACCCACACCCACACCCACACCCACACCCACACCCACACCCACACCCACACCCACACCCACGCCCACACCCACATCCACACCCACAACCACACACCCCCATCCCTCACCCACACTCACACCCCCACCCACATTCCCTCCCACACACACAGACACACTGCCCCACAATGCACTTCTGAATGTGAATCAAGTTGACCTTTGCCCTCCAACTCAACTCGCACTAGTCGATAATTTGATACGGGATTGGCCGATGGAGAATGGAGAAAGCAGCTTCGTAATTCTCTAATCAAATAACCATGAGGTTGCCTTCACTACCTGACCCTCAACTCGGGTCGGTGGGGATTAGACAACTCGCTGCTTTTGCGTTTATCAAAGCCTGCATAGTCCATCAAAAGCATCAAAATTGGCAATTACTAAATAGTTATCTAGAATTGAGCGTATATGTGTGTGTACCTAACTAATGTCTGTGTCACATTACGACGCATCGCACAAGCACTTGGCCAATGGCTAAAATCACTTTCAAATGTTGAGATGCCTCAAACTTTTCTGCACAGAGGGCAAATTTGGACATATATACATACTGCATATGCAACATAGCAGAGAATATGGCCAATGTATGGCCAACATATGGCTAATGTTCCTCCCAGCAAAAAACGCTCGCAATACACTCAAGGTACGCTTGCAGAACGCCGGTGAACGTTATATAGGTAATTCATTCGCCAGAACTACACCTTATACGTACATACATCAAGACATGATGGAGAAACACAAAACATACATTAGACGTACATTAGACATATGTTATCCATACGTTGTCAATACATTGTCAATATGCGGATGGTACGTTTCCGCTGGCTCTCCGTCAGACTGACATAGGTCAACTTAATGAACAACATTTGCCTTATGTACATCTAACGTACATCGACATATGTCTAACGTATACATAGCATATGCCTAACGGAAAAGCCACACATTCTCGAACGTCAAAGGTTTTGTGTATGCACAAAACTTTCATGACCCCTTAACGAGTGACGCCGTATAACGATGAACATTGACATACATTGATGCATACCAACATATGCATAATGAATGCGTACTGTTCGAGTAATGCATATCGACGTACACTGACGTATTGGTGCAAAATCACCTACATTGGCCCATGCTTGTGTGATGCATCATAGTGTGACAGGGCTATAATAGATATTGGTATACATAGGAAGCGCGTGTTGCTGCATTGAAGCTAATGGTGCTGGGTAGACCAATCATGACCTGCTGGGTTCAAGCTCAAGTAGCCCACTCTAAGTGAGTTCTTTCATTAAGGTGCATGGAATCGCCATGTATGGAATACATGGTCAAATCACGTGACCAGATGTTTCAGTGGCCTACCACCTGGCGGACTAACCAGGAATCATAAGGGGATTTAATATAACCTGTTACTATTTAATGCTATTGGGACAGACTTTTGAAATGTTTGCCAACAATCATTTTTTGCACATTTTCACTTCAAATTATTTCCAAAGTTAACCATTTACAATAAAAGTTACTCAAAACTAAAGTAATATCATCATCATCATGCTATCGGTCATGGTGCGACAAAGACTGCTTTCATTACTTGACTGCCGCTCTCCATTTAGCTCTCGGCTGGGAGAGTTGCCTCGATGAGTCGGTCTTAATGTCTCTCAGCTTCAGGTTTCTCTTGATGGTATCCTTGAACCGGAGACGAGGGCGCCCTCTCTTTCGGTAACCAGAAGACAGTTGAGAATAGAGGATCTGCTTTGGTAGCCTGTCTGATGACATCCTCATGAGGTGTCCAGTCGACTGGAGATTCTTTTTGATCAGAAGATCTTCCATAGAGGGCAGCCCCATCCGTTTGAGTATTTCCTTATTTGTCACTTTGTCCTTCCAGGTTAGCCTCATGATTGAACACATATGTCGCATCATGAATGCATGCAGCTTTTTCACCTGTCGTCTGTACACTGTCCAGGTCTCGGCTCCGTATAGTAGGGTGGATAGCACGATTGCACGGTAGATGTTGCCTTTGAATGGACACATGCTGGTTGTTCCAGAGTCTCTGCCATACATTTCATGAAAGCTGGCTGCAAAAGTGTTGAAGTGCTGCTGGCTTTTGAAAGTTACCAGCGGCACTCTCTCGGGGAGCAAATAGAGGTTTCACACGGGCAAGAACATGTCCAGACAGGCGCAAAACTATTTGTCCCTGCAGTGGCTGGTCGGGAGATGTTGGGAGTTCCATACATCAACCGCCCTTAATGCTGCCACAGTGACATGGTTTTCTGTTTAGGGTTTGCTCCCTTAGCCTTCGGTTCTGTCAAGAACCTGTACCACAATGCAGTGGTTTACAACTCTGCAAGGCAGGGGCGTCAAACTCCCTGAAGTATTGCTATACCTGCAATACCTGCATACCGGCAAAGTACTATAGATATTAAAAAACAAGCGAATACATATTCCCCCCGATCTCCAGAGATAGTATGGCTTGTCCGTACTGCTTGAGTGGCTATTATCGAAAAACACCTTGTCACCATCTAACTTATCGAAGAATTTTCGTCCAACACATGTGACCGCAACCCCACTGTCTATTAAAATATACCCGATAGTCCCCCTAACGCACACTCTCACATACCACCGTTTTCCGTCCAAAGTCCAGAAAGTGGAATCCACGAACAGGCATCTACCACAAGGGTGAGATAGGTCGCACCCCTGACCCTGTACTATAAATTGCATACAGTCGTCCAGAGGTGCGGGAGCCAAAGCAGAAATGCAGTGCGCTATCTGCTTCATGCCATCCCACAATACTGACTCCACTGGGATTAAATCACCAGGGGCGATCACCGGCGGTCCCGCGCTAGCATCAGACTGCACACCAGCTTCCTCATTAGTCAACACCGCATCCGTTTTAGTGGTATTCGGGATTGCCAATTGGGTTGGGCCCAAGCCTACAGGGTCCAACCCTAAGCCTCCACTGCAGTCTACCGCCCAGCAGGCAGTGCCATGGTGCAGTAATCATCGATCACCTCAAACATCTCCAGAGATGATTTGCCCGGACGCCAGCAGTCGTAGGCAGCATGCTGCTCACCGGGATTTAAGAGTGAGCACACAAAAGGCTCGACAATTTTGGTCTTGATCACATGCTCACTCATCCCCCTATCTCCCTGCCATCAACCTGCAGCTGCGAACCGTATGCACCATATGATCCATCACAGGCAGTTTGGACACGCTTTTTCCACTGATACCAGCATGCCATGGGATCCACAGGACAGAATTTATATGAGATAATGGGGAGTAGCTCCCTCATTGTTGTCAACCCATGATGCCTCCACGCATCCACACAGTCCTGCATTGGTCCATGCCTCAACAGAGGCAACAGTTGAATGAGAGCTACGTTCTCATCCCACATATTAGACCGCATATCTAACGTAAAGTCCTGCCACCAGGTATTCCACTCTTGCTTAATACCCGTAAATAGTTTTAGACCTAACGTAGGGATATGCGCAGACCTAGCCACAGGATACCTCAAAACATTTTCATCAAGCTCCAAAGTATCCCGATTACGCAACTCCCAGCCAGTCCCACCCCCAATAGAAGTAGGTTCCCGAATCACATCCATTATTGCTGGATGATTCCAGAATAACCATAATTCCTCTACAGAGTACTGACGGCCCACCGGCAGTCCAGGCAGCGACGCAATGGGTAATGCATCACCGTCTGAACTCATCAGGTTAGAAGTCCCTTCTCTACATATATTAACATGAGATTTTCCCACATATACGGAATCCTGAACAACCACACGTTGATGTTGAACAGAAACACCCTCCCCCCCCCCCCCCCCCGCGAAGTAATATCCTCCCCAGATGAGGGCACCGGTGCCCTCAGACCCAGGTGTCCACCACTGCCCCCCTTAGAAGGCACCACCAGATTCGGCGAGTTACCCGGAGAAGCCGGGCGCACACTATGCGGCGGATACTGTGACTCACAGCTATCTAACTGCATCGACTCAGTAACCTTCACACAGCTCTCCCCAAGCCCTAAACTATGTCGGAACGCTAATTTTTCGGCCTGAAAAGCTGCACGCTCATCTGCAAGACCAACCATAGCGGAATCAATGCCGCACCTCTCGGCAGCTAGCAATTGTTCACAACTCTGATTTTCATCTTGCAACTGAACATTCAGCGCCTCACGCATGGATAAGTCCTCCGACTGCCTGATCCAAGCAGTTTGCTGCTCTTCAACTAGGATACGGTTAGAAGTTACCTCTTCTGTGGAAATGTGCCGTGCCGCATTTAGATCTGCTAAATCGTGTGCGAAAGATGGAGCATTGGAGACTCTTAATTCATCCAACACTCGTCTCTCCGCCGCCATTCGGTCAAACTGGACCTGCTTCCAAGCCCACAGACACTGAATACGCATCGACTCCTGATGCTCTACCTCTGTCTGCGACACCGAAAACGTACAACCCATAGACAAATCATTCTCTAATGCGAACATCAAGGAGTCATCAGCGCGGGGCCCTGTCTCCAAAGCCGGATAAATTTCCCTACGACAGGGTTCATAGGGGTCCCGCATACCCCCAGACCTAAATCATCACGATACACGATCAAACTGCTACCCTCACGTACACCCGCCCCGGAATCAGTATTCATCGACAGAGACTGTATAGCATCAAGAGCGAAGCCAACCTTCATTGCACTCCCCGTAAGGCCCTCCCGAGTAGTTTAATCACCTGAGAGGACCTTATGCATCACGTCAGCAGCCACAACATTTTTCAACGCTGTGACACTATCACCTGAATGAGCGCTCAATTGCGTGACAAGCCCCCCGCCCTGTACTGTAACCGGTGTAAACAACGGCGCAATACCCGGCGGCGGACTGCCACTCAACTGCGCTAACTGCGTCCAATAACTATCAGACACCGCGATGCCTTCAGCGACCCCGGGCGACACCACTGGTGCAGGCATGGGAGTGGCTATGCCCCCCCCCCGACCAATTAGCACCTAGCGGCCTTCCCTGATGATGCCGGCACCTGTATTTGGAATGAACATATCACATACATCCCCAACAGGCATTAACAGAGCGCGGTGAGGTGTACTCACCACAGAAGCGTCCACGCTCACTGACGGTCGCTCCGTGACGGGATGCCCACCACCATCATTTTGGTATGGGCGCCCACTACGCAGACGGGCTGTCGACATCCCCTCCATATCACTTTATGAAGAGAGTCCATGGCTCAGGTCCAAGACTCACCCCTTACGCAGAAGGCGAGCTGGTCATGGCACGAATGTAATGGCCCACGGCCCTCCGACTGTCACCCTGCCACTCACACATGGAAGAACGCCAAGATCCAATATAAGTATGCTTCAACTTTGTTTACTGAACCAATCTGCTCTCCGCGGCGTCCACAGTCATCTGACCCGCCCCCTCACTCGCCAGATCCCACATTGACTCTATAGGTGGGGTGGGGGGGTGGGGTGAGCTAGCCACACGCAGTAGAGGGCAGCCCAGTCGTGGTCTGCCCAGTGGCTAGCCTGATGCCACCTAGTGCAGTTCAGTGTAACTGCGTAGGTGTGTGGCATAGTCTCCACCGCTACTGCGTGGTAGTAGGGCTCATGTATAGACTACTACACATCTAAAGAAAATGACAGAATTTAGTTTTGATGAAGGTGTCCACATTAATATTTGCATATTTTCACTACACATATCTCCAAAATTAACCGTTTAAAATAAAGTTGCTTGAAACTAAACAAAGTTAATATATTCATCTAAAGAAAATGACAGAAACTAGTTTTGATGAGGGTGCCAATATTAATATTTGCATATTTTCACTACAAAGATCTCCAAAGGTAACCATTTAGAATAAATGTCACTTGAGAGTAATATAGTTAAAAATAACAAATCTAATATCTTCATCTAAAGAAAATGACAGAAACTAATTTTGATGAGGGTACACTATTAATATTTGCATATTTTCAGTACACATATCTCATAAGGTAACCATATAAAATAAAAGTTACTCAAAACTAAAGTGTTATAGTTTATAACAACTGTGATCGGCCCCTTTGTTGGACACTCGGAACTTGACCCTCATGCTCTAGACCCCCCAAGGAAGCAGGAGAACAAGTAAACTTGCTTCTTTCACGTCTTTATTTGCGCTCCGCTGACTGCGGTGTCCACGGTCAAGTGACCCGCCTCTGCCCTGACAGGTCCCACGTCAACTTCCTCGGGGTGGGGGGGAGGTTATTCTAGCCGCACGCAGTAGATGGCAGCCCTGTCGCGGCACTGCCCGGCGGCTACCGTACCGCCACCTAGCGCAGTAAACTGCAATGGTGATGGAGCAGTCCTTGCTGCCACCGTATAGTAGTGGAGTTCATGTCTGAACTACTACAACAACCAAGGTAATAATATATTTATCTAAAGAAAATGACGGAACCTCAAAACCATCATACTATGCAACTTTTCTATACAACCCTTACTAAAAAGAGCTATTCTAAATGCACTTTACAATAAACATACATTATTAATTATATAAGTCAGTTAAGGAACGTTAAACGATGTATTAATTTAATTTACCATATAAAGCACCCTTAGATGAGTGGATGTTCACATGAACAATACAACTTTACTTTTATTCACAAAAAGTTTGAACCCTGGTCGAGTCCAACCAATGACGTACAAATTGATACTTGTCGCTTCCACGGCAGGCGCTCGGCTTTATTAGGATAGGGCAAGGATTGGTTGGCTCAGTGTCAGGATAATGTGACTGAGTGCCGGCTTGGTCTCCCAATGGGGCAGCACTATAGAGTTGCCATGAGTGCGCACTGTCACAAGTCGGTACCTGTCCTGATATGACCTTAGATGTTGCTAGGATGTTAAACAACAAACAAACAAAATGTATTCACAATTGTTACCATCGACTATGAGTACCCATCCGTTGAAGAGCTTGACACAATCTATTTCCCAGGAAGTATTGCAATGAAAATTAGGGCCTAACAACTTTTCTGAGGATCTTAATTGGTCCAGATGTGGTTATTAGTATTACAGTTATTCAGCCCTAGGGTTTTTCGTAGCTGTCAGAGTGTTGTATGACAGACAGTATTTACAGACTTGGAAAGTAATCTAAACCCGTATATTGTTCAAAGCAAATTTGGAGCCTTTTGCATCTGCGTTATATCCTGTGTACCTTAGCCTTCTTAGCTCCCTTAGCCTTCGGTTCTTGACAGAACCGAAGGCTACAGGAGCAAACCCTAAACAGAATACCATGTCACTGTGGCAGCCTTAAGGGCGGTTGATGTATCGGACTCCCAACATCTCCCGACCAGCCACTGCAGGGACAAATAGTTTTGCGCCTGTCTGGACATGTTCTGGCCGGTGTGAAACCTCTATTTGCTCCTCGAGAGAGTGTCACTGGTAACTTGCAAAAGCCAGCAGCACTTCAACACTTTTGCAGGCAGCTTTCATGAAATGTACAGTACAGTCAAGTAATGAGAGCAGTCTTTGTTGCATCGCAACTGACAGCATGATGATGATGATGATATAGCCTATGTAAGTACATCCTCTTCCCTTCGCTGTGTGGAGTAACGGAACTAGTGTTCTCTGTGGTGGAGTGGTTAGAGTGTCTGACTTTTTTCTAGGTCGGACTCCTAATCTGAAGGTTGGTGGTTTGGTTCCCCATGCTATCACCGATGCAAATTTGGATTTCTACCGCTGTGAATAACTTACAGCGTCATCAAAGGCCAGTTACTCTCATACCATGTCTATGTGGTGTGGGAGGTTAAACATTACACATCTATCCAGACTTATCCATTATAGGCACTATACATCTTCAAGAAAAAACCTAGACAGTATAACCTCGTTAAACCAAACTTGAAGGGACCCTAGAAATTTGTTTGGATTAACCGATCATTGGTATAACCAAGCTTTGTCTTTGACTTTGACTTGTGTTTGGCAACAATTTTGGTGCATGATGACTGTAATATACAATGTATGTGCACACTATGATTATTGTTTTCATGCATATACAGTTTGAGCCCATTAAACCAAGCTCAGTTAAATCAAACGATCGGTTAATCCAAACTTTTTCGGCGACCCGTCAAAATACTACCATTTATCATATAAAAAGTCCCAGATGACCTTAAAACCACATGGAAGTTTGGTTTAACTGTACCGGAAGTGGCCTGGGGCTGACAATTTTGTTTGAATTAACCGATACTTTGGATTAACCGACTTTGGTTTAACCAACTTTTTTATATGATGAATGGTAGTATTTTGCCGGGCCGCCGAAAAAAGTTGGGGTTAACCGATCGTTTGGTTTTACCGAGCTTGGTTTAACGGGGTTGTACTGTAATAATATCCAAGGAGTATAGTACACAGGTGTGGGGCAGATGAATCCTGAGCTAGGGGATTTCGAATTCAAATACCGCATTCCACATGCAATAAGTTTTTTATTTCTGGAATATGGCTATGTTGTTATTATTCAAATAACATTCATGTCAGTAATGCATGCCAAAATCACGTGACCCGGACGGTGAGAATGGAATTACCATATAAAGTGTTCAGACGCAAAGCCCTGTAAACGCCAATCCAAAATAATTATCAAAATACAAGATTTGTACCTGAAGGTAATTTGTAATTCTTACTAATTCCACTTTTCTTGAGATGAAATGATTAGGGAGTGATGAACAAACAAAAATAGGAATGTAAACGAAAGAACTTTTTGGCGATTTGATTGCAATGTTTATCTCAATTTTTGGATTGGCGCTGACAGGGTTTTGCGCCTGAACTCTTCATATTGATACATACAGGATGATACATTTCTTACTTCCGGTGACAACCGAATCCATGAACTGGGTGGGTGTGGGTGGCGTGGGGGGGGGGGGGGTAGGGTAGGGGCCAGGGGGGTGCCACAACCACACACAAGCCACAGTCACCTTTATATGACTATAAATCTAGACAGCTGGACAGGTAATATCACCTGAATAGATGATCTGAGAGTTCTGGGGATGACCTGTGATGCACAGCCGACCACATATGTATTCTGCTGCCTTATTGGCTGGTTGTTGGAGTTTTACACCCTGTCAACATCTACGGTCACCCAGCCTCCGGTAACCCAGAATACAAAAGAGTGAATCAAAAGAAGGTTATAGGAGCAGTAGTTGAGTATCAACAGATTGTTTTATTTAACAACGCCTCTAGAGCGCTTTGGTTTTTAACATTGGCTATTGGATGTCAAATGACCATACCAACCAATTATCTATCTGCTACTGAAATGCAGGCAATCAAATGCCTTATCAGCAGCTACTGTTTGGTACGATAACACCAACACTACAACTGGCCAGCATTGAAAACAAGCCTGGGTACCCGGGTTTATATGCTATGGACAGTATAAATACAGCATCAATAAAAAAAAATAAAAAAAATAAAAAAATGTATGGTAATTCTGACATATTTCTTTAGAGGAAACATGCTGCCACCACTTAGGCTACTCTTTCCGATAATCAGCAAGGGATCTTTTATATGCACTTTCCCACAGACAGGACAGTGCACACCACAGCCTTTGATGAACTAGTTGTGCAGTTGAGTATCAACACAATGATATTAATAACAAGCATGAGGAGTATATGCATGCATTAATAATATTTGTGTAAGTACTTTAACCCTCACATCAGGACGGGTACTGAATTGTAACAGTGCACACCCATGGTGACTTTATAGTGCTGCCCCGCTGGGAGACCAGACCGCCAGGCCAGCATCGGTACCGACTTCTGATAGTTTACATTCATGGCAACTTGCTAGTGCTGCCCCACTGGGGTGCAAGGCTACCAACACCATAACCCAATATCCTGCTCAGTCACATTATCCTGTTACTGTAATATCCAGTCCTTGCCAATTCCCCAATATCATGCTAGGTAATAATGACATGCAACAATTTTGCAAGTCATTAGTATGTCGTAATGAGTATCCCTTCCCCCCTCTCTCTTCCCTACCTCCGACCGTTGACTTCTTACATAATCTCCCCCCCCCCCCCCCCCCCCCCCCCCCTTCTCCGGCCTTATCACCCGGCCGCCCTGCTGCTCCCAGCCATTCGCCCCCACTCGCCCCTGCTGCACTCACCTTTTTTTCGCGTATCAACTTCAAATTAAAGGTAACATATTCAGATCTTGGGGTGTGCAGGAATATTAGATAACATCATACAAATGAGAAAATATAATGAATATTATGGAATGCAACTAATATTCGGTAATATGGTACATATTTTGGAAGGTCATAAAATATGCCATGACAACATCGATCAGACTAATGTTGTGGTAGTCATATGGGGGCGTAATCGATTAATCGACTCTGGTCACCCGAGCGACTTTTTGGCGCATGCGCACATCCTGCAGACTCGGGTCGAATAATCGAATAAGCTTCTCCACGCTCGGGTGACAAAAATGGTGGCCCTTTTATTTGTTTTTTTTAGTAGCCGATATAATTACAGCAAAATATAATTTAACTATTTTTATGATCTCATAGTTTAACTGTTTGACTGGTACCGGTGGCTGTTATCCTGCAGGACGGTACCAGCGCAAATATGACGTCATCGCTCCTTGCAAACCCCAGCCAACAGGTGGGTTACTGGGGTCGGGTTGTTTTGCACACGACACGTGTATTTGTCGACTCCACTCGCGCTGTTCTATTTGAAATTCTGACGACTCGGGTAACCGGAGTCACCCGGGTCGTGTTAATCGATTACGGCCTTGACTACTGTTGCCATATTGCTGTGGACCTTGTGAGTAAGTAACCTAATTCCATTGTGTTGTATGCTGCAAATTGTGTATTGGACAGCTATTGTTAGGTCACATTATAATTTATATACATTACATTATATACCATTTTTGTGTAAATAATCCCAAATGAATAATAAATGGCTGAGAGACCAGTGCTTCAGTGTTGACAAAAGAACTTATTCAGCAGAATAAATATTATTGACCAACACAAAAAATGCATTTAACCAGGATGTGGTGGGTGTACATGCATATGCTACTCATGATGAACCCACCAGACGGGATGGCCGAATGAGTTAGAGCGTCCGTCTCCCGTGTTGGTAGATTGTGTGGTCGTGGGTTCGAACCCTGGTCGAGTCAAACCGATACCATCGATACTTGTCGCTTCCTAGCCAGGTGCTCGGCATTATTAGAATAGGGCAAGGAAAGGTTGGCTCAGTGTCAGGATAATGTGACTGAGTGGGATATCAGGTCATGGTGCTGACGGCCTGGTCTTCCAGTGGGGCAGCACTATAAAGTCGCCATGAGTGCACACTGTCACAAGTCGGTACCCGTCCTGATATGACCTTAGATGTTGCTAGGATGTAAACCAACAAACAAACATGATAAATCCACTTGTGACACAGGGAGCACGCGGGTGGTATTTGGGTGAGGCGAGAACTAGCCTATCAGGGAAGATGGGAAGGGCACAGAGAGATTCAGAGAAACAATCATGCAATGGGGGGAGCGGGTATAAATGTATCTTATTTAATAAAGAACCCTACACACTTAATACCCCTGTCACACTACAACGTAATGAGCGAACGTGAGCCTAACGTGGTGATATTTCGTCATTACGTTGATGTACGTTGGATTACGTTATGATGACGTCATAATGACGTTAGACTGACGTTGATCTACGTCACATTACGTCGTGTTACGTCGAGTTACATCAAAGTTTTGGACATGTTCAAAAGTTTCGACGTAGCTCGAACATAAGGGTTTACGTTCGCCGTACGTTCTGTTCACGTTCAGCGAACGTCAATGACGTTAAACGGACGTTAGGCAAACGTTCCTCACTACGTTCCACTACGTTCCACTACGTTCCACTACGTTCCACTACGTTCCACTACGTTCCACTTGTTGACCCACATTAAAGCTGGTGGAAACGTCCATGCGGCGTAATGGGAAAGTCAGGAGAACATCAGGAGAACGTCAGGAGAACGTCAGGAGAACGTGCATTCAACGTACGTTCAACGTCTCATGACGTAGCTAACGTCATGTAACGTTCTTCTGACGATGGAATAACGTTCATAACGTTCCGTGATCGTCATTACGTTGACCTCTCTCGTTGAATGACGGTATCACTACGCGTTACCGATGTTACGCTCTCGTCCACTACGCTGCATCCACGTTCAACTTGTGCCCGAATTTGCATACTACGCCAAGAAGTTCAACATTCTTCACGTTCTCCCTACGTCGACGTCGTTACGTCATAGTGTGACAGGGCCATGACTCTTTTCACTCCACATCTGCTGTGTACTAGTATTTCCTTGCTAATAGTAATACCACGTGCGTAAACATGTAGAACAACAAGCAGTACTACTGAGTTAAACTCAAGCAATGTGGAATGACACACAATTACATAGTTAGGTAATTGTTGGAGTTTTACGTCCAGGCGACATCTATGGTCATATTAGGACGGGTACCGACTTGTGACAGTGCACACTCATGGTGACTTTATTAGTACTGCCCCAGTGGGAGACCAGGCCGGAAACACCATGACCCAATATCCCACTCAATCACATTATCCTGACACTGAGCCAACAGGTCCTTTCCATATTCTAATAATGCTGAGTGCCTGGCTAAGAAGCGACAAGTATACATTTTTAAGTCATTGGTTTTTCTCGAGCCATAGGTTCGAATCCCACGATCTACCAAAACAGGAGGCGGATGCTCAACTCATTCGGCGACCCAGTCTGGTTGACAATTACATATGAAGTAAGGTTTATTAGAATGATCAAACTAATATATTTGCCAACAAACCATAGCAATCAAATCAAAACCATCAGGCTCTAAACCACACACCTGGTGGATGCACTCTAACCAGCGGGCCATCCTTCTCGCCTACAACCACAGCTGAACTATTCAAACCGAAGAAGTCGATACTCTCTCTGAATTAATTAAACTGACTCCCCACACCGGATGGGAGTGTGACCAAAGAAACACCACTACACTGGTCCCTGGCGCCGCATTGATTCGGCAGACGCTTCGGAGTATGTGTAATGATCGTCTGCTTCCATTACGATGACGCAATTACGTTGCATTAATTGCTCAATTTGCCTGTGGAGCCGTTTGAGATAAACCAGTTTTCTAATAGCCGAGACAGAGGCAAAATGCTATTTTGATCAAAGTGAATCTAATGTGAAATAATTGTCAGGAATTGATATTAATGGCAAGCTTGTTTACTGATTTATTTAGTGCTGAAATGATGCTCCTCCATTACTGTAGTGGTCTGCACTGACCTCTCAGGCAAGTAACCACATAGACAGGTAGGCGTGGGTAGTGTGTTGATATCAGGGAGCTTAGGTGGTGTAATGGTTAGCACACTGGCCCAGAATGCAAAGAGATGTGGGTTCGAGTCCCGCTCTGGGCACAATATTTCGCATTTTCATCACCCCCACGACACTGGTTGCCATGACCATGATCCTGTACAAGCTACGCGCTGTATGGTTGTTGAACCTACCCTGTGTATGTAAGTGCGTTGCATTGCCTGTATATATGTAATTGTAAGCATTAAAAGACTTACAATTCCAGGGGGACGAGTGTAGTAGTCTGCACTGACCTCTCAGGCAAGGAGCCGCATAGACAGGTAGGTGTGGGTAGTGTGTTGATATCAGGGAGCCTAGGTGGTGTAATGGTTAGCACACTGGCCTGGAATGCAAAGAGTGTGGGTTCGAGTCCCGCTCTGGGCACAATATTTCCCATTTTCATCACCCCCCATAACATTACCATTAAGAACAATATTTCGGGAATAAAACAAAATTAATACAAAAATAAAATAAAAACAGTGAGCAGTTTGAAATGAGGGAAAACACAAACCCCCGCCTCCCCCCGCCCCCGCCTCTTCCCCCCACCAAGGGTGGGGGGGGAGGTGGGGGGGCTACCATTTCTTCACAACCACTGTGGAATTAGTGAGAATTAAAATCACCTTCAGGTAAATTAAACCAAATTTAATGCCAATTTTTGGAATGTTGTTTACGGGGATTTGCTCCTGAACTCTTCAATTTATTCTGTACCTAAGTCATGACAGATATAAATATTGTAAGTCATTGCTTTGAGTCAGTCGGGTTTCGAACCCGCACCCTTTCAGATGAGAAACCACAAAGCATTATTACCAATCATCAGCTAATCAACCCAGCTAATTCCGTTCCGAATTTGCTTAAAATGTGTTTCCTTAATATTATGCATAGTCACTAATCATCAGATATTGCTTGATATGGCGTTTGAGGACCATGGAACAATGGAGGCATGTCGAGGCGAAATATGGGATATTAAGTTATTATTGTTTTCAAACATTAAACTATTATGTTTACGAGTTGAAACTGAAATTTAAATCCATTTGAGAAGATAGCTAGAAGACCATTAAAGTTATATGGGCTTGGTGAGTCTGATATCAATTCTATTGTACGGGGTAAGATACTAGTAATTCAGGACACGACACGTGACTACTTATTATGGGATTGTATTAATCTAAGTTAGGAGGAAACACAGGTCAAGGTAATGCGGTACAAGGGTGAAGGCCAAATGAGGTAGCAAGTTTGAGTCTCTGCGGGATCCGGGCACTCAACCCCATCAAGTCAATGTCTTAAAGTAGGGTCGTCGGGTGGGGCAGTGAGAAAAGGCGGGTGGTGTTGTCGGACCGGTGTCTGGTGGTGAAGCGCCATCGGTGGAGGCGGCAGGCCGGAAGTGACGTCATATTGGGGAGGCCTGGGTACAAGCGGCGGCTACCAGTGTAGGGGTGCGGGGGCGCCACCTGGAGTCACTTTCCGGCCACCTACATTTAAAAGGGGGAAACTAAAAGTATAGGTCAGAGTGGATAATAGTGGGATCCCTGGCATCCCGTCTCGGTCCCGAATTACACATGTTGCCTATGCAACATGCCCCATTGTACTCCATATTGAATTAACAGATAATAGAAATAAATAAACAAATTAATCAATCCGTGGCTAAATGCACTGCTAGACTAACAACAACAGATAAAATACAATTTTAAAATTGATGGATAAATAAATAAAAGTACACTGATAATTCAAGCAAGCTCTTAGTGTGTATACATGCTAGGCACGATATATGTATACAGGCGGTCACCATTAAATTTCAAATAAACAAACTAATGACCACTAACACAACAAGGTGAAGGCAGTCACGGAAAGTAACTATAGGTAACTAAACAACTAACCAATTGTAGAACTAACAAACTCACAGAGGGTTAGAGGATCTAGCTGAATGCTTACAAACAGAGAAAGAATGCACGCAGTAGATAAGCTACCCAACAAAGTTTGAACACAACAAGGGGAACCACAAGACTATTTCTGTCTAGCGTTGGAAACAAGACATTAGACTTAACCGTTACAGGCAGCATAAATACACCCATCACAAACAAAATATTAAAAAAATATGTGCAGTCAGCACAATTTCGGAATCCAGAATTGCTGTTTGTAACAAGTGAGTTATGGAAACCAATGTTTGGTTGTAACGTCCTGGCAAAATCTGAGGTCATTCCAGGATAGGTACTAAATGTAATAGTGCACACTAATGCAGCTTTATAGTGCTGTCCCACTGGAAGACTAGTCCAGTGGTACCATGAATCAATATTGTACTCATCAGTCAAATTATCCTGATACAGAGCTAAGCAGTTATTTACCTATCCTAGCAATGCCAAGTGCCGGGCTAGGTAGCAACAAGTATTAATTTGGTAAGCTACCGGTTTGATTCGGCTGGAATTTGAATCTCAGACCTTCCGCAGAAGGAGGCAACGTTCTTAACTATTTGGCCACCGCGTACAGTATATATATAAATGATATATAGAATCCATACACATATCCGATGGCCGAATGTGTTGTGCGTCCATCTCCCGTTTTGGTAGATCATGAGATTCGAACCCACGCGCTCGAACCCGGGTCGATTCAAACCAAAAACATACAAATTTATACTTGTCACTTCCTAGCAAGGCACACAGTATTATTAGGATAGGGCAAGGACTGGTCGGCTCAGTGTCAGGATGATCTGACTGAGTGGCAGATATGGTCATGGTGCTGGTGGCCTGGTCTCCCAGTTGGACAGCACTATAAAGTCACCACGAGTGTGCACTGTCACAAGTCGATACCCACCCTCATATGACCTTAGATGTTGCCAGGACATAAAACTCCAACAACCAATACAAAATAGATATATGTGTATAATAATGGATTATGATAATATAAATAACGAAGCATAATCCAAGGTTTAATTATGATATTGTATTATTGAACTATCGATATTATATGTATTAGGAGTCGCGCTTCCACCCTGGAAATGATCACGTGACAGGGGCGCCACCTGTGTGGTGCTAAAAGTAAAAGAACTAAAACCTGATTGAATCTGTCTCACTTCGATTACAATTTTATTTGTATAGGTGGCCATATTTATAGTCCCCGCCAGAGAACTAATACAATAGAACTCAGCCCAAGTTTGCATGTGTCTACCCTTATTTGCAGTAGTGGCTTTATACATATAATATTTATGGAAGTCCAAATAAAATAAGAAAACCAAGCATTATTTAAGATGGAATTATATTCTTCTCTGTTGTATATTTACTGAAACACTTAGATTTCTGTTTGCGCTACTCGACATGGTTAAAGTCTGACGTCTAAAGAAATCAAGAACCATCTGATCTCCCTAACATGGGCCATGAGTCAGTCTTGCCTCTGTAAGCTAAAATACAGTACAACCCCTTTAAACCAAGCTCGGCTAAACCAAACGATCGGTTAATCCAAACTTTTTTTTGGCGGCCCGGCAAAATACTACCATTTATCATATAAAAAAAGTTGGTTAAACCAAAGTCGGTTAATCCAAATTATTGGTTAATCCAAACAAAATTGTCAGGTCCCAGGCCACTTACGGTACAGTTAAACTAAACTTTCATGAGGTTATAAGGTCATCTGAAACTTGTTATATGATAGATGGTAGTATTTTGCCGGGCCACTGAACAGAATTTGGATAAACTGATTGTTTGGTTTAACCGAGCTTGGTTTAACAGGGTTAAACTGTATATCCATTAAAAACATTAATCAAAGTGTCCACATACATTGTATATTACATTCATAATGCACCCACCTTTTTTCCAAAGCCAAGTCAAAGTCGATGCCAAAGCTCGGTTAAACCAATGATCGGTTAATCCAAACAAGTTTCTAGGGTTCCTTCAAGTTTGGTTTAACGGGGTTATACTGTAATTAAATCGTGAGATATTTCAAAGTAAAAGCAGGAAATCTGAAGATTGGGAGTCACTTTGCTATATCTTAGGGAGATCTGCCAAAGGTCAGGAGTTCTGTTCCCAGTCGAGTCAAACCAATAACTTTAATCAAACTGATACTTGTCGCTTTCTAGCCTGGTGCTCGAAATTAATAGGATATGGTAAGGACTGGTTACCTCAATGTCAGGATAATGTTACTGAGTGGGATATCGGGTCATGGTGACAGCGGCCTGATTTCCCAGTGGGGCAGCACTATAAAGTAACCATAGGTACACACTCTCACAAGTCGGTACCTGTCCAGATATGACCTTAGATGTTGCCAGGACGTAAAACTCCAAAAACCAACCAGCCAACCTCTGAATTTATGCACACGCGGTTTAATTCTTCCCCAGGGGTCGCCACCCACTCCACTGTTCCCCGTGAGTTAATAGCTAATTGTCCGACACTGCAGCGCCGTCCTGCGTCCACGTAAGACATTACTGCGGAACGCCACACCGCCTTCACACCCGCGTCAGGCGGCTTAGTCACAGGGCCAGCCGTGTGGGGGCGCCACCCTTGCATTCATTCTTCCACGACACCAGGTGGCGCCATGCGAGTGCGTTTCATTGAAATTACAGTTGCACAGTCCGATGCCGCGATGGTCTTTCATTTCTGTCAATTAACTATATATATATATATATATATATGTGTAATTTATTATGTGGATATAAATAATGCAGCCCCTTAATGTTTCTCTCTAACCACCTTAAAGTTGCATAGTCCGATGGTTTTGAGTTTCTGTCATTTTCTGAGACACCTTTGTTAGGTTGCTTATTATAATCTACCTTACTTTAGTTTGAAGTAACTTTTACTTTAAATGGTTAACTTTTGAGATATTTGAAGTGCAAAATGTGCACAATTAATTTTGGCAAGCACGCCAAAACTCTAACACTATAGGCTTCTGCAGTAACAGGTTCTGTTAAATTGACTGAGTGTTCCCTTCTATGTGGCAACAAATGTTTAATAAGTGCAGCAGTATCTAAGTTAGGTATCTCGAATCAAATCTAGATAATTGGTTTGGTTTTGAAAATTTGATATTTCATCGGGCTATGCAGCTTTAACCTCCATGTTATTCACTGCGGAGAGGGCATTCTCTCCTCCCCACCTCCTCTACACTGTGAGCCAACTGTCACTCTGCTCACGTTCAAAACTCCGAAGCAGTCCTATCCTTCGTCTCCTTTTGCGAACAAACTATTTATATATATGTAGTAGTCTATCCATGAGCCCCACTACCACGCAGTGGTGGAGGAGACTCGCCGCACACCTAAACAATTACACTGAACTGCACGAGGTGGCGGCAGACTAGCCACCGGGCAGACCCCCGACGGGGCTGCCCTCTACTGCGTGTGGCTAGCTCACCCCCCACCCACCTATAGAGGCGATGTGGGACCTGGCGAGTGAGGGGGTGGGTCAGTCGACTGTGGATGCCGCGGAGAGCAGAGAGGTTTCGTAATAAACCAAGTTGAAGCATACTTATACAAAATTTTGCCGTTCTTCCTTGAGTGTGTGGCAGTGTGGGAGGAAGACGGTGGGCCATTACATATATATTGTATATATATATATGCATTTATATCAAAACCTAACTTTAACTATAAATATTAAAAGTCTGCAGGCCAGCTGACCTGGCTCACCACTACCATGACCGACAGCCTGCAGGCCAGGCAAACTTTCCCTACTTGGCAGATAGCAACCGGTTATCCAGGTTGCTCTACCACTCCTTTGCTATCATTGAACACATCAGACTTCCATCACAACCAACTACCAACGACGTCCTTGCAAATGCCCCGAAATAGCCCAGTTTAAAGTCATTAAAACAACAAATGTATGCTCCCCCCCCAAGCAATCTCGCTGCTGCCGCATTCAGGTTTCACGCCAACAAATTCAAAGCCTTAAGTATTCTCAGTACCTCCAGCTTGGCAACACTGACATGGTCTTCATTTAACCTTTTATTTGATCCAACTTTCTTATTGTTGTTTTAACACTTTATTCACCTGAATAATTCCTTCTGAATATCTCCCTCTTACACGCAAATATACTACAGTAATACCCCCTTAAACCAAGCTTTGTTAAACCAAACGATCGGTTAATCCAAACTTGTTTCGGCGGCCAGGCAAAATACTAACATTTATTATATAAAAAAGCTGGTTAAACCAAAGTCGGTTAATCCAAACTATCGGTTAATCCAAACACAATTTCTGGAACCCAGGCCACTTCCAGTAGGTCAAACCAAACTTTCATGTGGTTATAAGGTCATCTGAGACCCCACTAACTTTTTAATATGATAAATGGTAGTATTTTGCCATGCCGCCAAACAACATTTGGATTAACCAATCGTTTCGGTTAACGAAGCTTGGTTTAACAGGCTTATACTGTATATACATAAAAAAAACAATAATCAATGTGTCCACATATATTAAATATTACATGCAGAATGCACCCACGTGTTTGCCAAAGCCAAGTCAAAGTCAAAGCTAAAGCTCGGTTAAACCAATGATCGGTTAATCCAAACAAATTTCTAGGGTCCCTTCAAGTTTGGTTTAACTGGGGTTTACTGTATGCTGTTAATAACTATAATATCATAACAAATCAAGCAGCACTAATTACATGTCCTCCTGTCCCACCTCAATCACAATAACTTTGAATTGTTACTTAGATGTGACGCAGAACACAGTTGGCTATAAAATTCAAAGACACTCTCAAATTGCAGTGTGGAATTAAAATCGGTACCTTCTCCCGGATGGTGTTGCTAGAAAGTAAAACCCTATCACTCACACACAGTATCTCAGCTTAACTACCGGAAGTGACGATTGGTGGAGATTGCAGCCACTTCATAGAGCCCACACACAGCCAGCGACCAATCACAGCCATCGTTACAAGCAGTGCCAAGGCACCGTCAAAGACGCTGTCACCTTGGTAACTGATAACTGTCGCTCCTTCGGTTAACAGCCACATAACAAAGGCATATGCTTTATGCTCACTAGTCATGCCATTTCTGAGGGGGGGGGATTATATTACCAGTACTGGCGCCCCGTTTCAAAACACACATACAGGAGACCCATTCCTGCACCATGTTGAGCACTTATGCTGTATACTATACAGCATAGGCTGCTCCCCCACTTTCAATGTTCAGAATGGGGTGCGCTGCACACAATCCAGCGCATTCCACTGTACCATCACCATGTACAAACCAAATGTGATCGCTTCAATGGGGCAGCACTGGGGCAGCACTGTGCAGTTTCCATCAGTGCAAACTCTGACAAGTCGCTTTCTGTCCTGATATGGACTTCGATGTTGCTAGGGTGTAAAACAACAACAAATAGCAAACTAAGTTCCATCCACAGGCATGCTAGTGTATCTCTTCACCGGATAGTAGAGCAATCCTTGTAATTTTATCGGTTGATCTTAATACTTAATCTTAATCTACAGGCATATATATGCTCTGTGTATGTCAACCAAGCACAGATTTGTCAGAATGGGTTTATTTTAGATCGGTATATATATATATATGCCATTTGTATTATCAACTGAAATCATATGCAGTTTATCATTCAAACTCCCATCCTGATATGACCTTACATGTTGCCAGGACGTAAAACCCCAAGGAACAAGCATCATTTCACTTGAAATCCTCATATCTAATCCAACAGTTTTCCTGTACAACCAGAAACGGGCTGGCCGAATGAGTTAGAACATCCATCTCCTGTGTTGGTAGATCGTGGGTTCGAATCCTGGTCGAGTCAAACCAATGACTTACAAATTTATACTCGTTGCTTCCTAGCCAGGCGCTCGGCATTATTATGATAGGGCAAAGGAGCAGTGGAATGAGGAAGACCAATCGTCCACGATTCAAATTGTGCATGCTTAAACAACTAATGCACCAACAAAACGAAGAAAACAAGTTATCCGGTGCTGGCAAATAGAAATTAACCTCACATTAACTTATAACATTTTTATCTCTTACTGTACTTACAAAACTATGTTATTTAATTCGTCTCACTTCTTCCGCCGTAATATGGTAATATCCGGCAAAATTCCTACAATGGGTGCCCTACTGGCCAGAGGCCGAACAAAACACAGAATTATCTGCCATCAATGCCAGCCAATCTAGACCCACTAGAATCTCCAGTTGGTGAACCTGCAGCAATTAACTGAGCAGCGAGGGAAATTGCCATACCTCTTGGGTCCCCTGTCTCGCATTCTTTCCCTTTCACTTTTCAGGATTGGCAGAGGAGGGCAATGCCAGACATACGCTCCGGTGACCAACCAGTCCTCGTGTGGAATCTTGGGAGGTTTGTGCCAATATACAGTACAACCCCGTTAAACCAAGCTCGGTTAAACAAAACGATCGGTTAATCCAAACTTTTTTCGGCGGCCCGGCAAAAACTACCATTTCTCATATAAAAAAATGTTGGTTAAACCAAAGTCGGTTAATCCAAAGTATCGGTTAATCCAGGCCCCAGGCCACTTCTGTTACAGTTAAACCAAACTTCCATGTGGTTTTAAGGTCATCTGAGGCTTTTTTATATGATAAATGGTAGTATTTTGCCAGGTCGCCGAAAAAAGTTTGGATTAACCGATCATTTGATTTAACCAAGGTTGGTTTAAAGAGGTTAAACTGTATATACATAAGAAACAATAATCATAGTGTCCACATACATTGTACATTCATAATGCATCCCCGTTTTTTGCCAAAGCCAAGTCAAAGTCAAAGCTTGGTTAAACCAATGATCGGTTAATCCAAACAAATTTCTAGGGTCCCTTCAAGTTTGGTTTAACGGGGTTATACTGCATAACCTTTTCCCTTTGTCAGCATTTCTACCCGTAATAGTTTTTTTAAACTAGCGGTAGGGATTTTATTTTCCAGACGGATGTGGAAGATTCTCCCCAAATGTATTATATCTCTGTTGTTCTTGAATGGACTACCTTAGTAATGCTGCACTAACAATATCCCGACTCAGTCACAGTATCTAACCAGTCCCTTCCCTTGTAATAGTGAATCTGGGCATCAGGCAATGTGTCACCGGATGTAGTGGTCGAATCGGTACAGCTCAGTGCGGGAAATCGGGAGTTCGGTTCCCAGTCGAGTCAAACCGATGACTTATAAAGTTGATACATGTCGCCTCCTCAGCTGGTGCTCAGCATTAATAGGATAGGGCAAGGACTGGTTAGCTCAGTGTCATGATAATGTGGCATATCAGGTCATGGTGCCGGTGAACTGATTTCGCAGTGGGGCAGTACTATAAAGTCACCAAGGTTGCGCACTGTCACAAGTCAGTACCCGTCCTGATATGACCTTAGATGTTGCCAGGATGTAAAACTCCAGCAACCAATACAAATTACATATATACATATAATATTTATGGAAGTCCTACTAAAATAAGAACACCAATGTTGCGAGGGTGTAAAACTCCAACAACCAACCAATCAACCAGGCAATGTAGCGACAAGTATCACATATTGCCAGCGTTTCATTTGACAAATCTGGGGATTGAGCCCCCCCCCCCCCGCCTCCCCCTCGGCCTGTGAGAGAGGACCAGTCCTTCAAACCCTATTCCCAGGAGTGGAGGCAAAGGGGGGATACAGTGGGAAGGTGTAAGGGTAGTGAACATCCAACAATGGGGGACCTCCGACTTTTTAGTTCAAATTCCTGCCGTTCGCATCGCCACTGAACCAGTGGGCCTATTCGGCACACTGTCACACTGCAAACCCAATGGCTATGAGCAATCTTCATACAGAAGAAGTCAAATATCTCTAAAACCACATGACCTAGACACAAACCACTTGGCATACATATAGAAAACATACAACGAATACATTATATTAAATTTCTAAGGTTAGGGTTCTGTATTTCTATTAATTCTGAATAAAATAAACGTTTTGCACTGGGCGTACCGCCGAACTCAGTGCATTGTCAATGGCCGTGAGCAATCTTCATACAGAAGAAGTCAAATATCTCTAAAACCACAAGACCTAGAGACAAACCGCTTGGTATACATATAGAAAACATACAACGAATACAGTATATTAAATTTCTAAGGTTAGGGTTCTGTATTTCTATTAATTTTGAATAAAATAAACGTTTTGCACTGGGCGTACCGCCGAACTCAGTGCATTGTCAATGGCCGTGAGCAATCTTCATACAGAAGAAGTCAAATATCTCTAAAACCACAAGACCTAGAGACAAACCGCTTGGTATACATATAGAAAACATACAACGAATAGATTATATTAAATTTCTAAGGTTAGGGTTCTGTATTTCTATTAATTTTGAATAAAATATACGTATTGCACTACGCGTACCGGCGAACTCAGTGCATTCTCAATGGCCGTTTAGGACCACTGGTACCGATGCGCCATCTAGTGTCAACAAATGAACTACCCCGGATGTCCCCCATTCTATGACATTTCTAAATAGACATACTTGCATACCAGGGCTGCGTTCAGGGTCCGTCTCGGAGGCGCCGTGGAGACGTCTCGGCGATGCTTTTTGGCCTCATACCGTTCAGAGTGCATCTCGGCGACGTCTTGGAGACACCTCTATTTTCAGACTGGAGATGAAAAGCGCCTCGAAAATGGCCACCGCATTCAGTGCTTTCAGCCAATCACAGCACAGCCTAAGGAGGCGGCCATTTTCGAGGCGACAAACTGCTTGTGCAGTTCAGACTAGCGTGACGTCAGTGCCGTCTCCGAGGCGCCTCCGAGACGGACCCTGAACGCGGCCCTGATGCAGTGGCTGGATCAGTAAAGCATGGGGATTCCCATGCGGAAGGTCAGCGAATCGATTCCCAGTCGAGTCAAACCAATGACTTACAAAATTGTTACTTGTCAATACCCAGCCTGGCACTCGGCATTAGTAGGATGGGCCAAGGGCTGGTTTCCTTAGTATCAGGATAAAATGACTGAATGGCAAATTAGATCATAGTGCCAATGGGGCAGTGCTATAAAGTCACCATAAGTACGTGCTGTCACAAGTTTTATTCTGATATTACCTTGGATGATGCCAGGACGTAAAACACCCAAAAGGAAACAAAACAAAAGATAGATATACAGAAAATAGGCAGCCATGTTGAGCGTGGCGATGGTTATGCAGAGTTCATTAAAGTGGAATTATCACTGAGAACTGGCAACAGGCATATACAGTAAAACCTCTCTAACCGACCACCTCCACAGACCAACCATTGCCCCTATATCGATCACTTTATTTCGGTCCCAAACGATTGCCCATACATCGTATAGTGGTTAGTACTTCGCGTTGTGGCCGAGACAACCCAGGTTCGAATCCTGGTCACGGCACCAGTGTCATGGGGGTGATGAAAACGGGAAATACCGCGCCCAGAGCGGGACCCGAACCCACATCTCTTTGCACTCCGGGCCAGTGTGCTAACCATTACACCACCCAGGCTCCCCGATATCAACACACTCCCCACGCCCACCTGTCTATGTGGTTACCTGCCTGAGAGGCCAGCGCAGACCACCACACTACTATTGTAAGGAAAAGAAACACCTCTCTAAGCCAACCACCTCCCTAAATGGACCACTTAAAGTTTGTCCCATGGTCGGTCGATTTAGTGAGGTTTTACTGTATTATATATATATATATATATATATATATATGTATATATATATATATATATATACATATATATATATATATATATATATATGTATATATATGTGCATATATGGTGATAGAATACCTTACACCGCGCTGAGCCCCCCCCCCCCCCCCCCCCCACACACACACATATATCCGACTGACAGAGCCTCCACTGGGAGAGTTCAATGCAGATTCAATCCTCGATCTCATATCGTCCAGCTTCGGGGGCTGCGTCCGCCGGACCCCGGTGTAACGATTTCAACTTCCCCCCTTCCCAAGTTCCCCCCCGGGAATCTGAAAATGTTTTTAACTTCCCTCCGGGGAAATTAAAAACGTTTTCAGATTCCTGGGAGGGAACGTAAAAACAGTTTTCAGATTCCTCCCCCTATTTTCAAATTCCCCCCTCTGGGAATTTAAAATTGTTTAAAAAACTTTAAAAACCATTTTAAATTTCAGACCTATAGTATTTTTTTCTTAACCATCTTGGAGACTTTTTGTGTCATTTGTGGTTAAATATGTTTGATTATACTAGTAATTATTTCCATTATGCTATTCTCTGTATATTATAATATTTGTCATGAAAAATAACAAAAAATAACAAAAAAATAAAAAAATAAAGAGAATTCCTCAAAAATGGAGGGGGAGGGAAAATTAAAACGAGGGAGGGAATTTGAAAACGTTTTCAAATTCCCATGGGAGGAATTTGAAAACGTTTTCAAGTTCCCGGGGGGTAACTTGAATATGGGGGGAATTTGAAATCTTTACACCGGCGGGGAGCTGCCACCACCACCACCACCACCACCACCACCACCACCACCACCGCCCCCGCCCCCACCCCTCCCCGTCAGTCCGCCCGGTATCTGTGTGTGCTGCGTGATTCATGCAAAGTGGGGCCCGCCGAAACCAAGCAGCTGAAAGGGAGCGCATTCATTTCAGTCAGAAGGCATCGGCTAACATTAATAAAAACCAGGAGGCTTTGCATACCTATTTATTCATTTAATTAATTCGATGTTTAAAAAACTAAAATTCAGGATGCTTCACAATATATATATGTGTGATATATATGTGTCGTTGGGGTGATGACAATGGGAAATATTGCACCTAGAGCGGGACTCGATCCCACATCTCTTTGCCTTCCGGGCCGTGTGCTAACCATTAGACCAGCTAGGCTTCCTGATATCACCACACTACCCACACCTACCTGTCTATGTGGTTACTTGCCTGAGAGGTCAGTGCAGACCACTACATACATGTATTATAGAAACCCGTCCTGGTCTGCCCTCAGATGTTGCCTGGACGTAAAACTCCAACGACCAACCAAACATTATAGAAGCAGCATTAATCGGAAGCTTTTATTCCAGTTATTATTAACCCTGGTCATCGACTGTAGTGTTCTTATTATTGTTGTCATCGACTATGCAACCTCAGCCCGATTATGGCGCCCCCTGTCTTTAATCGCAGTAACTTGACCTGCCAAGTTATTTTATATGCTCTATAATATGTTATGGGAATATAAACAATGCCACTCCCACATCTCAGTTCGCTATTCTATATGCACTGACCGTTGCTTTACACCTCATAATACTACTCCAGGGTTTACTTCCAGATGCGGCCACACTGGCGCCACTTGCGTAAGGGAATGTTCCCTGATAGTATCACCCATATGTTGTGTACTACTCAATGGATGACCCCCACCACCAGTTGGGACCAGTGGCGCAACCACCCCCCAACCCTGCCAGTGGTGCGAAACACAGTCACTCACGCACTTGTGAACAAATATACATAAATACATACATAAATATATACCTACACAGTTACATGTATTCTAAAGGCCACCCTTGCCCTGACCCTTTTACATACATATATACAAATTGTCTCAAATTCACTGCACGGCCCAGCGCACTAAGCCCCTTCCCACCCCTCTTTCAACACCCATTACATACCTAGTACCTAACATTTTTCTTGAAATGGACCCAATACCAGTCCCATATAAATCCCCATTACAATCTCAGAATTCCATTCGATTAATCAAATCATACAATACAGAGAACTACCAAATACTAATTAAATGAATCAAACAGTATTGCAAAAATTACCATCATACACATTGACATCCAGTGTTCCTGTCACCATCATACCATATCCTTCAGTATATACTGACTTACATTTATGTGCAAATAAGTGTAGGTATTTACTAGATACAAACATATTAATTGTGATTAGATCCACTGATTTGCATATATACTGTGCATGTATTTGAAAATAGGTATATATATTTTGATATATTTCTTTACAAAAAAGGAAAGAAAGAAACAAGTATTTAAACACAATTCTAAAACCATGCAATACATATTCACTGAATGCATGATACTTTTATTGGACTGGAATTGTACACAGTTACTAGTGCAGCTGATACTTCATTTATAAAATGTATAATACTTTTCGTATCAAACAGGATTTGCATGCAGTTACTATTACAACTGATAGTAGTTTCATTTATGTATTAAGGAATTGTACTGTACGGCCGGAAGACCAGTGCTCTGGCACTGACAAGAGATATTATTCGATGAATAAAATCCACTTTAGTAAAAAAAACTAAAAACATACTATTTCATAGAGATATATTATACTTGTTAAATATATTGTATCTAATTGATCTAATATGCATACTTAAACTATGATAGGTATTATATCTATTATATACATTGTCTATTATTAACAGTACATTATATATTATTATATTATATATGCTATGTGAAATAGAAAGTGTTATGTATATTTGTAGATACATGTATCACTTGTGCATATTGATTATATATTCAATCACTATGCTAAACAGAGGACGTCATATACTATTAATTATCCTTACGTTCACACATGAAGAGTTCAGACGCAAAAATCAACAAATTCATTTTAGTTGTTTTCTGTCAAATATAATTTATTGTTGTATAAAACAATAACAATTTCCAATGAAGATTGTACAGTATCCTGGTCACGGCAACCAGTCTCATTGGGGGGATGATGAAAATGGGAAATATTGCGCCTAGAGCGGGACTCGAACTGACAACTCTTTGCATTCCAGGCCAGTTTGCTAACCATTATACCACCTAGGCTGCCTGATGTCACCACACTACCCACGCCTACCTGTCTACACGGCTCCTTGCCTGAGAGGGCAGTGCAGACAACTACAATAGCATTGCCAACAAAATTCCAACTGGAGTACTGTGCCTTTGTGTAATTGTCTGCAGCGACACCTGGATTACAAGAAAACCAACAGACGAAGCCACTGTCTGAACTCAACCTACTGTTTCCTGCCATGTCACGTGACACAGTTGACCTTTCTGCACCGGACATCTCAATTTCCGGAAACATGGTCAAACTCTGTTCAAACAAATTCACGTAGAATCAGCTCCAACTCTCCAACTCCCACCCCCGATCCGCAACTCTCCACACCACCCTCCCCTATCTCTCCAACCACTCTCCCACTATCTCCCAAACTATCCCCACCCCCACCCCCCCAACTCTCCACATCTCCCCTCCCATATCTCCCCAACTCTCCACATATCCCCTCCCCTATCTCCCCAACTCTCCACATCCCCCTCCTCTATCTCCCAAACTCTCCACATCCCCCTCCCCTATCTCCCCAACTGTCCACATCCCCCTCCCCTATCTCCCCAACTCTCCACATCCCACTCCCCTATCTCCCCAACTCTCCACATCCGCCCTCCCCTATATCCCCAACTCTCCACATCCCCCTCCCCCTATATCTCCAACCCGCCACAACCCCACTCCCCCTATTTCCGCAACTCACCACATCCCCCCTCCCCTATCTCCCCAACTCGTCACCTCCCCCTCCCACTATCTCCCCAACTCGTCACCTCCCCCTCCCCTATCTCTCCAACTCTCCACATCCCCCCTCCCCCTATATCTCCAACTGTCCACAACCCCCTCCACCTATCTCCCCAACTCGCCACATCCCCCCTCCCTCTATCTCCCCAACTCGCCACATCCCCCCTCCCTCTATCTCCCCAACTCGCCACAACCCCCTCCCTCTATCTCCCCAACTCGCCACATCCCCCCTCCCTCTATCTCCCCAACTCTCCACATCCCCCCTCCCTCTATCTCCCCAACTCGCCACAACCCCCTCCCTCTATCTCCCCAACTCGCCACATCCCCCTCCCTCTATCTCCCCAACTCGCCACAACCCCCCCTCCCTCTAACTCCCCAACTCGCCACATCCCGCCTCCCTCTATCTCCCCAACTCGCCACATCCCCCCTCCCTCTATCTCCCCAACTCGCCACAACCCCCTCCCTCTATCTCCCCAACTCGCCACATCCCCCCTCCCTCTATCTCCCCAACTCGCCACATCCCCCTACCTCTATCTCCCCAACTCGCCACATCCCCCCTCCCTCTATCTCCCCAACTCGCCACATCCCCCCTCCCTCTATCTCCCCAACTCGCCACTTCCCCCCCTCTATCTCCCCAACTCGCCACATCCCCCCTCCCTCTATCTCCCCAACTCGCCACATCCCCCTCCCTCTATCTCCCCAACTCGCCACATCCCCCCTCCCTCTATCTCCCCAACTCGCCACATCCCCCCTCCCTCTATCTCCCCAACTCGCCACATCCCCCCTCCCTCTATCTCCCCAACTCGCCACATCCCCCTCCCTCTATCTCCCCAACTCGCCACATCCCCCCTCCCTCTATCTCCCCAACTCGCCACAACCCCATCCCTCTATCTCCCCAACTCGCCACATCCCCCCTCCCTCTATCTCCCCAACTCGCCACATCCCCCCTCCCTCTATCTCCCCAACTCGCCACAACCCCCTCCCTCTATCTCCCCAACTCACCACATCCCCCTCCCTCTATCTCCCCAACTCGCCACATCCCCCCTCGCTCTATCTCCCCAACTCGCCACAACCCCCCTCCCTCTATCTCCCCAACTCGCCAAATCCCCCCTCTATCTCCCCAACTCGCCACATCCCCCTCCCTCTATCTCCCCAACTTGCCACATCCCCCTCCCTCTATCTCCCCAACTTGCCACATCCCCCCTCCCTCTATCTCCCCAACTCGCCACATCCCCCCTCCCTCTATCTCCCCAACTCTCCACATCCGCCCTCCCCTATCTCTCCAACTCTCCACATCCCCCCTCCCCCTATATCTCCAACCCACCACACCCCCACTCCCCCTATTTCCGCAACCCGCCACATCCCCCCTGCCCTATCTCCCCAACTCGCCACATCCCCCTCCCCTATCTCCCCAACTCGCCACATCCCCCATCCCTCTATCTCCCCAACTCGCCACAACCCCCTCCCCCTCCCCCTATTTCCAACTCTCCACCTGCCACTCCCTCACTCTCCCTCAAACTACTCCCCTCCACCAAAATCTCCACATCCCCACTCCCCTATCTCCCCAACTCTCCACATCCCCCCTCCCTCTATCTCCCCAACATGCCACATCCCCCCTCCCCCTCCCCTATCCATTCCATCGCCGGCTCTGCCCACCCACAACCCCCACTTCCGGCATCAAGGTATCCAGCCACCTGTAGGAAGTAACCATAACCGCTAGAGATAGAAAAAATGGGGTCAGCCACTGATATCAAACAGAAGTCACTAAGGAGGTCGTAGATGCGGCCACACTGATATCAAACAGAAGTTACTAAGGAGGTCGTAGATGGGACCACACTGATATCAAACAGAAGTCACTACGGAGGTCGTAGATGGGGCCACAATGATATCAAACAGAAGTCACTAAGCAGGTCGTAGATGGGGCCACACTGATATCAAACAGAAGTCACTACGGAGGTCGTAGATGGGGGCCACACTGATATCAAACAGAAGTCACTAAGGAGGTCGTAGATGGGGCCACACTGATATCAAACAGAAGTCACTAAGGAGGTCGTAGATGGGGCCACACTGATATCAAACAGAAGTCACTAAGGAGGGCGTAGATGGGGCCACACTGATATCAAACAGAAGTCACTAAGGAGGTCGTAGATGGGGCCACACTGATATCAAACAGAAGTCACTAAGGAGGTCGTAGATGGGGCCACACTGATATCAAACCGAAGTTACTAAGGAGGTCGTAGATGGGGCCACAATGATATCAAACAGAAGTCACTAAGGAGGTCGTAGATGCGGCCACACTGATATCAAACAGAAGTCACTAAGGCGGTCGTAGATGGGGCCACACTGATATCAAACAGAAGTCACTAGGGAGGTCGTAGATGGTGGCCACACTGATATCAAACAGAAGTCACTAAGGAGGTCGTAGATGGGGGCCACACTGATATAAAATAGAAGTCACTAAGGAGGCCGTAGATGCGGCCACACTGATATCAAACAGAAGTCACTAAGGAGGTCGTAGATGGGGCCACACTGATATCAAACAGATGTTACTAAGGAGGTCGTAGATGGGGCCACACTGCTATCAAACAGAAGTCACTACGGAGGTCGTAGATGGGGGCCACACTGATATCAAACAGAAGTCACTAAGGAGGTCGTAGATGGGGCCACACTGATATCAAACAGAAGTCATTAAGGAGGTCGTAGATGGGGCCACACTGATATCAAACAGAAGTCACTAAAGAGGTCATAGATGGGGCCACACTGATATCAAACAGAAGTCACTACGGAGGTCGTAGATGGGGGGCCACACTGATATCAAACAGAAGTCATTAAGGAGGTCGTAGATGGGGCCACACTGATATCAAACAGAAGTCACTAAGGAGGTCATAGATGGGGCCACACTGATATCAAACAGAAGTCACTACGGAGGTCGTAGATGGGGGCCACACTGATATCAAACATAAGTCATTAAGGAGGTCGTAGATGGGGCCACACTGATATCAAACAGAAGTCATTAAGGAGGTCGTAGATGGGGGCCACACTGATATCAAACATAAGTCACTAAGGAGGTCGTAGATGGGGCCACACTGATATCAAACAGAAGTCACTACGGAGGTCGTAGATGGGGCCACACTGATATCAATCAGAAGTCACTAAGGAGGTCGTAGATGGGGCCACACTGATATCAAACAGAAGTCATTAAGGAGGTCGTAGATGGGGCCACACTGATATCAAACAAAAGTCACTAAGGAGGTCGTAGACCGGGCGCAGTGGCCGAATCGGTAGAGCGCGGGCCTCGCGTGCAGGAGATCAGGAGTTTGGTTCCCGGTCGAGTCAAACCAATGACTTATGCAATTTGTACTTGTTGCTTCCTAGCCTGGTGCGCAGCATTAAATAGGATAGGCCAATGACTGATTAGCTCAGTGTCAGGATAATGTGATTGAGTAGGATATCAGGTCATGGTGCTGGCAGGCTGATTTCCCAATGGGGCAGCACTATAAAGTCACCATGAGTTCGCACTGTCACAAGTCAGTACCCGTCCTGATATGACCTTAGATGTTGCCAGGACGTAAAACTCCAACAACCAACCAACCTAAGGAAGTAGTCAGTGGTCGGGGGTTTGCTGTCCTAACAACAACTGATATCGCATCAGGTCAGATATCGAGTTGCGGCATGGTGCGCTCTTGGTCCTGGGTGCCTAGCATGATAATGCTGCCAATCTAGGTTACTCCATGACTTCGGCGACTTAAGGCAATATTTGACAGAGTCGTATTTTCCTGAGACTGAGCCAACTCAATGTAAATCTTGTTTGATTTAACGATGCACATTGATTTTATCATCGGCTATTGGATGTCAAACATATGGTCATTCTGACATATTTCTTTGGAGGAAACCCGCTGCTGCCACATAGGTTACTCTTGCCGATAAGCCTGAGCTGGGTTCGTTCGTGGATTATCATACCATCCACTACTTGATCAACACCAAACAAGGTAAACACAAGGGTTTGTGATCAAAGTCTGTAATATTGCTTCGTGCTGGGGTCTATCCTATATGACCTATCGGAGGGGGGGGGGGGAAGGCACCATTCTTTAAGTTGGATATGTACGGTTTAATCTATCTAAGGAGCTTGACTTAGAAAATGTGATGGTTTCATCGGATTATGTCACTTTAAGTAGTGTGGGTTTGGAAGCATGGGTAAGGTAAGGACTTTGGCACCTAGGAAAAAAGAAAGTAAAGGAAGGATTGAACGTCATTAACAAACAAAAAAAACAAAAAATCTTTTTTTATTGAAGCTGTATTTATACTGTCCATAGCATGTAAGCCCGGGTATCCAGGCTTGTTTTCAATGCTGGCCAGCTGTAGTGTTGGTGTTGTTTGATTGTCTGCATTTCAGTAGCAGATAGATCTGTTGGTACGTTTAGTAGCCTATGTTACTTTTTTTTGGGCCCTCTTGGCATTGAATTTTTGTTCTATTCTTATTACTATGTTAGTTGTTTTCTTAGGGTTCTATGTTAGTCTACGTCATAATCATTGCGTTGACTGAAAAAAAAACAGATCTAGAGTTATTCCTCTCCTCTCTAAGTATTTCTATTTCAGTCAGTGTGGCTTCCGATACTAACTGTCCCATGACGCCTCTAGAGCGCATTCATTTTTATCATCGGCTATTGGACGTCAAACATATGTTCATTCTGACATATTTCTCTGGAGGAAACCCGCTGCCGCCACATAGGCTGCTCTTTCCGATAAGCAACAAGGGATCTATAATATACACTTTCCCCACAGACAGGACACCACATTACCACAGCCTTTGATGAACCAGTTGTGGACCACTGGCCTGACTGTCCCAAACCATGCTAACAATTTCTGGCACAGGTCCAGAGAATGAGAAACTAGAGTAGGCGTGGTGGTCGGAATCATGAAGCATGATGGCTTCCTATACAGGAAGTCAGGATTTCAAATCCCAGCTGAGTCAAGCCGATGGCCTACAAAATTGATACTTGACGCTATGTAGCCAGGCGCTCAGCATCACTATGAAGTATTACTGCTGGCCATCACAGTTACTCATCTTATACTCACTACTATCAGGAGGATCCTGGCAACTGTCTGCCAGTCTCCCCCGACTAACTACCAAAACAACTCATAAGTAAGAAAGGGAAGACAAATCACACAAGATTGACAGTGATAAGGTTGAGCTTTATTACTACAACTCTTGTTCACCTACTAGTGACCTGCCATGTCATGGATGCAACTCTCACAGCAGAGAGCTAAATGGAGAGCGGCAGTCAAGTAATGAAAGCAGTCTTTGTCGCATCGCGACCGACAGCATGATGATGATGATGATGACCTGCCATCCTGACTCACTTACAACCTGCCCCACAGACCCACATGGTTCATGCTTGTTCAGTGTAATCAGAGCCTACAGCCCATTGAACCTAAGTCCTATCGGTGTTACACACAGCTCAGTGGTGAATTGCTTCCTTTGGTATCTCTAGAGTGAGTGTGTCTGCATAGCCAGTGCAAGGAGTACAAAGTGACTGGGCTCACACAGCCAGCCAATCAGACACCTCTGCAGACTGGGAGGGTTGGCACCCAAGAGAGGCACCTGTCACTCAAGCCCCACTGCAGGTGGTGTCCATAATATATGCAGAAGGGTCTGCTTACCCAGTGGTCCAGTGGTAACAAGTAGTCATCATACAGTTACAATAAACATTAATATATTCTCCTCCTCCATTTACACTCTTCCTGGTGCATGGAAGGAACATCTCTATAATTAATAACTGTATCTTAATATCCGGACATCATACCGCAATCCCGGTCACTGCGCGACATAACATTTCCACTCAGTTATTTATATGTCAAACAGCGAGTGGGCACACATTGCGTCGCTATTAAATAACAATGCTCCCCAACCCCGGCGCCCGAGATATTGACATGATTCCAAGCTTGTCTATCATGAACAAAAGACCGTATATTTTTACAACTAGGATATGGCAAGGACTGCTTAGCTCAATATCAGGGATAATGTGACTGAGTGGGATGTTGGGTTCGAGGGCTGTCAATCAGAGTGGGGGATAGTGTGAGTGCTGGGATGGCTGGGGCTTTGGGAGGGTCTATGCTTCACTGTCCTCTGTGTCCATTGCAATGGGGAGAGTGGAGGGGGGGGCGACACTCACTCATTCAACGGCAATGCTGAAAACAACCTCCACAAACTCCAGAAGACAAATATTACAAAGCCACAAAAATCTAAATAAGAAGAAAATAAACTGACAGAAATTCAATAACACAAACGAAAATATGAACAGGAAACAAAACAGAGCAGCCATTTCTCATAAATCATAATAATGCTAGTACCGGAAAATGGGAATTTTAAGCAATTAGCGATAGCTATCACAAAATCTACCATTTGATCAGGCGTAATGTACTGGGCCACCCTCTACTGGTGTGGTGCTATTTAGTTGTGTCAGAGAGCGTGTATATAAACAGATGAGAGGGACAACTCCCATACTAGAGCATGTAACATCTGCCGACTGTGGCGCTCCAAGTGGTGGTTCTTGAACAGTACATGACACAGCTGTCAAACTCAAGGCATTGTCAATGGTCGTGTGCAATCTTCATCCAGAAAAAGTGAAATATCTCTAAAACTACACCACCTAGAAACAAACTGATTGGAATACACATAGAAAACATGTTTACCAACAAGATCATATTGAATTGATATGGTTAGGGTTCTGGATTTCTATTAATTTGGAATAAAACTGACGTTTTTCACTACGCGTATGGCAAACTCAAGGCATTGTCAATGGTCGTGTGCAATCTTCCTACAGGAAAAGTGAAATATCTCTAAAACTACACCAAAGAGAAACAAGCCGCTTAGTACACATATAGAAAACATGTTTACCAACAAGATTATATTGAATTTATAAGGTTAGGGTTCTGGATTTCTATTAATTTTGAATAAAAACAAATGTTTTGCACTGAGCCTACCGGCAAACTCAAGGCTTGTTCAACACTAACCGCCAGGAACGCCACTGTAGCCTGTGTTACCGTTTTTCGCGGGAGTTGTCCCTCTCATCTGTTTATATACACGCTCTCTGGTTGTGTCCCCATTCAGTTCTCCATCTTGGAATTCTTTGCAGGATGGGGCATAATCATCATCAGATTAAGAATCCATTAGTGTAATTTTCACTCAAGCTCCCAATTTCTGTTGCAGTGCATCACTTCAAATTTATTGTTACATAATCAGATATTCCAATAGTAATGAACTTCTGTTTAATATATTTGTTAAAGATATATATGAAATTGATTGAATTAATCTACTTCACTTTAAGTTGAGGTACATTTTGTTCCTTCAAAGGGAAAACTTTGGAGTTATTTGAAGTGGAAATACGTGGTATTTATTTCGGTGTAGAACTTCATGTTGATTATCACAAATAATAATAATAAGAAGAATGACAACAAGCAGAGCACCCTGCCCTCCGACTCACCGATTCACTTAGTCTAGTGCGGTGGCCGAATCGGTAGAGCGCATGCCTCCCGTGCGGGAGATCGGGAGCTCAATTCCCAGTCATGTCAACCAATGACTTACAAAATTGATACTTATCACTTCCTAGCCAGGGTTCGGCATTAATAGGATAAGGCCAGGACTGGTTAGTTCAGTGTCAGGATAATAACTGAGTGGGATATCGGGTCATGCTGTCAGCGGCCTGATTTCCCGGTGTGGACAGCACTACACAGTCGCCATGAGTGTGCACTGTCACAAGTCACAAGTCAGTACCCGTCCTGATATGACGTTAGATGTTGCCAAGACGTAAAACTCCCGCCAAACAAACTCTTAAAAAACAAACAAATTTATTCAAGGAACCTCTCCAGGGTTGATGAAGTCTCCCTCCCTGGACGGACCTGCAGGCAGCGTCTTGGGCCCGGGGGTGCCGCCCCAGGAGCTGGAGGAAGGGTAAGAAAGGTGGGAGGAGGGGGGAGGATGGGGGAGGAGGTGGGAGGTGGGGGGAGAGGGGGAGGCACCTGTCATGTTTTGACACACAGCAGATTCACTATGGGTGTGGTATGGTTGCGCGGCATGTGTGTGTGTGTGGGGGGGGGGTGTTGTTAGTGAGGGGATGGGGTAGATTCAGATGCAACCCAGTAATTATTCATCATCATCATCATGCTGTCAGTCGCAATGCGATAAAGACTGCTTTCATTACTTGACTGCTGCTCTCCATTTAGCTCTCTGCTGTGAGAGTGATGTCCATGAGTCGGTCTTAATGTCTCTCAGCTTCAGGTTTCTCTTGATGGTATCCTTGAACAGGAGATGAGGGCGCCCTCTCTTTCTGTAACCAGAAGCCAGTTGAGAGTAGAAGATCTGCTTTGGTAGCCTGTCTGATGACATCCTCATGAGGTGTCCAGTCCACTGGAGATTCTTTTTGATCAGAGACATTTCATGAAAGCTGCCTGCAAAAGTGTTGCTGGCTTTTGCAAGTTACCAGCGGCACTCTCTCGGGGAGCAAATAGAGTTTTCACACCGGCAAGAACAAGTCCAGACAGTCGCAAAACTATTTGTCCCTACAGTAGCTGGTCGGGAGGTGTTGGGAGTTCCATACATCAACCGCCCTTGATGCTACCACAGTGACATGGTTTTCTGTTTAGGGTTTGCTCCCTTAGCCTTCGGTTCTGTCAAGAACCTGTACCACAAGGCAGTGGTTTACAACTCTGCAGGGCAGGGGCGTCAAGCTCCCTAAGGTTTTGCAATACCTGCAATACCTGCAGTACCAACTAGCATACTAATTATCCACAATTCCAATTTCCTTGTTATTTGAAATTTCCTAAAATATAAGTACATTATATTAATATTATTAGCGGAATGCCAGTAGCATCTCATCCACCAAATGTTACTATCGCCCAAACCGCTGATGGCAGCATCATGGGCGACTTGGGTTTGCACGCAAGTTGGCAAACCCACCGCCAGTAACCACTGAGCTGGCGTGAGCGCCACTGTCGCTATCACTCCCGTTGGACATTTTTAACATAAGAAATAAACGGTAGGCTAGAAATGTTGGCCAGCCAGAGTTAATGTTCTCAACCAAATAATTGTGTCTGTGTTATGTATCACAGAGTGTCAAATAATATTGAAATTAATGGGACACCAATGAAAAAAGCATTTTTAGCATATTATATGTGTAATCAAAGAGAATAGCTATCTGTGTGCAGAGCTACCCTGCACCGGAAGTGATAGAAGTGGTCAGCTGCAGGGCAGACATGTCAAAGGGAGTGAGTCAGGCTACAGTGACCAGCAGCAGGTGATCAGCTGATCAGGTGACGCGGTGACTGTCAACTACCCGGCTGAGTCGACCTACAGTTTACACTAATGCTCCCTCTAAGTGAGAGTATTGGGAGTTCACTGCCTTGATGAATTGTCCATGATGTGCGCAACATGGGTAATTGATGTCGCGAGACTGTGTATTCCCATAGATTTCGGAGCGACTTTGGCGCCGCCTATATTTGTAATTCTGAACTGACCAAATGGTCGTCGACTGACCTGCCACCTACTGTAAATTCCTTGAAACCCATACTACACAGTTAGCGAAACTGTGCAGGAGATTTAAAATGTGACCATTGGCGCCACCTATATATTTCTTGTGAACTAGCATTTGCCGCTGATCGACGCGCCACCTACTGTAAATTCAGAGCAAAGGCTATGACACAGTTACAAAGTCTAGACACTTCGACCAGAGCTTTTCAATCGATCGGACATGCTACCTTTCCCGTAGATTTGCCGTCCCACCCACCCAACTAATGACATAGATCGATAGGGTTAAGTGCCTGAAATCCTCGAACTATATTATCATCAACATCTTGAATCTAAATGTAACAAGCTAAAACAGAAAGAATAAATGCCACTGTATCGCGTTTGTTCAATTATAGTAAATTCGCTTAATATTCCCTTCTCTGGAGCAGCGCCTGATTCCTAAGTGCACCCTTATTTGAATTGAATATCGATAATCAGAGAAATTTCTTTGGTTTCGAAAATGTGATGCTTTTATCGGAATATGCCGCTTTAATGCATGAACCGCTACCAGATCTAACTGGTACAAGTGCTGGATACGTATGTGGAAGGTTGAGGGTTCGAATCCCGGCCGACTCAAACCAATGGTTTATCAAATTGATACTTGTCGCTACCTAGCCTGGAGCTCTGCATTATTAGGATAGATCAAGGACAGGATACTATGACTGAGTGAAGTATCAGGCTCATGGTGTCGGTGGCCTGGTCTCTGAGTGGCACATCACTGTAATATAAAAGTTGCCTTGAGTGTCCGCTGTCCCAAGTAGGTACCAGTCATGAGATAACCGTCGATGTTGATAGGACCAAAACTCGAAACAAGCAAATACACATAACTTTATATAAATAAAACAAACAGAGACACAACAATGACGTTAACAGTTGGTTGAATGTTGGACATCCTGGCAACATCAACCTTCATATCAGGACAGGTACCGACTTGTCACAATGCGCACTCATGGTGATTTTATAGTGCTGCCCCACTGGGAGACCACAGCCCCAGCACCATGACCTCATATCCAACTCAGTCACATTATCCTGACACTGACTCAACCAGTCCTTGCCCTATCCTAATAATGCCAAGCACCAGGCTAGGAAGCGACGCACATCAATCTTTAAGTCATTGGTTTCACTCGACCGGGGTTCGAATCCCACGATCTACCAAAACGGGAGACGAATCCTCAACTCATTCGGCCATCCTGTCCGGTTGGTTACAAGTAGTTACCCGTCATGATATGAACCAGAGATGTTGCTTGGATGTAAAACCCCAATACACAAATACAAACAACCCTACATAAATGGTAACAAAATCCCACAAACGCAAGAAAGGCGACACTGACGGCTGATCGGTCAGGTCGCCCTGCCCTGCCTTCGGGGTAGCGTGCCCAAAACGAGGCAGAGCCGGACTCGTCTGACAAGTCTTCTCAAAAAGAAGCAGTATGAGATCTTACTGCACACGCCGGCTGAACATCGCTGCCTTATGGCCCTGTCACACTACAACGTTTCTCATCGGCACTACGTCAGCATTGACAATAAAATTAAAGCGTCGAGAAACGTTAAACTTTTAGGGGAAATTTGCGTAAATTGGACGTTGGCACAGCGCGTGAGTAGCGTGTTGGTAGCGCGCCGCCAACGGGTGGCGAAGTTTCAGCAAAACAAAAACAATTTGCAATGGTCCTGTTGTCGCCACGACGGTGGGGCACGGTGTCGCCACGACGGTGGGGCACGGTGTCGACAACGTTATGGCAACGTTCGGCCAGCGTGCTGGTAGCGACAAGCGGACGTGTTAGCCGACGGATGATACCGTTTCAAGTGCTTTAGGACAGCGTTAATTGGCGTTCCGGTAGCGTGTTGCAAGCGTGCTGTCAGCGTTCTGGAAACGTGTTGTCAACGCGCTCGACGCGTCCACAATGTTATGCGAACACATCGGACATGCTGACCGGACGCACACAATCGTTTAAAACAATATCAACACAATATCGACGTCAATCGACGTTACTGGACATCCTCCCAGCGTTGCTCTAACGTGATTTGGACGCGTTTTGACGTCCGCTTAACATCCTATTAACGTCCTTACCCATAAATTGGCATGCGCTGTTGGTCGTTCAGTTTTTTTGACATGTTAAAATCTTATAGCGACCTAATACGCTCACTGACGTCCCCCGGCGACTTTCGACGTCCAGGATAGTGTACGGATGTGTACCAACGTTCCCATAATGTCCCTCTAACGTTTCCCGATGTTTCCCGACGTTTCGCCAAAAAAGGACACACGTCGCCGCGCGTTGGAGAGAAATGCTGTAGTGGGGACAGGGGTAGTAGTGCTGCCACCCAGTGGGATACACTACCCAGTAAAGTTTGCTTTATTTAATGATGCCTGTAGAGCCACATTGATTTTCATATCGTCGGCTATTCGTATATATGGTCATTCTGACATATTTCTTTGGAGGAAACCCACTGCTGCCATATAGACTGTCCTTTTCGATAATCAGCAGGGGGTCTTTTATATGCACTTACCCACAGTTGGGACAACACATACCACCGCCTTTGACAAACTAATTGTGGACCAGTGGTTGGAATGGAAAATAACCCAAACTGCAAATGGGTCCACTGAGCAGGATCGATAGGATGATCGACACCTTCACAGGTGGAAGCTCTACCGCCTGAGCTACGTCCCGATCCCTACATTTACTGGTCATGAAATAAACAAAGTATTCAGAGAGTAAATATTACCTGCTCTATTACTATGTATCTCTCTGTGGCGTACTAAGTTGACATGCATAGATATGCAAAACAAAACACCGGTCAGACTTCACTGGACAGAAACCGGACAAAGAATTTTCTAGTCCGGTGATGTTCGGTATCAAAATGTACCGAAATGTGTCGAACTGTTGCAATGGCTGCCGGACAAAATGGATGCTAAACGGACAAGGGACGTACATTAACGAATATCCACCGGACGCTAACCGGACGAAAACCGAATGTCAAACGGACATACCAAAATGTTCACGGACGCGCCGAAAACATATATTGACCGAATTCCCGCAAATAATAAAAAAAAAAAAAAAAGTCAACGGACTTGGTAGGAAGCAAACTGGAGTCTTAACGGATGGGTACCGGACATGAAACGGAGAAAACGGACTAAACGGACTTAAACCGGACACCAACCGTACAGTTCAATCCGGCGGTGTCCGGTACAAGTTTTGTGCCGGACACCGCCGGACAACACCGGAGATGGAACGGACACACCGGATGGGAACCGTATATAAACCGTACATTGCCGTATTTCACCGGACAGTGTCCGCTTTCTGTCCGTTTCCTCAATCCGGTGAGGTCTGAGTGGGGCTTCACCGATCATGAAATAAATAACATATTCAGACAGTAAATATCCAGACGGGATGGCCGAGTGAGTTTGAGCGCCTGTAGATCATGGGCTTCGAAACCATGCATTTGAATCAAACCCTGGTCGAGTCAAACCAATAACTTAAACATTGATACTTGTTGCTTGCTAGCCAGGTGATTCAACATTAATAGGATAGGGCATGGACTGGTTTGCTCAGTGTCAGGATAATATGACTGAGTTCTATATCACATCATGGTGCTGGTGGCCTTGTCTCCTAGCGGGGGAGTACTATAAAGTTGCCATGAGTGCGGACTCCCACAAGTCGGTACCCATCCTGATATGACCTTAGATGTTGCCAGGACGTAAAACTCCCAACAACCACCGTGTATAGATAGGTGCAGTGTTTCAACACAAAACAAAGCCAAAAAATAAACAATTAATTTTACTGATCATGAAATAAAGAGAATATTAAGACAGTAAATTTTACCTGCCCTATCACTATTTATCTCTGATGAGTTGACATGTATAAATCTAAGACACCATCTCCACCCTATGCACCACCCGTGTGCCCCATGCCCCATCCCTGTGCCCCATGCCCCATGCCTCATGTCCCATTCCCATGCGCCATGCCCCGCGCCCCATGCCGATGCCCCATGCCCCATGCCCCATGCCCCATGTCCCATACCCCATGTCCTATTCCCCATGTGCCACCCCCGTGTCCCATGCCCCATGTCCCATGCCCCATGGCCCATGGCCCATGGCCCATGTCCCATGCCCCATGCCTCATGCCCAATGCCCAATGTCCCATGCCCGATGCCCCCTGCCCCATGACCCATGACCCATGCCCCACCCCACAGTTCGCCACCACATATTATATGCGCATGTCTAACCACTCCTTCCCTCCCCCTCCCACCCTCCTTAAGTGATTAGGCCGATTGTGGAGCCTCAGTTGATTAACATGCCGCGCCATCTTTAACTCTGTGTGTATTCTTTCCCCTTTGTACACTAGTTCTGACGAGCCCTTGGGTAATACCAATTAACCCCAGCTATGTGTGTTCCCTCAGACAACACTCCGGGCTCGTGAGGCATAATCGATGCGACTCGGGTCACCCGAGTTGCTAGAATTTCAAATCGAACACCGCGAGTGGAGTTGACAAAATCACGTGCCGTTTGCAAAACGACCCAACCCCAGTAACCCACCTCTTGGCTTGGGTTTGCTAGGAACGATGACGTCACCTTTGTGCTGGTACCGTCCTGTAGGATAACAGCTACCAGTACCAGTCCTACATGTTTTTTTTGTGGTAATAACACAGATCAATGAAATGGAAATATAACCAAAGACCCTATACTACTAAGTCGGCTCACTCAGCCTGTACTGTGTAATCAAAATGATCAAACCCACCATTTGGTGCGCTGAGTGTTCTCTTGGTTAAACAGTTGCTATATTATATGTATAAATGTATATATGAATGTGAAAAATGTGTGATGATCGCGATGCTCATGATGATGCTGATGATGTGTATTTGTTCATAGCAATTTCATATTGGTGTGTATTCATACTTACCTATCTCATGTATAATATAATTGTATGTGTTTACATGTGAAACACCAACCAGCAGCCAGAATGATCAAACCAACCACAATGTGGCACTGCGAAATTTACATTACCATGGGAGAGATAGGGAGTGAGCCATCTTACTATTATAGGGTCTTTGATATAGCTAAACTATGCAATCATATAATACTTTAAATCCTATTTCCCTCTAGTTATATCGGTTATTAAACAAACAACAAAGTTTTGAATTAAGCCACCATTGTTTCCACCCGGAGCGTGGACAAACGTATTCGATTATTCGACCCGAGTCTGTAGGATCTGCACATGCGCCAAAAAGTGTCTCCGGTGAACCGAGTTGATTAATCGCTTACGCCCCATGTGTATGTTTATAGGGCTTCTCTGTTATCGGTGGATATGGGTATATTCGAGACTCAATCAAATCCTCTCTGTAAAATCACCCTCTTCACCATACAGCTATCAGTACACTAGTAGCTCTCGATTTCTTACAGCAACCCATGTGATCAAAACTCCTGGCGATGTAAAACCAAAAGCGTGTCACATTTCACTGTGTCATCAATGACAGAAGTGTCGTTCTCAGAAACTGTGTACCACATAACAGAACATACTGTTCTGGGGAATAACTCTAGTACCATCATGGCGTCAGTTTAAAAACATCCCGATAGGAATTTGCAAAATAGCTCTGTACATCCATAATGTAAAACCCGCCCCCTCCACTAAAACGTGATCTAGTTAGCCTATATTTGCGCCCATTGTACCTCGTCCTTCCTTTTCGTCCGATATGAATGCACCCGACTCACACATGTCCCCAGCTTCTACAACCCTCCCTACTGAAGATTAATCTTCAACCAAAGATTGGGCCGATTTATCAGAGCCTCTCTATAAATGTTGCAGTTCTGCAACCAGTAACCGTCGTAAGGTTACAAACCACCCCCAAAGCAAGCACTTCTCTTTCCTCTATACTACACTTTCTTTTTTCTCACAGGCTTCTCCTGATCAAGGAAGTGGTTTGCTTGGGTGTGGTCCTTTTCCTTTTTCACTGTCTTGCTTTGTCCTCACTGTTGAACCCGCCTTTACCCATCCCTTCCTCGGAACCCCTTGCTGCTGGATACAAGTGCACTGCCTACTGCCAGCCCGGAGTGATTCGGAACTGCCCCAATGACTATTTGTTAAGCATTGTAAAGAGATACCCGCTTCTACAACCATCCCATCAGAAGGTTAATCTTCAAACCAAAGAGTGCGCTGATTTATCTGTGCCTTTCTATATTGCTGCAATTCTGCAGCCGGTAACCGTCATAAGGTTACAAACACCCCAGAGTCAGAGGCACTTGGACTTATATATTCTCCTGTTTATTGCTATGGCTGTCAGATGGAGGACTATTTGGTGACTATACTACTAGGACGGACAGATCAATCCCCGACCCCACTCCCACCCTCACCCTATACCCACTCCCACCCTCACCCCATACCCACTCCCACCCTCACCCCATACCCACTCCCACCCTCACCCTATACCCACTCCCACCCTCACCCCATACCCACTCCCACCCTCACCCTATACCCACTCCCACCCTCACCCCATAACCACTCCCACCCTCACCCTATACCCACTCCCACCCTCACCCTATACCCACTCCCACCCTCACCCTATATCCACTCCCACCCCCACATCCACTTTTACCCCCACACACCGCTCCCACCTGCACACACCCATGCACACACCACCCCCACATCCACACTTACCCCCACACACCGCTCCCACCTCCACCCACCCATGCACACCCCGCTCCCACATCTACACTTACCCCCACATACCACCCCCACCTCCACGCGCACAAGCACACACTGCTCCCACATCCACACAACCACATGCACACTGCTCCCACCTCCACACTTACCCCCACGCACACACCAACCCCACCTCCACACATCCACGCGCACATCGCTCCGACATCCACACTTACCCCCACACACACCCACCTCCACACACCCACTAACACACCGCTCCCACCTCCACACACACACACGCACACACCACCCCCCACCTCCACACACCCACGTACACGCCGATCCCACCTCCACACACCCACGCACACACCGCTCCCACATCCACACATACCCCCACACACCACCCACCTCCACACACCCACTAACACACCGCTTCAACCTCCACACACACACTCACGCACACACCACCCCCAACCTCCACACACCCACGCACACGCCGCTCCCACCTCCACACACACACACGCACACACCACCCTCCACCTCCACACACCCACGCACACACCGCTCCAACCTCCACACACCCACGCACACACCACGCCCACATCCACACTTACCCCCACACACCACCCCACCTCCACACACCTACTAACACACCGCTTCAACCTCCACACACACACTCACGCACACTTACCTAACAAGTAGCAATGGCATTATCAGGATTGAAACCCCACATCTGACACCATGTAACATACGAGTCAACACAATGAGTTCCAGTTAACGACTGCCGTTTATTCCACTCTCGTTTCCTAGGCGACCTTCCAGTCGTAGCTGGTTCCTTCGTGTACTAGCTGGGCCTACATATATTACACCCACCTCCACACACCCACGCACACACCACGCCCACATCCACACTTACCCCCACACACCACCCCACCTCCACACACCCACGTACACACACCGCTCCAACCTCCACACACCCACGCACACACACCATCCCCCACCTCCACACACACAGACACGCGCACACCACCCCCACCTCCACACACCCACGCACACACCGCTGCCTCCTCCACACACACACACACACGCACCCCCCCACCTGCACACACCGACACACACACTGCTCCCACATCCACACTTAACCTCATACACCACCCCCACCTACACACACCCACGCACACACCGCTCCCACCTCCACACACACACCCACGCACACACCACCCCCCACCTGCACACACTGACACACACACTGCTCCCACATCCACACTTAACCTCATACACCACCCCCACCTGCACACACCCACGCACACACCGCTCCAACCTCCACGCACACACCACCCCCCACCTGCACACACCTCCACACACACTGCTCCCACATCCACACTTAACCTCATACACCACCCCCACCTCCACACACCCACGCACACACCGCTCCAACCTCCACACCCACGCCCACGCACACACCGCTCCCACATCCACACACCTACTCAGGAGTGTTTACCTGATCTTTCTCGGTCCAACCTTTTGCTGTTTTGGGTGTTAGTAGTTTCTATATTAAGTTTTTTGTATTTGTCAAAGCTTTTTTCCTAACCTGTGTATGATAACTTAGCTGCTGTGTACATGTACCCAGATGAAATACAGGCCTGCGGGAGAGGATCCCGACCCTTTGTGGTTTGTTACAGCATACTTTCACCCATGCCCTGTCCTTAGATAGTACACCAGTGTACTTACCATTCCCTCCTATGCAGCAGCAAATTCTTAAAGTTGCATAATCCTTTAATTGCATAAGATTTTCGAAACGAAAACACTGATCTAGACGTGATGCTGTTTTCTGATTCTGCATATCTAGCTTAGATACTGGTTCACTTATTCTTATTTGATGTCAACAAAATAAAAGGTAGTTTTCCCGTCGGCGTATTATGTATTTAAAGCAACAAACCACACACACACGTCAACCTGTTTACTGTTACCTCCATTTGCTGATTTCATTAGCAGCATGACAATTATGTGTATTTAGTCGTCTATGTGACATAGGCAGTTTCAGTAAATTAACTTCAGGAGAAATACAAATACTACAGCTAATTACGCCACGGGTTTGTGTTGACAAGGACAGTGCTCTTTTATATTAAGAAGCATTCGTGCATTAGGCAGCATTTATCTGTCCAGTCGTGGGATTGTGGAGTAGTATTCGGAGAGCAAGATGGCCATCTTCCCACTATGCAACACGTCAGGATAGAATACAGGATAATACTGGGACTGCTGAAACAGGAAAGCTGCATAATCCAATGAACAGTGATGAAGGGTCAACATTTTCGAAACCAAATCACTGGCCTTATTTGATTTTTTATAGGGTACATTAGTTGTTTACGCAGGGGAAATTTCAATCACGGATGATTGGTCTTCCTCATTCCATTGCTCCTTGCCCTATCCTAATAATGCCGAGCGCCTGGCTAGGAAGCGACAAGTATAAATTTGTAAGTCATCGGATTGACTCGACCATGACCCCATGATCTACCAAGCACGGGAGACGGACGCTTTAACTCATTCAGCCATCCCGTCTGGGGATGGCCTAATACATATCCTACATATCAAATAGTCTGATGAAAACATCAATTTTTTAAAACCAAAACAATTATCGAGATATGATTCTACATTTTCTAACTTAGATACTGATGCACTTATTAAACATGTGTTACCCTTTAGAAGAGAATACTGAGACAATTTACTAGACCCTATTACTGCAGGAGCCTATGGTGTAAGAGTTTTGGCGTGCTTGCCAAAATTAATTTTGCATGGTTGCACTTCAAATATCTCCAAAGTCAACCATTTAAAATCAAAGTTACTTCAAACTGAAATAAGGTAGATATTAACGATCAACCTAATATATTTATCTCAGAAAATGATCTAGTTCCAGGACAGGAAGTGAGACTATGCAACTTTAAATAACAATAAATTCAACCCCATTCATTCCAGTGCCCCTGCATATATCCTAATCATACCAAGCACTATGATAGGTAACGACAATTATTTAAAAAAGTGATTTCATTAGATAAGTCTGTTGTTTCAAATTCCATGACATGTCACAGGGGATGCAGACTCTCAATAGATTTGGCTATCGCTTCTGGTGAAAAATAATAGTACAATACAACTTCTCTAACTGACCACATCCACAAATCTACCAATCCCCGATATCAATCCCTTTATTTGGGTCCTAAACGATCACCCATACAATACCACTGTAGATATAACAAAACTCACCAAACCGACCACTTCCTTGACTGGACCATTTTATGGGGCTGTCACACTACGGCGTAACGACGTCAACGTAGGGAGAACGTGAAGAACGTTGAACTTCTTGGCGTAGTATGCAAATTTGGGCACAAGTTGAACGTGGATGCAGCGTAGTGGACGAGAGAGTAACGGCGGTAAAGCGTAGTGATTCCGTCATTCAACGAGAGAGGACAGCGTAATGACGCTGACGGAACGTTATGAACGTTATTCCATCACCAGAACTACGTTGCTTTACGTTACCTTACCTTACTTACGTCATTAAACGTTGGCAAAACGCTGAACGTACGTTCTCCTGACGTTCTCGTGACGTTCTCCTGATGTTCTCCTGACGTTCTCCTGGCGTTCTCCTGGCGTTCTCCTGACTTTCCCATTACGCCGCTTCAACGTTTCCACTTGCTTTAATGTGGGTCAACAAGTGGAACGTAGTGGAATGTAGTGAGGAACGTTTGACTAACGTCCGTTTAACGTCATTGACGTTCGCCGAACGTGTACAGAACGTACGGCGAACGTAAACCCTTACGTTCACCTCACGTCAAAAGTTTTGAACAAGTTCAAAACATTGACGCACGCCGACGTAACACGACGTAACATGACGTAGCTCGATGTCAGTCTAACGTCATTATGATGTCATAATAACGTAACCCAACGTACAACAACATAAAGACCAAATGTGATCACGTCAGGCTTATGTTAGCTCGTTACGTCATAGTGTGACAGGGGTATAAAGTCGGTCCCATGGTCGGTCGATTTAGAGAGGTTTAAATGTAGTAGAACCGTCCGTTATATTTGTACTCACACACTGTGTTATACATCACATAGAAGGGTTGACTGCGATGCGCATCGACAGGAGAGCAAGGGTCAGACGCCATCTTTAATTCTCCATGCACTGATGTATAATAGACGCACCGACACATGTGATCAACTGAGAACTGTCGTTATTTATACTCATATAATTAAGTTTGTTTGTTGGAGTTTTACATCCTGGCAACATGTAAACTTATACCAGGACAGGTATCGACTAGTGACTGTGTGCAATCATTACAACTTTATAGTGCTGCCCCAATGGGATATCAGGCCATCAGCATCATGACTCGATATCCCATTCACTTACATTATCCTGACACTGAGCTAACCAGTCCTTGTGCTATCCTATTAATGCCAAGCACCAGGCAAGGAGACGACAAGTATCAATTTGATAAGTCATTGGTTTGACTCGACCAGGAACCAAAGTCCCGATCACCTCTACCAATTCGGCCACCGTGCCCTGTCCAAACGAAATGAGGTCTGTCCGAGTACTGCGGGCCCCATAAGCATATTCAGCGTTGAAAGGAGAGGGACAACCAGCCACGTTTGAACTTGTCTGAGCATGTTTGAACTTGCAGGAAATGGATTTTCCTCTTCTCGTTCTCGCGAGAACTCAGTGTCAGCCAATCAGAGCTGTTCTATTTCATTGCAAATGGCCGCCTCCATGGGGGCAGCCATTTGCAATAAAAAAGAACAGCTCTGATTGGCTGAGAACAACTCTCAATGTCAGCCAATCAGAGCTGTTATTTTTTATTGCAAATGGCGGCCCCCATAACGGGCCGCCATTTGCAATCAAAATGGTCAGCTCTGATTGGCTCAAATTATGGAAAGATCCCATTATTTATTTAGTGGTTTCTTGTTCAGACATAGTTACACATATATATGTATCCTATGCACAGATTAAAGTGCTTGAAGTATATTTTACATTTATCTACATCGACTTCTGTTTAAATCACAAAATATCAGGACTTAAAGAATGGGAAACTATTCCTGCAAGGGTATGCTCAATATGGGACAGTGGTCAGCCGTTTTTCCTCCTTTCCTCGCTGTGGACCCTTCTCCTAGGCCCATGAGCGGGGGCCATGCGAGATCTCACCGAGGACGCCACCTTGAAATGAGAGACACCTGGTGGGACGCTGCCGGATTGTGCCGGGCCTCCGAATGGACCGCGGCGCATGACGGGAATGTGGCGACAACCCCGCCTCTAGTGGCTGGATTTTGGAAAGTCATTGCAACTGTCATCAGCAAATTAATATTTTGTAGGATTGAGAGCTAGTCTGCTAGTAGGCGGGTCAAGTTAGGCACAAATACACACACACCTCAAACAATTCTAACAACAGGGTTTTTAATCTATGGGATGTATTCAATGGCAGGGAAGAAATCTACCAACATCTAACCACTGGAAAGGGGTTAAAGCTGAATCACATCCAAGATGGCCGTTAATGATTCTAAAATGAATGAAAATGGCATAGGTTTCTTATGATCCAGTGTAAAACAGGTGTTTTATGTCTACCCGAAGGTTTTAAGTGTCACAGAATTCACTGGTACATATACCTGATATCTGAGTCATAAGCGCTGTGCAAGCTACATATATTATGGCTGTAGGTGGCCCTTGTCATTCTTGGTTATGCAGTGGTTATACCTACCTTCTTTGAATGTAATTTTCTTTAGTATTGTTCTTATAATATATGGTTGGTTGTTGGAGTGTTATATCCTCGCAACATCTATGGGCATAGCACTATGGGTACCGACTTTTGACAGTGTGCACTCATGGCAACTTTATTGTTCTGAGCCACTGGATAACCAGGGTGCCAGCATCATAACCCAATATCCCACTCAGTCACATTATCCTGATACTGAGCCAACCTGTCCTTTCCATGTCCTACTAATGCAGAGCGCCAAGGTAGGAAGCGACAAGTATCATTATGGTGAGTGATTGGTTGGAATCTTTCGGGGGTCGAACCGGTGGGTTCAAATCCCGCTCATTCGGCCATCTTATCTGCTCCCCAGGAAAGAGATGGGAAATGGTAAAACGACAGCAGACGCATTCAGTTTCATTTCCGACAGAGTTAGGGTTTTAGCTTAGCACGGTAGCGAAGAAGGCTAAGTGCATCCAATCAGCAATCAGCATTTGGTAGGATTGAGAACTACTGTTGGCGGCCATTTTTTGTGTAACCAGGAGGAGAAGCGACAGCAGAGATACTGAGTTCACTTCAGACATAATCAAGGTTTCAGGTTAGCGTGGTAGGAAGGAGTTACTCCCGCAACCCTGTTCCTGTTGTAAAAATATATGGATTTTCGGTTAAGAATTATATATTGGCAGAGAGCATTATTATTCTTGGACGATGGAGTGGGAACAAGGTTATGTGGTTATGTAAACTAAAAGCAATAGAATCCCACTCCCATTGTACATGATAAACAGTGATGTGAAATATATGTTATATATGATGCTTAGGGTTAATTAAGAAATGGGTTATATAAGAAACAGTTAAGGTTGATGAAATGTCTCTCTATGTATTCATAAAGAATGCAATTGGAGAAAAAGGACATTTTAAATATATATATATATATCTGTAACTGTTGCAGCCACCTGTCCTCCCATGACCACTGGGCTGAACCACCAGCCTAATCTGCATATGCATAGAGTGCACCACCTGCAGCTGGGTTGAGTGACAGCCACCCCTACTTGGGGTTGTCACCCACCCAGGATGTGGGGGTGTCTGATTGGCTGGCTGGGGGAGGTCCAGTCACCTGACCCTCTTGGCCTATCATGACCACACAAGTGTCATTCTAATTAATTATTCAAGAAACTTCTCCAGTCTCACTGGAGAGATCACTCTACTCCTGGCTCTTGAGTGACACACACCTACTCTAGAGCAGGACCCCAGATACTCTGTCTGATGCTATCCAAATTCACATATTCCAAATAGAATTGAGTGCAACACCCAAGGGACCCCAGTTCCAGTTCCTGTAGGCACTGCTTCCTATATAGAAGGAAGGTAATGAGACATAGTGTGGACAACAGGTAAGGAGTGAAGGTGATAGATCACAGGTAGGTGGACAGGGGTTGATGCCAATAAAGCACAACTTATTCACTGTTCATCTGTGTGACTTATTTTCCTTTCTCTGTTAAGTACTGGTCCAGAGTTGGTTATATTGATTTAGAATGATTGCATCACAGGTGAAATGAGGGGGGAGAGTTTTATAGTATTATCTGGTGTTCACGATGGCCGAGCATCCAGTAATATTATACTGTGTCATGGCTGCTGAAGGACTCTTTAGGACAAGTGTCGAAAGGCAGGGTTATGGATATAACCACATGTATTTGCAATCTAATATGGAATGTATCAATTTATTATATGCGTATCATTAATTATGTAATTGTCTTGTAATTGTAATTGTTATCTACTCCAATTCTATTTTTGCTGATATATGTCAACTGTCTTCTGGTTACAGAAACAGAGGGCGCCCTCATCTCCGGTTCAAGGATACCATCAAGAGATATCTGAAGCTGAGAGAGATTAAGACTGGCTCATGGACATCCCTCTCACAGCAAAGAGCTAAATGGAGAGTGGCAGTCAAGTAATGAAAGCACTCTTTGTCACATCGCGACCGACAGGATGATGATGACACAGATTGTGATCAACCACCAGTTGACTACTCCTTCTGAGGAATCCAATATAAAGTAATTGAACACCGCCTTCTTCTTCTAAATTAGAGAGACCTGTAACATAATATAATTGCACCAGTAACATAATATAATTGCTCCAGTAACATATTATAATTCCACCAGTGATACAATATAATTCCACCAGTAATATAATATAATATAATTCCACCTGCAAAACATGCTGCTTATAGTCTATCAGAATTTGCAATAAAAAAACCACCCACTAACCCACGTAATTAATATCAGTTAATAATTGCTGAGTGCTATCCATTTGTTGTGTGCACACACGTGAGGAAAGGCGGTTAAATTAGACAAAGTATACCTCGGCTGTCTCCGGGTTTTTCAGTGGTTCATATGGTTTTTATTAGTTCTTATCACAGAGATTTGTTTCTGGGTGGCAAGAGGCCTGCTTAGCCAGATTGGGCCCGTCCTCGCTGATCGCTACAATTGGTTATTTATTATCCTGACATCAGTAGAGCAGGCTATTAATAGCTTCACTTTCTACGTCCACTATTGCCCTCTTAAAGATCAGATCACGTGACTTACACACTGGGTATTCGCTATATTATCACAGCCTATTCAAATCCCCGTCCTGATATTACCTTAGATGTTGCCAGGACGTAAATCTCCAGCAAGCAAGCAACCAAGCATGCATTGAAATCGCGCCGACGATACTCTTCCCTGCGCGAGGATAATGTTTGGTTCCCTGCAACAGAGTTTAATCTGCAAACGTAGCTGGACACGTTTGTTTGTTTGTGTGTTGTGTTATGTCCTAGCAACAAGGACGGGTACCGATTTGTGACAGTGCGCACACATGGGAACTTTTTACTGCTGCCCCACTGGGAGACCAGGCTGATAGCACCATGACCAGTCACATTATCCTGACACTGAGCCAACCAGTCATTGCCCTATCCTAATAATGCAAAGCACCAGGCTAGGAAGTGACAAGTATACATTTTTAAGTCATTGGTTTGACTCGACCAGGGTTCGAACCCACTAACTCATGGATTCGGATTACCCGATCTCCCAAAACAGGAGACGGATGCTCAACTCATTCGGCCAAACGGCCTGGTTTAGTTGCAAACCCCGCTATGTATACAAATAAGTGTTGTTGGGGTATTTGGTTACTACTATCGTAGCAATGATGAAAATAGGAAATATTATGCCTAGAGTAGGCTTCGAACCCACACCTATTGCTATTCCGGGGCTTACGTGGTAACCATTTCACTTCCTAGCTTACCTGATGCAATCACCCTATGCACACCCACCAGTCCTGTCTATGTGGCTACTTGCCTGATAGTTCAGTGCAAACTACTATACTCATACCCCTAGAATTGTAAATTCTTCAAATGGTTTATGTCCATTAGTGGTTTAATGGTTACAATTACATACATACAGAGAGTACACTTACACTTGCATACATAGGGTAGGTTCAAGAACCATAGTGTGTAGCTGGCACAGGGACGTAGTCACCACAACCAGCATCATGGGGTTGATGAAAATGGGAAATATTGCACTTAGAGCAAGATTTCAAACCCACACCTATTGTCACTCCAGGGCAAGGATGCTAACCATTACACTCCCTAGGCTCCCTGCTGCAATCACTGTATCCATGCTTACCTGTCTCTGTGATGGCTGCTTGCCTGATGGGTCACTGCAGACCACTACACCATTGATGCGCGGCAAGGAAGGACGAGGAGGCATGAGTTGGATAAATGGCATTTTATTGAGAAATGCCGGAATAAACATGGATAAGTACATCAAGCATGAGTATAGGTATATAATGGTAGATAGGCATCAACATGTAATAAGCAGTGATAATCATGAGTATAGGGATACATAGGGTATCATATGTGAGGCATCGTCATGATATGAGGTGTCATGGTTAAATTGTCAATGTCAATTTGAGCAGTGGTATTATTTGGGCCCGGGAGGTGGATCCGAGGAGCCCTCAACCCTATGATGGAGAGTTGGTGTATAGGGATGGTGGGTGGGGACAAAAGTGTCAGGAGGAGCGGTGTGTCTGGAGGCAGGAGGGCGAGTGGCCTGAGGCGGCCTCGGGGCTGAATTTAAGGGAAGGAAGCGCGGGCCGTTATGCAACGGCCAACGGCTGGAGGAGAGAGAAGGGGGGGGTCCTCCCTCGCCTCACATCAACCGCAATGCGAGCATTATGACCGATGCGCGGCAAGGAAGGACGAGGAGGCATGAGTTGGATAAATGGCATTTTATTGAGAAATGCCGGAATAAACATGGATAAGTACATCAAGCATGAGTATAGGTATATAATGGTAGATAGGCATCAACATGTAATAAGCAGTGATAATCATGAGTATAGGGATACATAGGGTATCATATGTGAGGCATTGTCATGATATGAGGTGTCATGGTTAAATTGTCAATGTCAATTTGAGCAGTGGTGTTATTTGGGCCCGGGAGGTGGATCTGAGGAGCCCTTAACCAAGACAGAGGAGAGGGCTCGAGGGGCCGCCGAGGGGGCGAGGTGGGGCACATATGCGTGCGCCGCCTCAGAGGTCCAAGTCCCCTGGGCCATGATGTCGGAGATGTCGACTCCGGCGGCATGGCAGGCCTGGGCGGAGCCCCGGCATAGGCTGTGGAGGGTAAAGGCCTCGGCCCCCGGGACGCCTCGGGCGCGAAGGGCGCCTCGCAGGAGGGCAGTTAGGAAGCGCGGGTCGAGGGGCCGACCCGAGGGCATGATGAAGGCCGGGGCGTCGGGAGGCGCGGGGCGCTGCCGCGCGGCGGCATTCCACGTGGCCAGAGGGCAGAGTCCCAGCCTCGGGCAAGCAGGGATGAATAGGGCGACGGCGCCCGCGGGGCCGGATATGGTCTTGGAGGTCCTGACCGTGACCCGGAGGCCCCCGGGGGCCAGGACAATGTCGCCGCGGGTGATGGTGTGTGGGCCGCCCCAGCCCTCGGGACTCGGCGACAACAGGTTCGACTGCCGCAGCATGCCGAAGTACCTGAGGAGGAGGGCGGCCCGAGGGACGAGCGAGGCTGGCCCCGCGAGGGCGAGGTGAGAGATGATGAGGGCGAGGTGGCGAGGCGTCAGAGGGGGCGCCTGGCGAGGAACGTGGCTGGAGGCGCGTTCGCCACCTCGGCAGAAGTCCTTGGCGAGGGCAGAGTCGAAGGCGGCGGTTGCTCCCCCGGCGGCCTCGGCCCAGGAGCGTGCTCCGGAGAGGGCGTTCTTGATGGAGGCCGGGGCGAGGCCGCGGGCTTAGAGGGAGGCCGTGTAGGCGGCGATCTGGAAGTCGGAGGGGTCGAGGGGGGCGAGCCCTCCGGCAACGCTGTAGGCTACGTACTCCCGGGCCTGGCGTCGACGGTTCTTCCATGTCGAGGGGGCGAGGGAGGCGAGGCGTAGGCGTGCAACGTCGTCCACCTCGGCAGAGGTAAAACCTGAATCAGAGGCCGGGGTTAAATGGGAAGGCGTCGTGTGAGGAGGATATGAGGCGGAGCCCGAGGTGGGCCATGCCGGCGCGGGCCACCTCTGCCCATGGCCCGTCGAGGTGGGCGCGGCTGAGGGCGTCGGCGAAGACGAGCTCCGCCCCGGGCTTGTGCAGTATGGTGAGGGTGAAGCAGCCCGTCGCCGTGAGGAGCCAGAGCTCCCGAGCGCATGTCCCGAGGGTGGCATCCCAGGCATGGCCCGAGGTGAGGGAGGCGGCGGAGGCCATGTTATCCGTATTGATGACGATGGTGGCCCCCGCGGCGTCGTCAGGCATGAGGGCGCGGAGGGCGACGACAAGGTTGACGGCCTCAAGCTCATGGATGTCGGGAAACCGCGCCCGGAAGTCCAAGGTGTACCCTCGGGCGTAGCAGTGCGTCGCAGAGAAGGCGCCTCCGCCCGTGAGGCACGAGTCGCACTCTATGACATAGGTGCGCCCCGCCGGAGCGCGGAGGAGGTAGAGCCCATTGGAGGTGCGGCCGTAGAGGGCGAACCACCTCAGGTCCCGGAGGGCGTCGTCGTCGAGGGTGAGTGAGGTGCAGCCGAAGCAGCCGCGGAGCGCCCCGAGGAGGCGACTCATGAACCTCCGGGCGGGGGGGGTGACATTTCCTGGGCGCCACGTCGAGCCCAAGGGCGGCGGCGAGGGCGAGGAAGGCGTCGAAGGCCTGACAGGCCCTTAGGTACGACGCCTCGCACCCGACAAAGTCGTCGACGTAGACAAGGATATGAAAGCTGTCGCGCCTCATAATCCAGGCGACGGCGGCCGTCACGCGGACACATGCCGCGCCCGAGGAGCGGCAGCCAAAGGGCAGGGCGAGGTCAATGTAGATCTTTTCGTCGAGGGTGATCCCGTACAGGGGGCAGGCGAGGGGGTCTGCGCGGAGTTGCGGTAGGCCCGCGAGATGTCGGCGGACCATAGGTATGCGCCGGGGCCCTCCCCCGTGAGGCGGCGGCCGAGGTCAGCGACTGAGGGGAGGGTATAGGAGTGTGGTTTCCCGAGGTATTCCCGGCGGGGGATGCCGGCATTGACGCTGGCGCCGGGGGGAAAGGAGAGGTCAACGATGACCCACCTCTTGCCCGGGTCGGATTTGAGGGGGGTCATCATCGGGGAGACCTGAGTCCAGGGTGTGAAGGGAGGGATGGTGAAGGGGCCCGCGAGGGCTCCGAGGGCGAGCTCCGTGTTAATGAAGCTCTATATGTGGGGGGCGTGCTCGGGGGGCTGGCGGTGGTTGGTGAAGGTCGGGCGGGGCGGTGAGGAGGCGGAGAAGTTGGAAGGGAATCCAAACTCAAGGAGGTCGAGAAGGGCGGGGTCGGAGTAATCGCGGAGGCAGTCGCGCCATGCGGGGATGTGGAGGGAAGGGGGATGCGGGCGGCCAAAAAGTTAGGGAGGCCCGCTTCCCTGAGTGCGGCGTATGCGCGGGTGAATGTGGGGTAGCGGGCCCATGCTTCGCTAGAGGCGTGGGGCCAGATGGCCAGGAGGGTGGAGCGGTATTGGTGAGGGGAGGGGCCGCAGGAGGGGGCGGCAGGGAGGGTGTCTTGGATGTGGGGGTCGACGACGTCGGAGATGTGCTCGCTGAGGTCGTCGTGAGGGGTGGGGGGGGGCGGGGTGGGGGAGGAGGCATGGTGAGGGAGGTTGGAGGGGCGGCAAAGGAGGTGGGGGAGGGGGGTGGGGTGGGGGGAGGGGTGGGGGCGGTCGGCATCAGGGGGGAGGCCGGGAGATGTGTTAGGTAGGCTGTGTCGCCGGGGGAGGGTGTGGGGGGGCGGCGGCATCTGCGGCGAGGTGGGGGGTGGGGGAGAGGTGGGGGGGGTTGTGGTGTTGTGGTGTATACACAAACTAGCAGCAGCTATTCCAAAGGCACTGAGCTGTGTGCAGCAACCATGGGTCTCCGGTTCAATGGGCTGTAGGCACTGATTCTTATACACACTAACAAGAGTAATGAGGATCTCTGTGGACAGTAGGTAAGGAGTGAGGGTGATAGGTCGCTAGTAGGTGAACATGAGTTGATGCAAAAAAGCACAACTTCTTCACTGTCAATCTTGCGCCACTTGTCTTCCCTTTCTTCCTTAACAGTTTGTTTGAAAGGGGCATCAGATGTGAACTGACAGACAGTTGTCCGAACACACCTGGGAAGAGTAAGTAGTATCTGGGGCTCAGACGGCCGAGTACCCAAGATATTACACCCTGTTCTCTGTGATCATGCAATGTCCGTGAAACATATTGCCTTGCTTCCCCAAAACAGACAAAGAGAACAAATGTTACAGTGTTAGGCATCGCCATGAAAACCAGGGCTCCCTGTTGATATCCTCTACAATCTGATTGGTTGAAATGTTGCTGCTTTGTTTATCTCAGAGAAAATGGTGGACCAGTTGTTGACTTGCGTGAGATGGGTCCTTTCTCAGGGGGTTCCTGGAATGTGTCCCTTTTAATCAAATGTGAAATATGAGCAGGGTCTCTCACCAGGCCTTGATTCGTGTAAATAACCCATGCAGGATGGTTGGTTTTTGGAGGTGTACGTCCTGGCAACATCTAAGGTCATATCAGGATGGGTACCGACTTGTGACAGTGCACGCCCATGGCAACTTTATTGTACTGCCCCGCTGGGAGACCAGGCCGACTGCACCATGACCTGATATCCCACTCAGTCACATTATCCTGACACCGAGCAAACCAGTCCTTGCCCTATCCTAATAATGTCCAGTGCGTGGGTAGGAAGCAACAAGTATTAATTTCGTAAGTGATTGGTTTGACTCGACTGGGAATTGAACTCCCGACCTTCCGCGCGGGGAGGCCTGCGTTAAATCATGAAGGAAACATTAATGAAGAGAAACACTTGATTTGCAAAGTGAAATGCATGCAATCATTCAGGAAAATTAAGTAAAAAGCGTTTATTTCTACACAAGAATAAAATACAAATTAATAAAAAACTATAAAGAGGATCTGGCTTTTTTATTTCTTCAGTAATTTACTGATTCCGTTGTGGACACTTGCAACTGAGGAAGAACGGTAATCAGAGGCACACTCCAAAGTATCACTTGTCCACAGTTCAAATTTCTCCTGCTTGGAACTAAAAAGGCCATTTTGCTGACGATATTGATCCTGAAACTGAGTGATAATACCAGGATATTGCTGCACCTTTTTACCTAATCTGGTCCCCTGGCCTTTGTTTCAACAGAGGTCGCCACCTAGTGGATAACGTGGTGTAATATTACTGGATGCCCCGGCCGTCAAAGCCCCGAAATACCACACAACTCTCCCCGGGTGCGTTCTGACGACGGTCTGTCAGTTCACACCTGATGCCACTCTCAAACAAACTCATAAGGAACAAAGGGAAGACAAGTAATGCAAGATTGACAGTGAAGAAGTTGTGCTTTATTGGCATCAACTCCTGTTCACCTACTAGTGAGCTATCACCCTGACCCCTTGCCTTCTGTCCACACAGTGTCTCATTACCTCTTTAGTATTTCTATCAGAATCAGTGCCTACAACCCATTGAACCAGAGTCCCATGGTTGTTGCACACAACTCAGTTTGTATATATGAAAAATTGAGCATCAGATGGAGTGTCTGGGTCCCTCCTGCCCAAGAGAGAGTGTGTCTCACTCAAGAGTCAGGAGTAGAGTGTGCTGGCCAGTGTGTCAGGAGCAGTGTCTATAATATTCAATATCAAAGTGAGGCTTGTGTGGTCAGGTGGGGCAAAGGGGCCCAGTTGACTGGGCCTCCCACAGCCAGCCAATCAGGCACCCTCCACAGCCTGGGAGGCGCCACCCCCCCCCCCCCCCCCCACCCCCCCCCCCCCCCCCCCCCCCCCCCCCCCATGGGCAGCGGTCACCCAACCCAGCTGCAGGTGGTGTACATAATGTTTGCAGTATGGCTGGTGTGCTGGCCCATCGGCCCCGTGGTAACCGCTAGTTGAAGACAGTTACAATAAATATATTCAAAATGTCCTTCTCCTCACTTACACCCTTACTGGTGCATAGAGGGAACATTTCACCAAACATTAACTGTCTCTTATATAGGAACATCGGGCACTAGGTATTAACATATATTTCCCATAGCTTAACATGTCACACAGCGAGTGGGGCACCCATTACTTTTCTATTACATAACCTTGGTCCCCACTCCATCGCCCAAGGATAATAATGCTCTCTGCCAATATATAATTCCGAACCGAAAATCTGTATATTTTTCCAGTGAGTACTAGAACCTGACTACTCTTTACCTGGCCTTTAAAATGGCCACAGTGGCGACATTTGTGAATAAAGACCGTTTTCTGCACATGTGCGGTCTGAATTACGAACTGGACTATCGCAAAGATGTTTTCATTAGGATAAAGACTGCCAAACATGGGGGGTTTGCGATTTCCAGGGGGGATATGTGATATCCTAGGAAATCACAAACCCCCAATGACCATATATGGCATGGGCATTTGCGATTTCCTAGGAAATCACAAGTGGGGGTTTGTGATTTACAGGGTTTGCGATTTCCTGCTACACCGGCGCAAAAATCGTAAGCACCAATCCAACAATGTATATAAGCATCGGAGTTAGGCCTTCAAAAGGTTAATTTTAAACATTAATATGTGGTTGGTCATTGCTCTATAATCTTGTGATGCCAATAAAGGAGAAATGAGTGAGAATTAAAATTACCATCAAGTACAAATCTTTTATTTCAATTCAATTTTTGGATTGGTGTTTACAAATTACAGTGTTTTTGCGCCTGAAATTTTCTTATTTAACAAAAAAAAACACCACTAAATTAGCAGAAATGCCATCAGACTTTGTAACAGTGTGGCATTCTCTGTGGCGGAGTGGTTAGAGTGCCCGTGCCCCCAGCTCTGCCAATTTGGATTTCCACCGCTGTGTATAACTTACAGCCTCATCAAAGGCCGGTTGCTCTCATACCATGTCTATGTGGTGTGGGAGGTTAAAAATCCCTTGGGTCGGTAAAAGTGTAGGCTCGGGCTTTCTATCGACCAGCAGTGGAATGAGGAAGACCAGTCGTCTATGACTGAAATTTCCCCTGCTTAAACAACTAATGGACCAAAAAAAAACAAAAAACTTTAACATCAGCACAGGACGCTGCCACTTTATAACTCTGCACTCTATGATGTCGGTTAGTGTACATCGGGCATTAGAGCGCGGCACTCCCACGCCTCCTGTGGGCCATATTGCCTCCTATATTGCTGGGGTGTGCGGGGGGGGGGGAGGGGGGTCGTTGCAGGTGCTCGTAGCCAAGGTGTAGGGGTAGGAATGGAGAGGATGCCCACTTCCGAATAAGTTTACTTTTTACTCCAGCGTAATAAGGCTATATGAGATATGCAGCATTTTTTTTGGTTGTTGGTTGGTTGCTCACTTGTTGGAGTTTTACATACGTGCAAAGTCTAAGGTCATATTACGATGGGTACCGACTTGTGACAATGCGCACACCTGGCAACTTTTATATGCTGCCCAATTTGGAAATCAGACCGCGGCACCATGACCCGATATGCCACTCAGTCATATTATCCTGACACTGAGCTAACCAGTCCTTGCCCTATCCTATTAATGCTGAGTGCCAGGCTAGGAAGTGACAAGTATCAATTTGATAAGTCATTGGTTTGACTCGACAGGGAAACAAACTCACGATCTCCCGCACACGAAGCCCGCCCTCTACCGATTCGGTCACCGCGCCCTGTGCCAGGTGCGCACAACCCAGGTGTAAGGGGGAAGAATGGCACCCTACACACATGGAATAGCACCAGTCACTGAGAGAATTACGGTCATCTGTTGGACTTTTTGGCCGGGCACCGATCCGACTCACTGCAGGTATAGCTGGCAGCAATGTAGTGATGTAATGGTTTGTTGCATTCATCGTTAATGCAGGTCTGCTTTTCCCCAAAAATTAATGATAGAAATGAACTCTATATGAACTGTAGGACTGAGGAAGAGGGAGCATGTATGGCTGTTGCGATGTGGTCCAACTGGTGCAATACAAGGTGGACATGTCAAAAGTGAGTGAGTCAGGGTACAGTGACCAACAGGTGACGCAGTGCCCGTCAACTACCTGACTGAGCCGACCTGGAGTTGGCACTCAATACTCCCTGTGAGTGAAAGTATTAGATGTGTCTCTGGTGCACCCGGAGATTTTTATGCCCTCTTTGGAATAAGTTCACTTTTTACTCCAGTGTAATAAGGCTATATCAGATATGCGTGGTAATTTCTTTTTTTCACTGGAAGCGCCACATTGAAAATGTCCGCACTGAAAACCCCACGGTCGCCTCATACTCATACTCATAGTTGAGCGCTGTCTTGTGCTTGCCTCCATGGACATATTGGTTGCTAAGCAGTAGCAGCTGGCAACCGTGAAGGTTATCGATAATAAGCATCCATGTTGAAATTCCCCGGGTGGGAGCGGGACGTAGTTCACCTGTGAAGGTGGAGGTCATCCGATCAATTCTGCTAAGTGGACACATTTGCAGTTTGGGATATTTTCCATTCCAACCAGTGGTCCACAACTGGTTCACCAAAGGCTGTAGTATGTGCTGTCCTGTCTGTGGGAAAATCCATATAAGAGACCCCTTGCTGCTGATTAGAAAGAGTAGCCTATGTGGCGGCAGCGGATTTCCTCAAAGATATATGTCAGAATGACCATATGTTTGATGTCCAATAGTGAATGTGCTTTAGAGATGTCGTTAAATAAAACAAGCTTTACTTCTTTTGTAATTCTCCGATTCTCCCCGCGTCCGTTGAGGGGTGAACGGCCGTTCAGCCGTGTCTGAAATGTGGTCACACTCCAATGGACGCCACTGTAGTCTCATATGGCAAGATGGGGGTATCCGAAACAGGTGGTGCATCACCTCAGAGATGAGATACACAAAGCTGGGGACCAAATAGTGGCCCACCGGACGCGGTGGCCGAATCGGTAGAGCGCAGGTTTCTCGTGCGGAAGGTCGGGAGGTCGAATTTCGGTCGAGTCAAATCAATGACTTAGAAAATTGATACTTATTACTATATATAGCCTGGTGCTGGTGACCTTGATCTACCAGTGGGGCAGCACTATTTAGCCGTCATGAGTGCGCATTGTCACAAGTTGGTACATGATATGACCTTAGATGTTGGCAGGACGTAAAACTCCAACAATCACCCTGAATCGAGACAAAACTAGCCAGCCACACTTTGCGATCTGGCCATCCAAGCAACAATCTTGTTTGATTTTTATCATTGGCTATTGGACGTCAAACAGGTGGCCATCCTGACATAATTCTTTGAAGGAAACCCGCTGCTGCCACTTGGGCTATACTTTCCTATAAGCAGCAAGGGTTCTTTTATATGCACTTTCCAACACCCTTTGTTGAACCAGTTGTGGATCACTGGTTGGAATGGAAAATAGCCCATACGCAAATGGGTCCACTGAGCAGGATCGATAGGATGACCCACACCACCACAGCTGGACACTCTACCGCCTGAGCTATGCCTCGCTCCGGTGGGGTTCCAAGCAGGGCTGACAGTTATTTGTGACGATCCGGTCACAACCCTTGCTACCTCTCCAGGGTTGTTCCAAGTATTGCCAGATTGCACCGACTCCTGGCATGAATCTGGTGATGCCCCGCCAGGTGGCGGACACGCAACCATTTATGATTTAGCCCGTGCTGAGGACACCGCTTCTTACTGATGTACACAAAGTCTTCCACTAGTTTGCTCAGTATTAGGATAATGTGACTGATCGGGATATTGAAATCTTACATCAGTGGCCTGGTATTCCAGTTGGACGGCACTGTACAATTTGCAATGAGTGTGCACTGTCACAAGTCAGTACCCGGCTGATATGACCTTAGATGTTGCTAGGAAAAAAACTAACAAAATAGTTAAAGCTGCATTGTCCGATGAAACCGTCAAATTTTCGAAGCCAAAACATTCGCCTATATTTGATCATATACCGTACATCAAACTTAGACATTGGTGCACAAGTTGGTGCTCGTCTTGATATGACATTAGATGTTGCTAGGCCATAAAACCCCTCAATAAACAACAATCATAGTATGGCATCCGTTGTGCCTTTTTCTTTGTGGTTTGATAAATTTCAATCAATTGAGGGAGTGCACGTCAGCAATCAGCGGTCGGTGGGCTGCCATCTTGGATTACGAGCACCCTCCCTAGCCATGTTGTGAATGCATGCAGATGCAGTAAAACAGAGTTCTCTTGTGTTATGGGAGGTTCTGGGCAGTTTACTTACAGCACTTTAGCAACAACTTCTGAGGCCAAACTGCTCAAAACAGTGACAAATAAACCAACAAATCAGTAAATAAGCACAGTGTAGGCAGATGCAAGCCTTCTGTATGTCATCCAATATGGCCACCGAAAGTTGCCTCATGACGTCATTACACCCCCTCTATTTTCCAAAAGGATTAGATGCGACTTGTACTGACGGCTCTTCTTCACGCAGAGCTCTGTGTGCTGCCACCTGGCGGGTGATCGAGGTGTCACGTGACAATGCTCGTGTCGGGTTATGTTCTCCGATGGCGCTGTGAGGGGTAATCAGTGACGTGGCCATTTGTATCTGGTGTACGCCGACCGACACCGATACAACGAGGGTGGGTTTCAAGGACAGTCGCGGAAGACTTCTGCTGCCATAGCGAGATCTGGGTGACGCGTCATATAGCGATTGGTAGACAGGAAGTGTGAACACTTATTTGTCTGACGTGTCATGTGTCATGCATCATGTGTCATGCATCATGTGTCACATGTCATGTGTCATGCAGCATGTGCCATGTATTATGTGCCATGTTCTGTGTGTCATGCATCATGTGTCATGTGTCATGCATCATGTGGCATGTGACATGCATCATGTGTATGTGCCGTGTGTCATGCATCATGCACCATGTGTCACATGTCATATGTCAGGCATCGTATGGCATGCATTACGTGCCATGCTCCATGTGTCATACTTCATGCATCATGTGTCACATGTCATGCAGCATGGGGCATGCATCAGGTGACATGTGTCATGGGTCAGGTGTATGCACAATGTGTCATGCATAATGTGCCATGCACCATGTGTCATACATCATGGGTCATGTGTCATTCATCATGTGCCATGCATCAAGTGTCAGGCATCTTGTGCCATGCAGCATGTGTCATGCATTATGCTTCCTGCACCATGCACCATTCATCGAGCATCATGCGTTATGCACCATGTGTCATGCATCATACGTCATCTGCATAGGTTATGTGATATGCACCATGTTCGACCGGATTTGTTCTGGGTGGGTGGGATGGAATTCCGATCATGTGTCGTGGGGTTTTACGTCTTAGCACCATCTCAGGTCATATCAGGACGGGTACAGACTTGGGACGATGTGCACTCATGGCAACTTTATAATGCTGCCCCACTGGGAGACCAGGCCACTAGCATCACCTGATATCCCACTCAGTCACATTATCCTGACACTGAGCCAACCTGTCCTTGCCCTATCCTAGTAATGCCAAATGACAGGCTCGGAAGCGAAAAGTATCAATTTTGTAAGTCATTGCTTTGACTCGACGGAGCTCCTAGCTCCCCACCTTCTTTATGACAAACCTGCGCTCTACCGATTCGGCCACCGCGTCCGTTTTCTGATCCTGTTGATGCAGGCTGCTCTGCCCCCAGGACTCGTCACCATGGGGCGTGTTGGCCGTGTATTGGTTATAGACGGTGGGTGGAGTTAAGGGGGCGGGGAGGGTGGGGGGTCGCGCAGGGGATTGTGGGAATGAAGAGATGATTGGTTGAGGCTGCATGATGAATGCACCCACACTGGAATAAGGGTCAGACAACAAGTACGCAAACCAGATGGGATGGCCGGATGAGTTGAGCGTCCTTCTCCCGGTTTGGTAGATCGTTTGAATCCTGCTCGAGTCAAATCAATGACTTACAACAGTGTACAAATTGATACTTGTCGCTTCCTAGCCAGGCGCACGACAGTATTACTATTAGGATAGGGCAAGGACTGGTTGGCTCAGTGCCAGGATAATTTGACTGACTGGGATATCAGGTCATTGTGGTGATGGCCTGGTCTCCCCGGGGGGAAGCCCTATAAAGTCACCTTCAATGTGCACTGTCACACATCGGTACCCATCCTGATATGACCTTAGATATTGTCAGGACGTAAAGCTGCAACAACCTATCAACCAACAAGTACGCATTCTTATTTCAGGGGAGGGGCGAATCAATTTTATTCATCGGGTCAGCTGAACAGATCTTCAGTCAGCACGAAGGCTCTGGTTTTCCCGACATAAATTGGTTGAGTTATTTACATAATGGAGACACAAATACTTATTTGTTTTAGTGGAGCGGGACGTAGCTCAGGCGGTAGAGTGTCCACCTGTGACAGTGTGGGTCATCCTATTGATCTTGCTCAGTGGACCCATTTGCGGTGTGGGTTATTTTCTGTTCCAATCAGTGGTCCACTACTGGTTCATTATGCTGTCCTGTCTGTGGGAAAGTACATATAAAAGACCCCTTGCTGCTTATCTGAAAGAGTAGCCTATGTGGCGGCAACGAGTTTCCTCCAATGATATATGTCAGAGTGATCATATGTTTGACGTCCAATAGCCGATGATGAAAAGTAATGTACTCTAGAAGTGTCGTTAAAGCTGGATTGTCCTATGAGAACAACACATTTTCAAAACCAAAAGAATGATCTAGATTTGATTCTACATATCTAACTTACATGATGGTGTATTTATTTAACATTTGTCGCTACATAGAAGGGAAGATCGAGTCAATTTAATAGAACTTCTTACTGTAGAAGCCTATGGTGTCAGAGTTTTGGCGTGCTTGCAAAATTAATTTTGCATGCTTACACTTCAAATATCTCAAAAGTTAGCCATTTAAAATAAACGTTACTTCAAATTCAAGTAAGGTAGATTATAGCGATGAACCTAATATATTTATCTCAGAAAATATCAGAAACTCAAAACCATCGGATTATGCAACTTTTAATAAAACAAACATAAGCAATTTTTGTTTTAGGGCTGCATAATATGATGAAAGCCTTATACTTTTACAAACAAAACACTGATCTGCACATTTAGCTTAGACGTTGTTGTACATTTAGTAAGCCTATACTGATGCATAGAAGGGAACACTGTAGACATGTAGGATAACCTGTTAGTTGTAAAGCTTATGGTGTCAGACTTGCGATGTGCATGTCGACATTAGTACTTAGCAAAGGTCCTTTAACCATTAAACCATAATATTAATATTTTAATGGTGGTTATTAATCATCGCTCTTTTCAAATTGGCACCCAAATTAAATATTTTGAAAACATTCATATATCTTAGCATAATTTCGATTTATTTTCACTGATAAAAAAGGCCCTACACCACTGTGCCATACATATATATATATATATATATATATATATATATAAATATATATATATATATATATATATACATATATATATACATATATATATTGCATGCACCTTATTATCCTTACTTACAGGACGTGATAGCCCAATCGGAAGCGCGCTGACTTCCCCTGTGGGATATCGAGAGCTCGATTCCCCGTCGAGTCAAACCAATCACGTCCAAAATGTATCCGTGTCGCTACCTAGTCTGGCACTTGATATAAATAGAATAGGGCAAGGACTGTTTAGCTCAGCATCAGGATAGTGTGACTGAGTGGGAAACCGGGTCATGGTGATGGTGGCCTGGTTTCTCAGTGGGGCAGCACTATAAAGTCATCATGAGTGCACACTGCTACAAGTCGGTACCCGTCCTGATATGACCCTAGATGTTGCTGGGACATAAACCTCCAAGAAACAAACAAACAAACAAAATCATCGTTATATAAAGGATTGACTTCGTACATACTTCACCCTACGAAAACTCCCCAACCTAGTCATTGGTTTGACTCTGCCGGGGTTGGAACACATGAGATGAATTCCATGAAGCAGCGAGGTGCTTTACTCATCTGGCCATCCCTTCGCACAAATGAATACACTCTTATTTCTTATCCAATTCGTCAACGATCCAAATTTCCTCCTTAAACTTCCAGCTTCGTAAAATTGCACTTAGCTGGTCCGATTGCCTCCGTCAAACCGGAAGTGACGTAGCTTGCTGACAGGCTTCTGTCGTCTGCTATTATTACATCTGTTTCCTTTCGTCTCTCTTCTATTTACTTTCCTTGTTGTTTTTTTATTGTGCGGAGGGGTTTATTATCTTATCTGTGTTAATTTTGCGCATTTGCGGCTCTCGACCAATCAGCGCGGTTTACGCCACCCGCGCGAACAACGGCATGTCGTAATCACGTCGCGAGCCGATTGTCGTCTGCTGCCAGACTGTGGCGGGAGGTGCAAATTACCTATGTCGTAAATCCAGGCCTGCTGACGTCCGGGCATGGGGCAATGACGTCAGATTATAACAATTATCGCTTGGCGTGATGGGTGTCGCAAATCTCTCGCGAGGGTTGGTTTAGCTCAGAAGAGTTGGTTGGTTGGTTTTGGGGAGTTTTATGTCCTGGCAACATATTAGATCATATCAGAAAGGGTAGCGACTTGTGTGTCTGTTGTTGTTTTTGTACATCCTAGCAACATTTAAGGTGATTTACGAAAGGATTCCGACTTGTGACAGTGCGCACTCATTGCAACTTGTTATTGCTGCCCCACATAATCATGATATAGTGACTGAGACGGGTGAAATAAATACCATGGTGCTGTTGCCATGGGAATTCCAGTTCTACAGGCACGTGGAGGTAGGTACCCAGCTGCCCTGATAGAACCGCAATTCTTTCTAGGACATAACATTACCAACACACACCCATTACTCGTTGAACCTGACTCAGTGGCCGAATCGATAGAGCTCAGGCTTCCCGCGTGGAAGGTCGTGAGTTCGAACCCCATCCGAGTTAAACCGGTGACTTTTAAAATTGAGACTTGTCAATACCTAGTCTGGTGTTCGGCATTAATAGGATAGGACAAGGACTGGTTACCTCAGTGTCAGGATAATGTGATTGAGTGGGATATCGGGTCATGGGCATGACGTCACGCCAGTCTGAACAGCAAAAGCAGTTGGTTGTCTCGAAAATGGCCGCCCCATAGGCAGCGGCCATTTGAAATGGGAAAGCTGTGCTGTGGTAGGCTGAAAGCACTGGACACGGCGGCCATTTTCGAGGCACTTTTTGTCTCCTATCTGAAGAGGGAAGTGTCACAGAGACGTTGCCGCGCCCACCCTGAACGCAAATAGGGCAAAAAGCTTCGCCGCGACGTCGCCGAGACGTCGCCGAGACGTCCCCTGAACGTGGGCCTGGTCTTACACTGGGCCAGCAGTATAATATAACCATGAGTGCGCACTGTCACAAGTCGGTAGCCATCCTGATATGTTGGTGGGACATAAAACAACAACATCGCCCTTTGTGATTATCGATTAAAAGATATATATGGTCACCGGACTGTATTATGTTTTTCCCAGATACATTTTCGGTATAGCTCAATAACATATTAAACATTCTAAAACTGTCAACTATGTTGCGCTTGGATTTGCTAAGAATATCCATAATGTACTTGGGCTACTGTACAGATCAGTCCCTGCTGACTCAGTTAGAGCTGAAATAGTCCATCCTGTGATGTCATGCTTGTGTACTAGTCTGCTATGAGCCCCACTGCCATATGGTGGTGGTGGTGGTATGAGTGCACGTTGTCACAAGTCAGTAGCCCTCCTGATATGTTGGTGGGACATAAAACAACAACATCACCCATTGTGATTATTGATTAAAAGATATGGTCACCGGACAGTAATGTGTTTTGCCCAGATACATTTTCGGTATAGCTTAATAACATATTATTCAAATTATAAAACTGTCAACTATGTTGCGCTTGGATTTGCTGAGAATAGCCATAATGTACTCAGGCTACTGTACAGATCAGTCCCTGCTGACTCAGTTAGAGCTGAAATAGTCCATCCTGTGATGTCATGCTTGTGTACTAGTCTGCTATGAGCCCCACTGCCATACGGTGGTGGTGGTGGTGGCAACTACACTGACCTATTGTCAAATATACGGATTTTCGGTTCGGCTTTATATATTGGCAAAGAACATTATTATTCTTGGGCGATGGAGTGGGGACCATGATTATGTGAAACAGAAGCAATGTGTGCCCCACTCAATTTGTGAGATAATCGCCTATGTGGAAATGTATTAAAGCATAGCGACCGAGGTTGTGATGTTTTGCTGTTTTTAAAAATTTTTATTGACAAGGTTTTACTCTGCCCATAACGTATAAGCTCCCGCTAGGGTGCTTGTTTTCAATGCTGGACAGCTGTGGTGCTGTCTTGGTCTGGTCCCTCGCCCAGGAGTGTTTATATGTTGGCCAGCCTTTTTGCGATTTTGGGTGTTAGTAGCCTATGTTAGTTTTTTTGTATTTTTCCAGAGTTTTGTCTAGTCTGAGTATGATACCTTAGCCTACTATGTACATCTACTTGGGTGTCATACAGGAGACGATCCCATCCCATTTTGATTTGTCACAGACTTCACCCAAGCCCTGTCCTTAGATAGGGCACCAGTGTGCCAGAACACACTCAGACCCTTTAGGACTGCGACCAGGTGGGATGGTTGTGTTGCTTGCTTAGCCATTTTGTATTTAAGGGTGGATCAGATGCCTGACCATGGCCTGTCCATTTCTGTGTTGCTTGTGGCATTACACATACCAAGGTGGACTGTGCCATGTGGTGATAGCTTTCCTGATTTCCTTTTTACTTAGGAGGGCTAATTGTCCTATTTTTAATACCGACCATTTTCTCTGGCCTGTCTTTTGCTTTTTGTGCCAGTGCACAGCAAGCAGCGACTGCGCTCAGGGAAAGGTGTGATTTTGCTGAGTCAGTATGTAGTTGTTTTCTTTAGGAATTGTTTGTAATGGTCAAGGTTATGACTTGCCCGTCATTTTGTGTTTTGGTTATTCCAGGCATGTGCTGCCATGGCCAGAACATTCTCTCATAAATTGTTGTCTTACTCATTTCCGTCAGTAGTATTGGGGCTGCCATGTGCCGAGTGTCCCTGCGCTGGGTTAATGTGTAACCTGATTTCATGGTGTAGTGGTGTGCTAGTATTTTCAGGTTCTCTAGTTGAAGTGTAGAGAGTGGAGTGGCCTCAAAGAGTGCCTAGTATGGGGCATGTATGGTAGCTATAAGGGACCCAGGTGACTGGACTCGCACAGCATATACACTCCAAAGAGGCTGAGCTGTGTGTAACACCCATTGGACTCAGGTTCAATGGGCTGTAGGCACTGATTTTGGATGAGCTTGGACAGGAGTATTTGTGTGTGCACATCTGGTAGGGAGTCAGGGTGATAGGTCGCTAGTAGGTGAACAGGAGTTGATGCCAATAAAGCACAACCCTTCCCTTTCAATCTTGTGCGACTTGTCTCCCTTTCTTTCTTAATGAGTTGTTGAGAGTAACACTGGAGGTGAGGACTGACAGTCAGTTGTCAGGCCCCACCTGTGGAGTGTTTGTGAAACACGCGGTTTCCAGATGGCCGGTTCCCCGATGTTTTCTACCCTGTTTCTAAGAAGTAAGAATGGGTGGCAGCACGCTAGCAGGAGCGGAACCTAGGGTGGATTACTCCACTGCTTGCTAATGGCCACCCCAGTGAAGGACGTAATCTTTTGTTAACACAGTAAAACCTTTCTAAACTGACCGACCATGGGACCGACTTTAAATTGTCCATTAAGGGAGCTGGTCGGCTTAGGGAGTTTTTTTTTGTTATCATTACAATGGTATGGCATGGACGATCGTTTGGGACCCAAATACATTGATCAATATAGGGGAGTTGTCGATCTGTGGAGGTGGTCGGTTAGAGAGGTTTTTACTATGTTACCCAATGGGCACAATCATTGATCATGCCCCCTTTGTATCACATTTGGTTTCTTTCTGTTTATTCTTTTTCATTCGCGAGGAAGGCAGTTCCACAAGAAAGGGACTGGTGAGTGAGAGAAAGAACGAGAGATAGAAATGAGGGGGACATTTTTGTTTGTCTCCCTCTGGCGGAAAATTGTGGATTCACGCCGTGGCAATGAGTCAGCGCAATGGACACAAATGCAGGCTGTCTCCTTCTATCCCTCAGCCTGTCCCTCTCTGCCTTTTCTGCCGCTCTCTGCCGCTCTCTGCCGCTCTCTGCCCCTCTCTGCCCCTCTCTGCCCCTCTCTGCCCCTCAAACCCCCTCACCCCCAACAACATCGCCACCAATAGACCCACGTTTAAAGTTCCATGCACCCTCCCATGACCTCCAGTTCCCCCGTCCTGATATTACCTTGTATGTTACCAGGACGTAAAACTCCAACAACCAACCTTGAGTTCCTGATAGACCGGCCATTCTTGTTTTTGTATATATATATCCATCTATTAGCTGGATTGTTAAAATTGACATTACTTTAGTTTGATTTGTTTGTTTTGTTGTTCATTAATTTCTCATGTCAAAATTCTGAAACTAGGCTTAAGCAGCAACATACTATATTTAATGCACCCAATAATATACTTATCTATGCAACAACAAATGCTTACTAAGTGCGTCAATATGTAAGTTGGATATGCATGATCTAATTTAGATCAGTGTTTTTCTTATAACAATGTGATGCTTTTATGGGAATATGGGTCTGTAGTACTAGTAGCTTGCACTGATCTCTCAGTCAGGGAGCCATTTCGACAGGTAGGCGCGGATAGGATATCAATTTTATTTGCCTTAGAGTTAGAACTGGGTTTTGAAAATACATTTAAGGCCTTCATTATACCATACATCTTTTAGCTGTCATCGGCATGTACAACTTTAATGAGCAATATCCATTCGGTCTCTTTGGATTATTAATTCACCTTTTCCATTCACCGGCCGAGCAGTACAACCGCCTCCATATGGATACTGAATCTAGATCGTCAGGCAGTGATCCTTCTCTGTGCCCAATGTGCAGTGTTTCCACTGCGCCGCTTGTCTCCCCTGGGTCACGTTCCACAAGCAGACGACACGCCGTGACGTCACGGCCTCTCCACTTTCGCACGCTTTTCCAGACGCAGCCCCTGGTGGAGGATTCCACGCGCCATAACAAACTGGGTTTCGTGTGTCAGCAGAGACGAAGTTATTCCAGTGTGTTGGTGAGGATATTGCACTGCACAAACACAAGGTCACTAGTCATAATTGTAGGAATTATAGACCTTAGCTGACGGCTCCACATGCCGCCTCCGCCAGGAAAAATACCCTCTCCAACTCGCACAAAAACACACACACGCAACTAAAAAAGATTTAAAAAAAGACATGCACAAGAAACACGAGTGGATACCAAATCACTGAATAATATTTTCCTAGGTAATACATTCTTCGGATATGCTTTATAGGATTTATAAGATTATTATTTATAGGATTTATAAGATTATTATTTATAGGATTTATAAAATTATTATTTATAGGATTTATAATGCGGAACAATACTTCTGTTCCGAGACATCAACGTTTTGTTGCGACACAAAAACACAAACAGCACTCACATACAAAACACCTCTCAGGCAAGGAGCCGCATAGACAGGTAGGCGTGAGTAGTGTGTTGATATCAGGGAGCCTATGAAAAGAGATGTGAGTTCGAGTCAAGCTCTAGGTGCAATATTTCCCATTTTCATCATCCCCATGACACTGGTTCCATGACCAGGATCGTGTACATGCTATGCGCTGTACACTTGTTGAACCGACCCTGTGTATACATGTGTTAGTGCATTACCTGTGCATATGCAATCGTAAGGTTTACAAGACTTACAATTCTGGGGGGACGAGTGTAGTAGTCTGCACTGACCTCTCAGGCAATAACCACATAGACAAGTAGGCATGGGTAGCACATTGATATCAGGGAGCCTAGGTGGAGTAATAGTTAGGACACTGGCCCGCGATGCAAAGATATGTGGGTTCGAGTCCCGCGCTAGGTGCAATATTTCCCATTTTCATCACTACCACAATATTTATATTATTAATTATATTATGCAAGGAAAGAGACAATGTAATAAGTTGGGTTGACCGAAGTCTGGCTGGACCTCGAAAAGCCCGTTCATCTATTAAAGCAGCATAGTCCGATGATACATGGCTAGGGAGGAGAGGAAGGCAGTAGTTGGAATAAAACACTTTATTCATCAGAAGGCCAAGTGCAGACAATATGAGAGATAGGACAATATCAGACAATTAATTAATAGCAAATGAGGATAATGAACATTAATAGCAATCAGGGTAATGAAAAGTATAAATATGAGGTAAAATGTGGTAACATGGGAAAAGTCATCAAGGACCTGAGGTCAGTGTCAATCATGGGGGGAGGGACCCCGAAGAGCCCTGCACCAAAATGGAGGAGAGGGCTCGAGGGGCGCCCGAGGGGGCGATCCAAGGGATGTATGCATGCACGGCTTCGGATGTCCAGGTACCCTGGGCCATGATGTCCTCCAGGGGTACCCCGGCGCAGTGGCAAGCCTGGGCGGCCCCCCGGCGAAGGCTGTGCAGGGTGGAGCCATCCGGGGAGGGCACCCAGAGGGCCCGGAGGGCACCGCGGAGTATGGATGTCAGGGTCCGTGGGTCGAGAGGGCGGCCCGAGGGCAGGATGAAGGCGGGGTCATTGTCTAGGGCTGGCACCAGGGCAGTGGAGGCGTCCCAAGCCGCCACGGGGCAGAGTGGGTGCCCGGGTGAGGCTGGGATGAAGAGAGCCACCGCCCCCGAGGGAAGTCTGATGGTCTTCGAGCTCCGGAGGGTGACTCGGAGGCAGGCATAGAGCGACGCGGCGGGCATAGAGCGAGGCAATGTAGGCGGCCATGTCAAAGGGGCTGGGAGCCAGGGGATCCCAGTGGTGGCCCGAGTCGAACTCAACGTATCCTCGGGCCTGGTGGCGGCGGTTTCTCCAGGTGGACGGGGCGAGGGAGGGCTGGGAGCCAGGGGATCCCAGTGGTGGCCCGAGGCGAACTCAACGTATCCTCGGGCCTGGTGGCGGCGGTTTCTCCAGGTGGACGGGGCGAGGGAGACGAGGCGGCGTCCGTCCACGGCGGCGATCTCGGTGTCGGTGTAGTCTGTAGTTAGAGCCCGGGGTTATAAGGAAACTCGTCATGGTTTGCATATGTGTATGTAAGCCCGAGGCGAGCGACCTTGTCTCGGGCTACAGAGGCCCAGCACGATGAAGCCGTCGAAGGCCTGGCGGGCCCTCAGGTAGGTCAGCTCGCACCCGACAAAGTCGTCCACGTAGACGAGGGCGTGGTAGCCCTCCCGCCGGTGGATCCAGGCCACCGCCGCGGTGACCCTGACGCAGGCTGCGCCTGAGGATCGGCATCCGAAGGGGAGGGCGAGGTCGACGTATGTGGCCCCCTCAAGGGTGACCCCGAAGAGAGGGCAGGAGAGAGGGTCGGCGCGGAGCTGGCGGTAGGCCCTGGAGATATCGGCCTTCCAGGTGTAGGTCCCCGTGCCCTCGTGAACGAGGCGGCACCCCACGTCGGTGACAGATGGGAGCCTGTAGGCGTGGGGGATCCCGAGGTATTCACGTCGGGGTATCCCCGCATTTACCCTGCCCCCGGGAGGGTATGAGAGATCGACGATGACCCGCCTCTTTCCCAGGTTGGATTTGGGGCGGGTCATCATCGGGGAGACCTGTGTCCAGGGGGTGAAGGGGGGGGGGCTAGGAAGGGGCCGGCGAGGGCGCCGTGGGCGAGCTCTGTGGATATGAACTCCCGGGAGTGGACTAGGTGCTCTGGGGCTTCCCGGTGGTTTGTGTAGGTGGGGCGGGGAGGGGCGCCAGTGGAGTAATTTGCAGGGAAGCCAAACTCCAGGAGGTCCACAAGGTCCTTATCGTGGTAGTCCCGGAGGCGGCTTCTCCATGCGGGGTTGTGGAGGGCTGAGGTGAGGGGGATGCGGGCAGCCAAAAAGTCAGGGAGGCCCACAGCACGGAGGGTGTCGTAGGCCCGGGAGAAGGTGGGGTGGGAGCTCCAGGCCGCGCCTGAAAGGTGGGGCGATATGGAGAGGAGGGTGGGGCGGTAGGCGTGGGGGGTGGGGCCGCAGGAGGGGGCGGCGGGGAGGGTGTCCTGGAGGGCGGGGCTGATGACTTCGGCGATAGGCTCTCCGAGGTCGCCGTGGAGGGGGTCAGGGGGCGGGCGCAGGGGGGGTGGGGCGGGGGCGGGGGGGATGGAGCATTGGGGGGGGGCTGGGGAGGTGGTGGGCCGTGGTGGGGGGTGGGGGCGGGGGTCGATGTCGAAGTCGGGCAGGTGGTGGATGTAGGCGGTATCACCGGGCCCGGGGGCGTGGGGGGCGGTGGGCGGGGACGGTGGGGGGCGGCGGCAGGGCAGTTGGTGGAGCGGTGAGCCCTGGCGGGAGTGTGAGTCTGTCGGCTTGGATGTGAGAGGTGGCGAGGGGGCTGGTGGCTTGGATGTGAGGGGTGGTGGGGGCATAGTTCTGAGGGGTGTGGCGGGGGCGCCCTTGGGTGCGGGGTGCGGCGGGGGGGCTGGCGGCTTGGATGTGAAGGCTGGTGGCGGCATAGTTCTGAGGGGTGCGGCGGGGGCGCCCTGGGGTGCGGGGTGCGGCAGAGATGTGACAGCCGCTTGCGGTGGCAGGGGGTGCGGGGTGGGGGGGTGAGATGTGAGGGGTGCGGTTGGCATGGTTCGGGTATCGGGGGTGTGAGCGACGGAAGTTGTGGCCGGCGGCATCCGGTCTCCTCCGAGGAGTGTCCGGTGCGCAGCGGTTGGCGTGGGTGATGGGTGTAGTGTGGCGGGGGGCGGCGTCTCTGATGATATCATCAGAGCGGCGGCGAGTCTGGCGGTGGGGGTCTCTGATGGTATCATCACAGCCGCGGCGAGTCTGGTGGCGCCGCGGGGGGTCTGGGACAGGCGACTTCCATGGGTGGCGGGGTTGGGGGGGGGGACGGGGGTGGCTGAGGGGTGGGTCGCCGCCGCCGGACTAAAAATCCGGCGAGGTGATCACGGAGGCGCGTTCCCGGGTGCGTTTTGTAAAACACACTGCCTCACTGTGGGCCGTAAGGATGCAGTGCACGTTCGCACAGTATGCGCAGGAGTGCCTTTTGCACGCCCCCTGGTCTCCGTGCGCCTCGCCGGCCGGGGCGAGGTCGCACGAGGCGGGATCCCTGTTCCAGGCGAGGCAGGGGGTCGTAGGCCTCGCGGGTGTAGGGGGTGCGGGGGTCGGCTGATTGGGCGACTCTGGGCTGGGGGGCGGCTGATCGGGCTGCGGCCTGAGGGGCTAATGCTCTGATTCCCCCGGGAGCGCTTGTGGGGGTGGTGATCACATCCATCCGGAGGGTGTTGATGGCGACTGGGTCGAGCCACCCAACCGGGAGCCATCCGTCGGCGATCCAGGTGAATATGCTCTCGGAGTAGCGCCGTACGGTCGGCCACGGATGGGTGACGCAGTCTCTTAGCACCGTAAGGTTGTGGTGGAGTAATCCGGGGAGGGAGTCCAAGGGGAAGGCCGGATGCGACTCCAGCATCCGGAGGGCGAGGTTGTATTCCTCCATGGTGGCCTCGCCCCTTTTCACTGCCTTCCCCTCGGCCCCCCTCTCTATGAGCTCGTTAGGGAATATATACCCCGAGGGAATACCTTTTCGTCGTCCCGTGTTCTGCGCCTCGGCCGACTCCAGGATGTCCCGCACCGCCTCGGCGGCCGAGCTGGGGGTGTGGTCGAGGGCGGCACGAGGGGCGGCAGGGAGGCGGGCCGCGGAGGCGGCCTGCTGGGTGGAGTAGAGGCTCTGTCTGCTGTAGCGGCAGTAGGTGGGGTGCACGTCTTGGGGCGAGCATCCGGGGGCGGGCATGAGGGAGGCCGCCCCCGTCGTCCCAGAGGTAAGGTCCTGGAGGAGCTCGGCGAGGCGATCCACCATGGAGGGCGCCGGGGCGGGTGCCCGAGGAGGGGCGACGGCCATGGACTGCACGAGGGCGGTGAGGTGATTCATGGAGGCTGTCTGCGCCTCCATTGCGGCGGCCTGGGCGTCCATGCGGGCATCGACTGAGGTGGCCCAGGAGGTGGCCTCAGATTGGAGGCTGGGGGCGGCCGATGTCGTGGAGGCGGCATCGTGAGAGGAGGTGGATGCGCTCCTCCTCTGGCGCGCCCCGCGGCGGCCGGCGGGGCAGCCCCGTCCTCGTGCCGCGGCAGGCATGATGGTGTGGAAGTGAAGTGAAGTCGCGGAGGTGTGTAGGCGCGCGAGGCGTCGCGGAGGCGCGGAGGCGGGGAGAGAGCCAAAAGAAAAAGTGAGTGCTCCAGGAGAGTGAGGAGAGGCGAGTGGCTGAGAGCAGCTAGGCGGCCGGTTTATAAGGCCGGCGAGAGGGGGGGGTTGCGTCAGAGCGGCAGTGGAGGATGGGGGGAAGGGGGGGGGGGTCCTCCTCCCCTGCCACGAATCAACCGCAATGCGAGCATTACGACCAAACCTTCAAATTTTCAAAACCAAAACAATTATCTAGATTTGATTCTAATATATATAGCCGAGATATTCATGCGATTATTAAGCATATGTTGCCATATATAGCCAATTTATTAGAACCTATTACTGCCGGAGCATATCGTCTAAGACTTTTGGCATGCTCGCCAAAATTAATTTGATATGTTTGCACTTAAAATATCTCAAAGGTTAGCCATTTAAAATAAACACTACTTCAAACAAAAGCAACGTAGATTATATCAAACAATGTACTATATTTATCTCAGGAAAATAAGAAAAACTCAAAACCATCGGACTATGCAATATTACACAGTTGCAGTTAGGGATATTTTGCATTCCAACCAGTGGTCCAAAACTGGTTCATCAAAGACTATGGTATGTGCTGTCCTGTATGTGTGAACAGGCAAGCAAAAGACGCCTTGCTCCATATCGGAAAGAGCAGCCTATGGGGTGGTAGCGGGTTTACTCCAAAGAAATATGTCAGAATGACCATACGTTTGAAGTCCACTAGCTGATGATGAAAATCAATGTGCTCTAGACATATAGGAAGCTTTTCTTTTGCCCACCAAAGTGGGATTTGCTTTGTTTGAGCGCCCTCCCCCCCCCTCCACCACTATTGAGGGGCAATTCCTCTGTGCCAGGAAACAAACCATTGCTCCAGTGAAATAAGGATAAGAAGGTCGCAGGCTGCTACCATTCTAGAGGAACACACCTCCAGGGGCCATATGCAGGAGTCAGGGTTAGCGGGGTTTGGTGTTAGAGCCTGTTACCGTTTAGCTATCACCGATGTCGGGAACTGTGTCAAGTCGTATGCAGGAGCGCGTAACACTTACGTTATAGCTAAACCTGAATTTATTTATAGATTTGGGAAATCCCTCTGCGTCTCTACCCATATATTAGGCTTAAATATATTAAATGCTGTCATATTTAACAGAATTACATACGCAATAAGTGAGATTTGATCAATTTAACCCTAAATTCGAAGCAATATTAACGCTACCGCCATAACGGCGGCGATATTAATAGTTATATTTTCGAATCGACGAACGTAAAGTAAACAAATCGCCGCAGCCGCCGCATCGACGTCGCTTTCCATACTGGCGGCGGCGGCCATTTGTTTACTTTACGTTCGTCGATTCGAAAATATAACTATTAATATCGCCACCAATGCGGCGGTAGCCTTAATAAGGCTTCAAATTTAGGGTTAAATTGATAAACTTTCACTTTTTGTGTATTTAATTCTGTTAAATATGATAGCATTGAATAGATTTGACCACAACCTTACACTAACACCGCCCTTGAACGTCATATGAAACGGGGTTAGTGTCGCGGACCTTAAACATGTGGTGTTAGGCCTATCACTGACTCGTGCATACCGACTTTTCGGCGCTAAACCAGAAATCCGCTCTAAACACATTTTGGCTCGCTAACACTGACTCCTGCATATGGCCCCTGGTGTTTCGCTTTCCTGCCACCACGTGCGACCATGTGTTAGCAGGTAACCATACTACGATGTAACGACGTCAACATAGGGAGAACGTGAAAAACGTTGAACTTCTCGGCGTAGTATGCAAATTTGGGCACAAGTTGAATGTGGATGCAGCGTAGTGGATGAGAGAGTAATGGCGGTAAAGCGTAGTGATAGCGTCATTCAATGAGAGAGGACCACGTAATTACGCTCAGGGAACGTTATGTACGTTATTCCATCCCCAGAACTACGTTGCTTTACGTTACCTTACGTTAGTTACGTCATGAAACGGTGGCAAAATGGTAAACGTACGTTGGACGTCAGTTAGGCGTCCGTTTTCCCGATGTTTTCACGACGTGGACTGCACGTTCCCGCCACCTTTAATGTGGATCAATGTAGTGACCAGCGTCATAGTGCAATGTAGTGACGGCGAACATAAACCCTTACGTTCTAGTTACGTCGAAAGTTTTGAACAGGTTCAAAACTTTGACGTGCGCCGACGTAACATGACGTAACATGACGTAGCTCGATGTCAGTCTAACGTCATTCTGAAGTCATCATAACATAATCCAACATATGTCAACGTAATGACGTAAAATCACCATGTCAGGCTTACATTGGCTCGTTACGTCGTAGTGTGACAGGGGTATAAAGAGGACACAAGGTCACAAGGACCTCTGAAGTGTCACAGAGTTTGAAAAAGGTCAGATTAGAGTAAAAATAGTCGCACATTGCTCGCACACATCTTTTAATATTGAATGTCAGAAATAGGTTATGTTCTTCGCAAATGGCAGAAAAACATGGTTATACAATTAAAATAAGTATTATAATTCGAAGTCAGAAGGCCTTATCTATTACACATTTATACTTAATTTTTATTGTTGGTTAATGGATTCATGGTAACAACGTAGGTGAGGATTAACTTCTTTCCGTGCTACTTTAAGGCAGGTGGTAAGAAGTGGAGGGGCGGAGTACGTTGTAAAATATTCCGATTTATGGCGTTTGGGGAATGCAAATGTTCTATTACTAAAAAGGTATACTTGACCAAAGCACATGTATGTATATATATGTAAGTGCTGGTGGTGCCTGAGTGGAATGTAAATATACATAGTGGTGCTGGCTGGGCTGTGTGTAAGGGGTACTCAGAGCCTACCCCCTCCGCCTCTGCTGGGTAGGATCACCACACTCAGGGTCAAGGTTCAGGGCTCACTCCGGGCCAGTGGACAACAATTGTGTGAGGCCAAAAGTGGCACAACCAAAGCGCTCTACACGGGCGCACTCAGTTCTTGAAGCGGCCTCTGTTGAAATATTTGCTGACGACACAATGACAACCGAAGTGAAGGCCGAGCCACGAGGGGCGACAAGAGGAGCCGCAGCAGACGACTACGCCGAGGAGGAGAGTCCACTGAAGGACAAGGTGGAGTCGTTGGAGCTCAAGCGACTCGCAAGCGCACTTCTCCAACAATAATGGCAGCTAGAGGAGGACCTTGCTGCGCTAAACATCAATCCAGAGCGAGGCAGGAGCTGGACGTGCGATGCCCGCCGCTGTCGCCACCGTCACCGGTCGTCCAGTTCCAGCTCCAGCTCCAGTAGTCGCATGCCCAGCACCGAGCGTCGCAAATGGCGTATGTGGTCGCTGAAGCACTCACTACACAGACGACCGTAAACAAGTAAAAACAACTTAATGGTTATGAAATTGTTGAGGCAACTTGCGCCTGGTTCCTGGACCGCCATGATACTGGTTACAATGCCTGTCTGTCACTATTGAAACACATTAGATTTGTTTGCTGTTAAGCAAAGTTTAGCACCTTCACTAACTCTGCCCATGTGTCTTGTGACACCGAGGTATGGAAAGTAGCAGTAAAGCAAGGTTATGAAGCTTTCACAGCAGGTAATAAATAACCAGCTTGCGCTCCGTTATTACGATTTTGAGAACATAAAAGAAAAGAAAAATGCCAATGTAAGCAGCAGGTCTAAACTCTATCCTCGTGATGGGAAAAAAGGGTGTTTCAATTACAATAACGAAGCATTCATATAACTTATTAGGTATCTCAAGTGATTTTCAAAAATAGTTTGGAGTCTGGTAGTATATTTAATTTGAAATAAAATGACACCGCATTTGTGAAAATCGCTCTAATATTAAAGAAGATATGGACGTTTTAAGGTTGTTACATAATTGGTCCCACCCAAAACTAAAAAGATAGCACTTTTGATGGCCCCAAAAATGATAAATAACCACCCTAGCAGACTTTCTGTATTTTTTCCTTCAAATCCATGGCCTATACAATGAGAATAAAAAGATCTAGGGGTCTGATGTGATTACATTTCAAGATATACATCTTCAAAAATGCGCGAAATAACAATTTCCTTGATTTCACCAATTTCCAAATTTTGCTATGGACCACTTTTGGGGGTTTGGTTGTGGAAAAAATTGCCACCCATATTAAATTATTCTGATTTATCCCTAACTTACTGATGAGTCTTGTCATTGCTCTTTTTTTCCAGGACTACATATGCTTGGGAAAAGCTTAACAAAAATAGGTTTAAATGGTTCAGAGCTCAATTTGACAAGTGATAAAATCCCGTAAAAGGAAATGCCCAACTTTGAGCAGGCTTAAAATGGTACAGAAAAGCACCCGTACAAGATAATTGCATGAAATTTTCACACTGTACTACCTTCAATATGCTCTTTCTCTTTACATTATAGACACTACAATTTGATAGATGTGAACTAGGAGTAGACAATGGAAGCATAGTCGGCCATAATTATCCCAGGCATTGCTCATTGGCTGAATTTCAGCGGAAATGGAAGCATTGCTTCCCAGTGTGAGGTCAGGCTACACTGCACATTTATGATATTTTAGTGGTCTACACTGACCTCTCAGGCAACGAGCCGCATATACAGGTATGCGTGCCTAAGATGGTGACATCAGGCAGCCTAGGTGGTGTAATGGTTAGCACACTGGCCCAGAATACAAGAGATGTGGATTCAAATCCCCGTTGAAGTACAATATTTCCCATTTTCCTCACACCCCGTCATGACACTGGTGCCATGACCAGGATCCTGTACAAGCTACCCACTGTTTGGTTGTTGAAGCTACCATGTGGTAAAATATTCCGATTTACGGCATCGGGTTAATGGAAATGTTCTATTACTAAACAGGTATACATGACCAAGCACATGTATGTATATATGTATGTCCTGGTGGTGCCTGAGTGGGATGTAAATAGACATAGTGGTGGTGGCAGGGCGGGGTGTAAGGGGCACTCAGAGCCTACCCCTTCCCCCTCTGTTGGGTAGGAGCACCACACTCAGGGTCAAGGTTGGTGGTGGCCAGGGGGGCCATACAGCTTGGTGGTGGTGGGCAGACCACTGTTAGCCATGGGGACCAGGAATGCTGGATCCCTATTGGTAGAGCCCAGAATGCTTGGTTCCCACTGGGGGAAAAGGGTGGGGTGATACTCTACAATGTACCCATGTACCATATAAATAATAAACCAGAGAGGCTTGACTCTCTCTCTTCCTTTACACATTATACTCTTCCTTTCTCTTTGTCTGTATTGATTTCACTATAGCCTGCCTACACAACGACAGATTCGAGCTTTAGCCGTCCTAAAAAACTGGAGACTTAGTCTTTACAATGTGTTTGTATGTGTAAGTGCATTGTCTGTGTGTCTCTGTGATTGTAAGCATTAAATGACCATTTATAAAATGTACCATTCCAGGGTGACGAATATAGATTGATTGATTGATTGATTGGTGGTTGCTTTACGCCGTGTCGGCAGCATAGGCCATATTCACGGCGAGAAATGTTTGTTTTTTGTTCAAACCATCGCTTTTACATTTAAAAGCAGACAATCAATTATGTGCCAATAGACACTAATTAAATTAGAAAGCTCACAATCATATATCTGTGGTCAAGGGAAACAAATTCCCATAGAAAAAGAAAAGTTTCATTAATAATTAATAGAATCTATATAAGGTGGTACAGTCCAGCTGCCCTCAAAAAGGCTAAAATGTTTTCCTGTTTTACCTTAGTAAAAAGGTCATGCATACTGCCTACAGTGTAGAACCGTTGGCGCAGGGCCAACAAATTAACGCAACTTAGTAAAATGTGTTTGAGTGTCAGTGGGGACTGACACCCAATACATTCAGGGGGAGGTTCCCCCTTGAGCAGAAAAGCATGTGTAAGCCACGAGTGGCCAACACGGCAGCGACTAAGGACCACTTGGTCCCGCCGACCTCCCGCATGAGTCTGTGGTGGCTTTCCCACAGATGGTTCAATTTCTTTAAGTTTATTGATGTTTTCATCCCACTCATGTTGCCATTTGGATTTTATGTGGGTGGCTATTAGTGGTTTCAGATCAGAGTGAGGGATCAGACACGGTTCAAGATCACAGTTCAGGGCCTTCTTCACAGCCCGATCAGCTCGTTCGTTTCCTTGTATGCCAGCATGGCCAGGCACCATAGTCATCTGCACTGATCTCTCAGGCAAGGAGCTGCATAGACAAGAAGGCGTGGGTAGGGTGGTGACATCAGGGAGCCTAGGTGGTAAAATGGTTAGCACACTAGCCCCGAACGCAAGAGACGTGGGTCCGATTCCCGCTCGAGGCATAATATTTCCCATTTTAATCACCCCCACGACAATAGTATCATCGTACAGTTTCAAACAAGGACATATATATTGGCAGAATGACACCAACACTATTCCCTACTTTTGAGACGGGGATTGTTGTTTGCTTGATGTTGTTTTACCTCCTAGCAACATCTACGATCATATAAGGACGAGTACCACCTTGTGGCAGTGTGTACTATATGGTGACTTCATAGTGATGCCCTACTTGGAGACCAGACCACCAACACCATGTCCCAATATCCCACATATAGCGATATAGCGAATGGTAGACAGGAAGTGTGAACACTTATTTGTCTCTCATTATTTTTAATTTTGTCGGTACATGAGTTGTCTCAAGCAGGGGAAATCCCAGTCACAGAAGACTGGTCTTCCCCACTCCACTGCTGGTCGATAGAAAGCCTGAGCCTACACTTTTACCGACCCAAGGGATTTCTAACCTCCCACACAACATAGACATGGTATGACAGCAACCGGCCTTTGATGACGCTGTAAGTTATACACAGCGGTGGAAATCCAAAGTGGCAGAGCTGGGGGCACGGGGAACCGAACCGCCGACCCTCAGATTAGGAGTCTAACCTAGAAAAAAGTCAGACACTCTAACCACTCCGCCACAGAGAACGCCACAAAATATTCACATTATTCCGACACTGAGAAAACCAGTCCTTGTGGTATTCTATTAATGCTGGGCACCAGGATAGGTAGTGACAAGTATCAATTTTATAAGTCATTGGTTTGACGCAGCTTGGATTCGAACTTCCGACCTTCCGCATGGGAAGCCTGCACTCTACAGATTAGACGACCACGTCCAGTCTTGAGACGGGGAAATATATAAGTAAGTAGATGGACACAGCGTCTGAAACCCTGCCATATGTAGACTAGTTTATAAAACAGAAGCACCCCCCCCCTAGCGGGAGGAAAGGGAAATAGGGCCAAAATGGGCCCAAAGGGCAACATTCATATTAATCACCAACAAGAGAGCGTAGGGTGGGGGGGGGGGGCATGGCAGACTGGGGTGTGGGTGGCGGGATGGGGAGGGTGGAGGGAGGATGGGGAATAATTGACGCAGCGAGAGAGAAAGAGAACGAGGGAGAATAAAAAAGAAAAGAACCGAGACTAAGACTGGTGGCGCATCCGTCAGGGCGGCGTCGGGTGCCGTGCGCATGCGCAGCGGTGACCGGCGTCCGGCCGTGCGCGACCCTGCGCACAATGCCCCGCCCCCCACGGTCCCACCGCGGTCACGTGACGCAGTCATGCGCGTCGCTCAACTTCCGGCGTGGCCATGTCCGCCGTGCGAACGTCGATCTCGGGGCTCCCAGGCTGCTACGTGTGTGTGGGGTGTGTGTGTGTGTGGGTGTTGGTGTGTGTGTTGGTGTGCGTGTGGGGGTGGGGGTGGGGGTTGCCGTGGGGAGAACTAGGGGGGATGGGATGGGTAAGAGGTTGTGAATTTCTGATAGTGGAGGGAACAATGCTTGCTGATTATCCTCTACGGATATGGTGACAGTGACCAGAAATAGTGATATCTAGTGTAAATATACAAATCAATATATATATATATATATATATATATATATATATAAATTGCCTACATTCAAACAAGGAGGAAAGCGTAGCGGTGATGGGGTGGACAAGTCTTTATTGCTGTCTGGGCTAGCAATTATATGCCTACCGGTTAGAAAGTTTGAAATCTTGGGTAACAATGAACAAATATGGCGGCCCGACTGCCGAACCCGGCGTTTTGGCACCATCTAGGGCAGTCCCGGGCTCGCAGGGGAAGGGCATTTATTGGACAATATCGAGATATCCATAACAAGCCCAAAAATGCAGGATAATTAATTAGTAATCGATCGATAATATTAATAATAAAATGATTTACTTCCGGCCTTTATACACGAGTAATATATTATACTCCTTATATACCTACCATATATGTCCAAATAGAAGCATGCTACCCAATAGAAGCACAACCCCCATTCCAAGATTGAAAGCACGCACACATTGACAATCATATTCAGACTGAATGCCGATAAAATAAGACTATCCCACTTTATTTCAGAGGCACAACAAAAACAAATACAAATTTACAATCATATTCAGACTGAATGCACATAAAATAAGACAATCCCACTTGATTTCAGAGGCACAACAAAAACAAATCCATGAAATTCTTTAACTTTGAATAGACGCGCATCCATGTGTCTGCATTCGCGCAGTGTGCGTCTATTGGGACATATACAGTATATATACATACACTAGCTTGAAGTTGTGCTGTGCATGGCTTAAAGCCACATCAATCGCTGGAGCAATATTGTGTTGAAATGTCATTATGTCCTGTTCATAGATCTGATACCGTGTATCTACTATCATAGACCGTGTATATATCTATTTTCCCTGCTATATTCAAGACTCGGGCACAGTCCCGTTTCAATATAGTGCCACCAACAGTTTTTTGGTGGAATCCATCTGAACCATTATGAAGTAAACTATATCAGGAGATAACAACATAGCGTTCTCTGTGGCAGAGTGGTTAGAGTGTCTGACTTTTTTCTAGGTTGGACTCCTAATCTGAGGGTCGGCGGTTTGATTCCGCGTGCCCCCAGCTCTGCCAATTTGGATTTCCAATCATCAAAGGCTGGTTGCTCTCATACCATGTCTATGTGGTGTGAGAGGTTAAAAATCCCTTGGGTCGGTAAAAGTGTAGGCTCGGGCTTTCTATCGACCAGCAGTGGAATGAGGAAGACCAATCGTCTATGACTGAAAGTTCCCCTGCTTAAACAACTAATGGACCAAAAAAGCAACACTCACAATTTGTTTACATGATTCAAAATGGATGCCACTCTTGTAGAGGTGACCAAAGATAGTAAAAACCATCAAAATTAATATGAAATGTGTATGGTACTATTGGTAGGCACAAACAAACATACTCTTGATGACCCATACATGACAAAACATCAGTGGAGTATGATGATGCGCATTGGCAGTGCCAATGGATAGAGGAGTAGTGATCAGAACAACAATAACACCATGCATATTCATAATACATATCATCATCATCATCATCATGCTGTCAGTCGTGATGCGATAAAGACTGCTTTCATTACTTGACTATCACTCTGTATTTAGCTCTCTGCTGTGAGAGTTATGTCCATGAGCCAGTCTTAATGTCCATTTCATGAAAGCTGCCTGCAAAAGTGTTGAAGTGCTGCTGGCTTTTGCAAGTTACCAGCGGCACTCTCTCGGGGAGCAAATAAAGGTCTCACACCGGCAAGAACATGTCCAGACAGGCGTAAAACTATTTGTCCCTGCAGTGGCTGGTCCGGAGATGTTGGGATTTCCATACATCAACCACCCTTGATGCTGCCACAGTGACATGGTTTTCTATTTAGGGTTTGCTCCCTTAGCCTTCGGTTCTGTCAGGAACCTGTACCACAAGGCAGTGGTTTACAACTCTGCAGGGCAGGGGCGTCAAACTCCCTGAGTTATTGCAATACCTGCATACCCTAATATGCATATTCATAATATATATACCTATATGCATATTCACAATATATATACCTATATACAAATGAAGGACACAGGTCCAAAACCGACAAATCCATGTGTTTTTTTGCAAATGGTAAACAAATATAAAGTGGGATTCGAGCCTAGACATCTGCTATTCCAGGGCTAGCTTGCTAACCATTAGTCTACCTAATCTTCCAGATGCACTCAACCTACACGTGGAGGTTAGTGCACTGGCCTACATCTACATGTATATGTGTGATATACTCTATTATATAAATATAAATTGGCGGGTGAAGGTATTTTATAATAATGATTATTTATTATTCTATGATTTTTTATGACTGTTTCTTGTGCATGCTATATATTTTCTGCAGGCATGTATGCTGCTTTGCTGCGGCCCCTCTCCCCCACCTACTATTGACCACACTTTAGCTGCCTACTTCACCCTCTACACATCTATTTGTACTTTTAAGCTTTGTATAGGTAGGGCGTTTATTGCTCGGCCCAGAGCCTTATCGAATAAATTAGGCTGTTCACCAACCTCCCGTCTCGCCCTCTTCTGTTCACTTAGCCTGACTTTATACACTTATATACATATGTGATGTATAGGCATTATGCGAGTATAAAGGCTCAGAAGGGAATCTATTGTATAATATTGTCCATCAGTGTCACTGTAGGCCTACATCCTACTCTCTAGGTTGTCCTCCCACCTCCTAGACGGTCCAAAATCTCCCCAACGGGTTCGCCACACTGTCACTAACGCATGAGCATTTTATGATATACATAGGGTGTAGCGATTGTTGGTTGTGGGAGGTTTATGTCCTGGCAATATCTAAGGTCATATCAGCAAGGGAACCGACTTGTGAAAGTATGCATCCATGGAAACTTTATAGTGTTGCCCCAACTGGGAAATCAGGCTGTCAGAACCATGAACCAATATCACACTCAGTTACATTATCCTGACACCGAGCTAACCAGTCCTTGTTCTACGCTATAAATGCTGAGCGCCAGGCTAGGAAGCGACAAGTGTCAATTTTCTAAGTCATTTGTTTGACTCGACCGGGAATTGAACTCCCGATCTCACCCATGGAAGGCCTGCAATATAGAGGATATATAGATATATAGATATTCACATATACCTTTACCCATATACATATACACATATATATATACATGTACATATACATGTATATATATATATATATACACATAAATACATGGGTACGTCTGTGCGAGATGCCTTCTGGGGTTAGACTTCGAGCACCGGAAGTGGGCACTGTTTGAAGCGGAAGTGCCAAATTGGCGCATTTGTTTCAGCAGCCTCGGTATGGCGGTAGGCCATATAAAGGGACTTCCCTGCGTCATCATCTACTGTCTCAGCCTTCAGGGCGTTCTGTCTCGCTTCCCGGCATGCTCCATCTGTTCCGGAAGTGGCATGTTCGTCACTCACTGCGCACGTCCGAGATGACAGCCGCCCTGCTGACGTGACTCTATATGTGGACCGAATGGTGTGCGATATTGGTGCATTGGTGCGAATCGGACGTAGTGCCTGGATTGGTAAAGCGCAGAGTTCCAGTGAAAAAGGTCAGGAGTTCGAATCCCAGTCGAGTCAAACCAATGACTTATAAGATTGATGCTTGTCGCTACCTACCCTGGATCTCGTTATTATTAGTACAGAACAAGGTCTGGTTAGCTCAGTATCAGGATAATGTGACTGTGTAGGATATCGGGTCATGGTGCTGGTGGTATCGTATCCCAGTCTCCAGCAATATAACCTTGTCATGAGTGCACATTGTCACAAGTTGGGACTCATCCTGATATGACCTTAGATGTTGCTAGGACGTAAAACAACAAAAACATGACAACAAACAACCAACGCAATGAAAGAGTAATTTTTTTAAAGTATTTTTTGTTCATACAGTTAAAATACTTGTGTAGATTTGATACTGTCATGGGGAGTGATGAAAATGGGAAATATTGCGCCTAGAGTGGGACTCGAACCCACATCTCTTTGCATTCCGAGCCAGTGTGCTAACCATTACACCACCTAGGCTCCCTGATATCACCATACTACCCAGTTACTTGCCTGAGAGGTCAGTGCAGACTACTACAATACTAAATATCAAACTTAGACATTGATGCGTGTATCAAGCATACATGGCTGAATGGGAGGATAAGAAGCTGCAGTAATATTACCTGTCCCTGAATCCATTCATGCAAACCTATTATGTATGGCATCAAAGCGTTCACCTAAAATTTACTTTTGTATGCTTACGCTGGTTATATAGAAAGTTAGATATTTGAAATCAAAATTCCTCCGAAGAAAAATAACCTAGAATTACTATTCTAGGTTATTTAGGTAAAATATTTTAATTGAAATAATTGAGCAAATTAAAACTGAGGAATCGGATAAGTCAACTATAATCAGTTTTCAGCTAGGACAATGCTAGCAAAAATAGTCAATGGGAGGTCATATCACCATGGGTACCAACTTGTGACACTGCACACTCATGGCAACTTTAGAGTGCTGCCCAACTGGGAGACCAGGCCACTGGCGCCATCACTCAATATTCAATGAAGACACATTATCCTGATACTGTGCTAAACCAGTCCTTGCCCTACCCTATTAAAGCTGAGCGCCAGGCTAAGTAGTAACACACATCAATTTTGTAAGTCATTGGTATGACTCAGCTGGGATTCAAACTTCCGACCTTCCGCACAGAAGCCTAGGATTCACCGATTCGGCCACCGCGTCCGGTAATAGTAGCAGTTAACAGCAGGGTTCCAAATCCTCCGCTAGGGAGACATGACTGACTCATTGATTTCTGACCGCTTAATATCAGGTCAACAAGAAGAGTCAGTTAAGGCAAAACCTCTCTAACCGACCACCTCCACAGATCGACCACTCTCCTATATCGATTGCTTTATTTGGGTCCCAACAATACTATTGTAACTATATTCTAACTCCCTAAGCCGACCACCTCGGTATATGGACCACTTATAGTCGGTCCCAAGGTCGGTTGATTTAAAGAGGCTTTACTGTGGTATCTAATCTGTCAGTCTTGCTAATTACATTCACATGCCTGAGCTGAAATGTACATGATTTGGTCAGTTGTAGGAGTTTTATGTCCTGAAATTTAGATCAAGCACCAAAATGGTCAGCGCCTTCCAGCTCAGTTGCAATTTTCAATGGATTAAACTTGGGTCAATTAGCAGCAAAATCTGACTCACTTTACATAGACACAATTACATCTGAAACAAGTTGTACTCTGTGACAGCTCTCCCCTATTTGTTTCCATATGACAACTGACTTGATTTTTCAATACACCTTGAGAAAGCGAGACCACTTGAGAATCCAGTGGTGGCCCCTACCTGTTATATATGAGCAGCTTAGTTGATGAGGCATTGTTAATATAGCACATGGTGGTTTCATTGTGCAGTGACTAACAATGGAAACTGCTGCCCATTGGTGTCGGGTGCAAGTAACTTGAGAGCATGAATGGAGAACAAACATTGCTTTATTTCAAGTTCAGCTGCCTCTCAGTGCACTGCACACGCTTCCCCTCTTGGCAGAAATCTGACTCAGATATGCACATAAGGAAAGGTGAGATAAGTCAATCACTAACGGGGATAGAATGCCAACTGTATAGTGCTGTCCCATTGGGAGGGAGATGATTGCACCAAGATCCGATATCCCACAAGGTCATATTATCCTAACACTATCCTAATTAGTCCTTGTCCTATCCTATCCATGTTGAACATCAGACTAGGTTGCGACAAGTATCAATTTTATAAGTCATTGGTTTGATACAACCAGGGTTCGAATCCCACAACCTATCAAGAATGATTACAGGGTGTTTAAAGGGAGGGGAAACTATGAGTGAAATACAAACAATGATGATAGTTTGTGCTTGACTGGAAAGTTTGTTTTATTTAATGACGCTTCTAGAGTGCATTGATTTTTATCATCTGCTATTGGACGTAAAACATATGGCCATTTTGACATATTTCTTTGGGGGACACCCGCCACCACCTCATAGGCTACTCTTTCCGATAAGCAGCTGGGGATCTTTTATCTATTTAAAAGCGATGGTTTGAAAAAAACCCAAACATTTCTCGCCATGAATATGGCCTATGCTGCCGACACTGCGTAAAACAACCACCGATCAATCAATCAATCAATCACTTATCTGAACTTTCCTACAGGCAGGACTGCACATACCACAACCTTTGATGAACCAGTTGTGGAGCACTGGTTGGAATGAAAAATAACCCAAACTGCAAATGGGTCCACTGAGCAGGATCGACCCGTTGATCCACACCTTCACAGATGTACACTCTACCGCCTGAGTTACGTGCCGCTCATCGTGCTTGAATGGATGCAGTGGCTGAATCAGTCGAATGCAGGCTTCCCATACAGCAGGTCTGCAATTGTATTCCTTGTGGAGTCAAACCAATGACTTACACAATTGATACTTGTCCCTACATAGACTGCCACTCAGCATTACTAGGTCAAGGCAAGGGAATGGTTAGCTCTGTATCAGTGTAAAGTCGCCGGCAGGTGGTGTGAGTGGTGTGGACAAGCTAATGAGAAATCAATACAGGTAATGAAGGAAAGTAGAGAAAGAGTGAAAAGTAGGAGAGTGAGACTCCTGGTTTATTATCTTATACAGGTTTTTAGAATCCAAGATGGTGGTGGTCACATGGGTTGATCCACCAATCAGGGTTCAATCTGTTCTATCCAAGGCCTTGTCATGCTGGCTACAGTGTCTTGTGGTGGCAAGTGATCCATAAATAACACCATGGGGGGAGGGGTTATGTGAGGTGACTCCTCCAAACACTGTATCTAAGAAGTGACACTCCTCCTCTACTATTTTACTATACAATTTCTATACCTAATGAGTAATAGTTTACCAACTCCACATATCCCTCCTATGCCTTTGGATTTTATATATATATATGTATATGTATACATATACATGTATACATGTACCTGTACATGTATACATGTACATGTACATATATACATGTATGCACATACATGTATACATGTATACATATGCATGTATACATGTACATGTACATGTATACATATGTGTACATGTACATGTACATGTACATGTACATGTACACATGTACATGTACATATATACATGTATACACATACATGTATACATGTACATATATGTATATATATGTACATGTATACATATATGTACATGTATATGTACATGTACATGTATGCATGTACATGTGCATATATACATGTATACATGTATACATGTATACATATACATGTATACATGTACATGTACATGTATACACATGTACATGTACATGTACATGTATACATGTACATGTATACATATATGTATACATACATACATGCATAACTGCATGTATGTATACATATATGCACATATACACATATACACATACAGACATATACATATATACATATGTACATATATACATATATACATATATACATGCATAACTGTATATCTGGATGTATATGTATGTATGCACACATGTATACACACCTTGACCAAATCATTCACCACCAAATTGTCCTAACACATATTGTAATTAAATAACATGTATACATATATACATGTATACACATACATGTATACATGTATACATATACATGTATACATGTACATGTACATGCATACATACATGTACATGTACATGTACATGTATACATGTATACATGTACATGTACATGTATACATGTACATGTACATATATACATGTATACACATACATGTATACCTGTATACATATACATGTATACATGTACATGTACATGTATACACACATGTACATGTACATGTATACATGTACATGTATACATATATGTATACATATATACATGCATACCTGCATGTATGTATACATATATACATATATACACATATACACATATACACATATACATATATACATATGTACATATATACATATATACATATATACATATATACATATATGCATATATACATGCATAACTGTATATCTGGATGTATATGTATGTATGCACGCATGTATACACACCTTGACCCAATCATTCTCCACCAAATTGTCCTAACAAATATTGTAATTAAATAACATATCACTTCCTACAATGTGTGTTCTTCACCAATTCCCTTAACTTATGCTAACATTGGTCACTCACACCCTGTCCTAATCAGTAACCATGGTAACCCCCACCCATCCCTGTTTGCAAGCAGCAGGGACCGCCTCTGCTGCTCACCAGTGCATAGCACATTGTCCACTGTGTGTGTCTGGGGGGGGGGGGGGGGGGGGGCTTGTGGTCGGGTGTGGAAGCCCTGAGCAGGAGTTCAGTCAGGGAGATGCCTACAAACAGTGTGAACACACTCATTCTCACCCAGTCTCACGAGGCAGCAATAACCATAATTAAGAGGTACTTTGCTAGAACATAAACACCAGATCATTTCCATGATCACATAAATATAAAATCTGCAAATGTTTTCTTTAATAAGATAAATATCATTTTGCAATTTAACATTACCACCATGATACTAATAAGGTGCATTAGATACAGATCCTTCTGTTTTAATGTAAACTCAATCCTTAATTACGCTTAAATGAAAGTCCAAATGTTGCCGATAGTCCATTCTGGTCACAAGCTGATGCGCGAAAAGGAAGAGAGGAGGCGGGGGTGGAAATAAGGCGTCTTTATTTACGCCTCAGACAGAGCATACAGAGAGTAACAAGAGGACAAAAAGTAAATAAGGAATAATCTGGTAATGTAAGGAAGCTCATGAGGAGCGGAGTAATGAAATAAAGCAATAAGGAGGAGCAGTGAGGAAGGTACATGATAAAATAAGTATAAGGTTCAGGCAGAGTAAAAGTCAGTAGGTGTTCTGTGAGGGGGTGCCGAGGAGCCCTCCACCGCTGGGAGAGAAAAGTAGGAGGAGTGTAGGGTGGGTGGGTGGTGAAGAAAGCAGAGAGAGCTGGGAGACGGCAGGAGGGCGAGTGCCTGAGGGAGGCCGGCGGGCGACCTTATAAGGGAGGAGGGACGGGCGACAGCAGGTGAGGTGTGAATGCTGCCGGCCCGGGGGAGGGCGAGAGGTGGCGAGCAGCGGCATCGGGTGAGGCGCGAGTGCTGCGCGACGCGGAGGGCGGGGGAGGTAGCGGCGCGCCGCGCCGTCTGCCGAGGTGAGAAAGCAGCGCGACAGCGCGGGGCGGGGGAGGGTCTCTTCCTCTCCTCGCATCAAACGCAATGCTACGCATTACGACCAAGGTTCATCCAGCTGTACCCAGTGACTGTTAGTGGGCATGTGTGTGTGGGGGGTGGTGGATGAGGGTGGCTATATGGGATCCATACCTGATGGGTCGGGTGGAGGGTGGAGGTGTGTGTGTATGGAAAGCTGGTGTCAGTATCAGTGTTTGTGTGTGTGTGTGTGAGGGTGGGGTTGTAGGGGGGGGGGAGTAATGTAACGGATGCCTTAGCATCCAATTCAGTGTTGTTTCTACCCTTGTCCACAACATTTGCAGTTTGCAAATGCGGCATGCGGCATGTGGCATGCGAATGGGTTGATTCCTTTCACCCACACCCACAGCCACACCCACACATAGCCTATGATATGTAAATAGGAGTAGGCTAGTCTAGTAATAAGAGTAGAACAAATAAATACATATATGCCAAGAAAATCCCCAAAAAACTAACTTAGGCTATTAACCATACCAACCACTTATCTATCTGCTACTGAAATGCAGGCAATCAAATAACTTATCAGCAGCCACTGTGTGGTAAGATAACACCAACACTACAACTGGCCAGCATTGAAAACAAGCCTGGGTACCCAGGCTTATATGCTATGGACAGTATAAATACAGTCTCAATAAAAAAAATAAAAAAAACATAGTGTCAGGTTTCTCACAACTGTTTTATATGGCAAACGCAGCAGCATTTGCATGTGCATGCCACACCGATGGCTACATGGACCGATTCAGTTGCCGCATTTGCATTCCCATTCGCATTCGCATTCGGAGCATGGAATCACCCCCATTCACTTAGATGCTTTTCCATTTTTTGTCGCATTCGCATTCGCATTCACATTCGCATGCCGCATACCACGTGTAAGGAATGTAGCCTTGAGTCTGGCTAGGCAGGGGTGTCAGTGTCACGCCTCGTCACCTCCACGGAGGGCAGGAGGGGGGGGGGGGCAGTGGCCGCCCCGAGGGGTGGGGGGTTAGGGGATGTCGAGGGGGTGATCCCACGGCTACGCACATGGCTGGACTGGCAGTGACACCTGCTGGGCATCCTGCTCCCCTGCGCCCACACACCCACACACCCACACATCCACACACCCACACACCCACACACCCACACGCCCACACACCCACACACGCACACACACTCTCTCAAACCCCACGCACACACTGACGCCATCAGCACTTGCCAAGCAACCCCCATCAAGCACCCACCTATGGATTAACTTCCCACCCACTCAACGAGTTAACATTAAGACAATTATCATACCTTACCTATGAACAATAATTTCATAGATTAATGTCATATATCTAAGCTTATAACCTTTTAATAACCAATTTATTATCTATACCTCCCAGCAAGCTGAAAACCTAGCAGATGCTTATACATATCATATACTTGTTATAAATGGTCTGGAATGAGCAGGGATGCTCATTTGGGGTCGTTGCTGGGCACCGAGACTGCGAGGCTGACAACCCACCAACCCCTCCCCCTCGCCCACTCCCGGGGGTGGGGCGGGGGGGGGGCAGACCCCATCACTAACCAGGGAGGGCAGGCACACACCCTCCCCATCACCAACCAATCACATCCACAGCCCCAAACCTCCCAACCAATCCCATCACACCACACCCTGGAGGCAGGGGCTACACACACACTGTCTGCAACTCCGCCCACGACTGGACACAACTACACACTCATTACAACCTACTATTTTTACCCACCCACCCACACCTGCTGAGTGATTGGCTGAGCCAATCAAAGACAACAACAAATTATTACACACAAAACAAAATCAAGCACAAACAATCACCATTCTCAAAATACCAAAAGCCAATTGACACCAGAGCAATTGAGAAAAACCATAGTGAATTGTCATCATTCTATATAAATCATTCTATATAATACCTCAGGGAGTTTAATGCCCCTGCCCTGCAGAGTTGTAAACCACTGCCTTGTGGTACAGGTTCTTGACAGAACCGAAGGCTAAGGGAGCAAACCCTAAACAGAAAACCATTAAGGGTGGTTGATGTATGGAACTCCCAACATCTCCCGACCAGCCACTGCAGGGACAAATAGTTTTGCTCCTGTCTTGACATGTTCTTGCCGGTGTGAAACCTCTATTTGCTCCCCGAGAGAATGCCGCTGGTAACTTGCAAAAAGGAGCAGCACTTCAACACTTTTGCAGGCAGCTTTCATGAAATGTACAACTGCACAAAACACCATACTGGCTCGGTCGTCGCCCAGGTTACCAAGGACCGCCCTGCTCGAGCTCATCTTCCGTCGATAGCGGAAAACAGCTAGCAGGAACACAACGCAACACAACACAACTACTGACACTTGCTCAATGTTTCTGAGAGACATTAAGACCGACTCATGGATGCAACTCTCACAGCAGAGAGCTAAATGGAGAGCGGCAGTCAAGTAATGAAGGCAGTCTTTGTCACATCGCGACCAACAGCATGATGATGATGATGATATAAATCATATGCCTGTTGCCCTGCTTAAATTTAGGTTATCATGTTATGACAAACCTATATCGTATATATGTACCTTGATATGTTAATGCTATTGCATGTAATATCACTATAATGACATGTCGTATCTACTATCCCATCCTCATCCATCACCATATATGCATGTATATACATAAACATATGCATATATACATGTATACACACATGTATATATAATTTATACACACATATATATATATATACGTACACTTTATTGTTGAAAATATGTATATATATGATGATATATATCATATATATGGTGATACATATAATTTCCATTTCTATAGTATTAGCCAAATATCTGAAAGTAATAGAACTAGGATGTGGTCAAAGTAGGACCTTAGTAGGTCAAGCAGAAACTTGCTTATTATCCCCCCACCGACTCCACACTCACACACACAGCTCACTCTAGTGTCTTCCACTTTTACAAGGCATACTGCCCCCCCCCCGTCCACACACACATCCTTCCATGCACTACCTATCCACACCCCCTAGTCCTCCTCCCAACCAACAACCCTAAACCCCCCACATAGTCGGTTGCACAGACTGCAAACCCAGCCAGAGGCGTGCTTGGAGAACATTTCCTCAGAGTACAGTTCCAGTGTCAGCGATCTATACTAAGTGCCTTTAAAAAAAAAAACCCATCAATTCAAATGCTGTTTAAGAATCTGCTAACACAGCTGATCCGAATGTATTTTTGCGCTCGTTCTTTGTTCAGCATTTAAATAGTTGACTGGCTGCCTCTGTCAATGCCACTCTTAATGGCTTTGTTGTAAACGTGTAGGCGCTTGTGTGGCTTGATAATAGACATTATTCACAGGAAGGCACCGGAGACAAGCCACATGCGATAACTGAACAATGAGGTTAAGAGTTTGGATCCAAGAGTGATAACAGCGCTATTTTACTTACTACCTAACCCCTGGTGGTGTAACGTGGCACTTTTAGGGACACATTTGCAAAAGTTGTAATCTCAGCAATTTCCCCTACCAGCCTACACTCAGGGGAAGGCTGCGGTAATTAATATATAGTGTTGGAGTTCAGAACATTGTGTAATATTTACTGGAATGCCCGGCCGTCTGAGCCCCACTTACTCTTCCCAGCTGCGTTCTGACAACTGTCTGTCAGTTCACACCTGATGCCCCTCTCTACCAAACTCATAAGCAAGAAAGGGAAGACAAGTTGTACAAGATTGACAGTGAAGAAGTTGTGCTTCATTGGCATCAACTCCTGTTCACCTACTAGCGACCTATCACCCTGACTCCTTACCTTCTGTCCACACAGAGCCTCATTTCTCGCTTTAGTATGTATAGGAATCAGTGCCAACAGCCTATTAAACCGGAGTCCCATGGTTGTTGCACACAGCTCACTTTGTATAGGAAAGGTGGAGCCTCAGACAATGTCTGGGTTCCTGGCCAAGAGAAGAGTGTGTTCAGTTCAATAGTCCATCCACAAAGTCCCTCTCCAGAGTGTCTGGGGAAAGGTATTCAGAATAATCAATATCAGAATGAGGCCTGTGTGGTCAGGTGGGGCAAAGGGGTGCAGGTGACTGGGCCTCCCAGAGCCAGCCAATCAGACACCCTCTACAGCCTGGAGGGCGACACCCTAATAGGGGCTGCTGTCACTCAACCCCAGCTGCAGGTGGTGCCATAATGTATGCAGAGTGGCTGGGTGTGCTTGCCCATCGGTCCTGTGGTAACAGGTAGTTGCAGACAGTTACAATAAATATATATATATTAAAAATGTCCTTCTCCTCCACTTGCAGCCTTACTGGTGCATATAGGGAACATTTCACCAAAGATTGACTGTCTCTTATATAGCAACATATTCGTCATAATCTCGGACACTATGTATTAACACATATTTCACATAGCCTAATATGTCACACAGCGAGTGGGACACCCATTGCTTTTCTATTACATAACCTTGGTCCCCCCCTGATGATAATAATGCTCTCTGCCAATATATAATTCCGAACCGAAAATCCGTATATTTTTACAATTGGATTCAATTATATATCACCAAGGACAATGTACAATAAGACGTGCCACTAGTGCTTTCATATAGGAATTTCTGAAATAATCATGCAGTGGCACCATCCCGTGGCAAGCAAGTGGTGCATTAAACGTGTCTCGCATATTAGCTGTGTTTCGTCACGGCTTCATAGGAAATTTCTTTTCAATACACCATAAATAATAATATTGTATTCATTATTAATATTAGGAGATAATTCAGTATAATTGTTGCACATTGTCTTTGATGGTACAACAGTCAGGGTTGGCTAGGGCACCTGCCCCTTGTTTCAATGGTACAGCAGTCAGGCTGGGGTAGGGGACCTGTCCAATTGTCTTGTTTGCCATTGGGTGGCAGCACTGCATCTATATTTCATGAGTAATCGCTGAGTAGCGGGTCTTGTCGCACATTGTCTTTGATAGCACCCATGACCAGGGCCAGGAGGGAGGGTAGTCACCTAGGGCACAACATTCTAGGGGATGCCAAAGATAGAAATTCTAGACCATTAAAATTACACTTTTAAGGGTGCCAAAGTTCAGTTTGTCCGGAGCACCTGCAACCCTTGGCCCAACGCAACCCATAGCCCGTGGGGTCGGTATATAATACATGGGGAAATAGGGTCTAAATAGCAAATATCTATATATAATACCAAACGGTGGTTAAGTTTTAGGGTCGTTCTGATCAATACTCCTCTGTTAATTGGCACCGTAATTGCGCATGTATGTGTTGTTAATAACATGTTTTGTTGGTGCCTACCATACACATTTCATATCAATTTTCATGGTTTTGACTAACTTTTGTCACTTTGGCCAGAGTGGCATCCCTTTGGAATCATGTAACTACAAGTGTTGTTAACTCCGCCATTAGATAGCGCCACTGATATGGTTTACGACATATTAGTACAGATGGATTCCTCCAGATGGTGGCACTATATTGAAACAGGACCTTTTTTTGTTTGTATAATGAGCCCCCCAGCACAAAATGTAAACATCAGCTACTGGTGTTGATATGGGACCATGCACAAGTCTGGAATATAGCAGAGAATGTAGATATACACATGGTCTCTGAATACAGTCAGAGACCGTGAATGTATATATAATGACAGTTTAACGCAATATTGGTTCAGGGATTGATGCGGACCCTGGCTTTAACCCGTATGCAGCTAGTAATAATATACTTGGTCGTAATGCTTGCATTGCGCTTGATTCGCAGTGGAGGAGGAGCACCCCCCCCCCGCCCCTCCCCCCCCCCCCCCCCCCCCCCCCCCTCCCCCCCACATCTCTACCTCCCCCAGCCTGCGACCGTTGCGTTGCGTAACCCCCCCCCCCCCCTCTCTCTCTCTCTTATAACCCAGCCTCGCTGCCCTCTCTCGCCACTCAGCCTCCTTCCCCTGCCAGACGCACTCCTCCATTTCTTCTCCACCCACCCACCCAAACTACACTCACTTCTACCTTCTAGGGCGGAGGGCTCTTCGGGGCCGCTCCCCTAAAAACACTCTCACATTATCCTGCACTTTATTGTTCATTGTCATTGTACAGATATTCCCACACATTGTACATTGCCCCCCCCCCCCCCACACACTTTACATAATAAAGTGTGCTTTTTCTCCACCCCTGCCTCCGTCTTCCTCCTTCACTGTGCATCAGAACGGCAGTGTCCAGTTAAATAAGTACATATCAGTCAAATTAGCCCCTTTCAAACCATTTGACATTTTGATCTAGAAATGTCTAGATTTAGAAATGGATGAAGACTTATTTTTATATGATTTCATTAAAGGTGCATAGTCCAATAGTTTAAATACATTAGGTTGGTACTTATTATTATTCAATTTCGATTCACTGGCACAAAGATTCTTCAACTAACACCCACATCCCGTGCTTCCTACATGCAATGCGGTATATTAAAGTTGCATTGTCCGATGCTTTTGAGTTTCTCTCATTTTCTGAGCTAAATATATTAGGTTGATCGCTATAATCTACCTTTCTTTAAACCGGACGAGGTGGCCGAATCGGTAGAGCGCGGGTCTCACATGCGCAAGGTTGGGAGTTTGGTCAAACCAATGACTTATAAATTTATACTTGTCGCTTCCTAGCCAGGCACTCGGCATTGGTAATTTTGCTTGCATTGCGTTTAATTCACGGCGGAGGAAGACATCCCCCCACCACCCCCACCACTCCCCTTGCGTCAACCCACCCTGTCCTCCCCTTATAACGCACCCTGGCGCTGCCTCCAGTCACTTGCTATCCGGACTGCACTTCGTCCACGCCTCTCTTTATCTCCTCTCCGCTGGCCATGCTCCTCCTTGATATTGTCTGAAAAGAGTTTGAGAAGGGGGAGCCTGGCAGCATTTCACATTCTACTCTTACTCTGTCCGTGTTTTTGGCTCACCGGCTGGTCGCCATAGAGGAAATAGACACAGTCCTTTGACTCAACTCTCCTTATTTCTCTTTCCTCTACTCTACCATTTTTTTTCTCTCCCAAGCTTACTTCTCCCCCTGACCAAGGGAGTTCTTTGCTTGGGTGGGGCCGTTTACCCTTATGTTTCTCTCGCTTTGTTCTTGTTGCTGGAACCACTGGACCCATCTTTACCTGTCCCTTCCTCGGAAACCCTTGCTGCTGTCTGCTGGATACAAGTGCTGTGCTACCCCCAGACTGGAGTGATTCTGGACCGCCCCAACGACTCGTCGTTTTATCATTGTAAAGACATCCCCCAGCTTCTATAACCGTCCCACCAGAAGATTATTTTTCAACCAAAGATTGGGCCAATTAATCAGTGCCTCACTATAATGCTGCAGTTCTGAAGCCGTTAACCATTGTAAGGTTACAAGCACCCCAGAAGTCAAGGCCTCCAGCCTCTCCGCCTCCTGTCTTCTCCAGCTGCACTCACATTTCTCTCAACATTACTTCTCATTGTCATTGCCTTCTACATTTACCTGATATTTAACTTTGTCATTTGACCTGACTATTATGTACTTCTCATTTTATCCTGAATAAAATCCTCCACCCCTGCCTCTACTGTCCTTCCTTCGTTGCATGTCATTAGGATAGGGCAAGGACTGGTTTAGCTCAGTGTCAGGATAATGTGACTGAGTGGTATATCGGAACATGTTGCCAGCAGCCTGATTTCCCAGTGGGGCAGCAATATAAAGTTGCCATGAGTTTGCAATGTCACAAGTCGGTACCCGTCATGATATGACCTTAGATGATGCCAGGACGTAAAACTCCAACAATCAACCAACCTTTCAAGTAACTTTGACTTAAAATGATTAACTTAGGAGTCATTTTAAGTGTAAACATGCAAAATTAAATTGACTTAGTAGTCCATTCTATTCAGCCAAACATTTAATAAATGCACATCTATCCAAGTTGAATATGTAGGTTCAAATCTAGATAAGTCATTCGCTTTTGGAATTGTTAAGTTTTCGTCGGACCATGCAACTTTTAGGTATATCTGATCATATTGAACTAGTAGAGTGACTTTCAAAAGGTATTAGTATTCCATTTCGCTGACCAGACGGGATGGCTGAATGAGTTGAGCATCCGTCTCATGTTTTTGGAGATCAGGGGATCCGAATCCATGGGTTTGTGGGTTCGAACCCTGGTCAAATCAAACCGATAACTTATAAAATTGATACTTCTCACTTCCTGGCCTGGCTTGAGATAGGGCAAGGACTGGTTTAGTTCAGTGTCAGGATAATGTGACTGAGTGGGATATCGGGTCATGGTGCCAGTGGCCTGATTTCACAGTGGGACAGCACTATAAAGTCACCATGAGTCTGCACTGTTACAAGTCGGTACCCACACTGATATGACCTTATACATTGCTAGGACGTAAAACACCAAACAAACAGACACAATCTATTTTGGTGTATTGCTTCGACAATGCTAATCCAGCACCTGAACCCTTGTCAGGACTAGCAGCAGCCAAAGTTTAGCATACCCACCCACCCTCTATTCTGAGTATCTAAGACTCAACTGGGGAGTCCTGTTTGGCGGGTTCCTTGGTCCCTCGAAAGGTGGCTTCCTTGGACCCAGAATACATCAACTCACTAAATATAACGGGTTCATGTGCAAAACCCCGAAAACGCCAATCAAAAAAATTGAGAAAACATCGGAATCAAACCTTTAGAAAAGTGTGTAACATTTCCATTTTGCTATGTTTAGTGCTCCATAATCATTTCATCACAAGAAAAGTGGGATTAGTGAGAATTAAAATTACCTTGTGGTACACTTTTAAAAATGTTAATAACTTTTTTGGACTGGCGTTAATGGCACTTTGCTCCTAAACATAAAGAGGTCCATGCATTTGATGTGTTTGATGTATACATTGAATACCCACTCAAATTAATAAACTAATAAAAATAGTCACCTCCCCAGGGCCCGTATGCATGGACCGGTGGTAGCGAGGCAAACTGCGGTTAGGGAGGGATTTCTGGTTTAGCGCCGAAAAGTCAGTATGCATGGAGCAGTGTTAGGCCTAACACCGCAAGCTTAAATTCGGACATTCTAACCCCAGCCCATAGCAGGTTTACAGCGGTGTTAGTGTTAGGTTAGTGTCAGGATGGAGCCCAAATCTATTCAATGCTATCATATTTAACAGAATTAAATACGCAATAAGTGAAATTTAAGCAAATTAACCCTAAAAATGAAGCGAAATTCACGCCGCCGCTACATCGGCAGAGATATTAATATTTTCGAATCGACGAATGTAAAGTAAACAAATCGCTGACGCCACATGGACGTCGATATCCATACTGTCCATCGCCGCCGCCACCTCAGTAACAAGCGCGCTGGTTCCCGGTGGGTAGAGAAGGCAATATATTAGGCAATATATTAGGCCCAACCAGCTGCTCGCCGGCAACAGGCTCAGAGAAATTTCCATAATGAATAAATTAATTCACATATAGCTAACACTCACCGTTTAGGCCACCATGCATACGGCGTGACATAGTTCTCGACGATGCCGATAACCGGTGTTAGCTACCCTGTGTTAGAGGGTTAACACCACACGCCGCTAACACCGCTCCATGCATAAGGGCCCAGAACTATTACATTGTCCGGCTTCCTCTGTCAGAATTAGCTCTGCATTTTTTGTGTGTACATTAGTTGTTTAAGCAGGGACAATTTCAATCGCAGATGATTGGTCTTCCTCATTTCACTGCTCCTTGCCATGTCCTAATAATGCTGAGCGCCTGGCTAGGAAGCGACAAGTATCAATTTTTAAGTCTTGACTATGGCGGGATATCATGCATAATGCGTATTGTGTGCGCTGCTGCTGCTACTGCCTCCTGAATGCGGAACTCTCCTGTCAGCAACTACTCCTCCTTCTGCTACCAGTTTCGTCACTTCCGGTCGTCCAATATTTATGATCGGCATGAGGAGGTGGCAAGTTGAGCAATAAGCGCCTACACGCGGGAAATATGGGAACTATGCTGGACATTTCTAATGAAAAACTAGATATAGTTACACAAAAAAAGATTTGAAAAAAAACTCGGCAAATATGGGAACTATGCTGGGTATGTCTAATAACAAAAAAAAGATATAAACCCCTTTCAATGTTTATAAACATCGTGCATGCGCGCGCAGCTTGGCTGCAGACACAAATGGACACTGCTATTGAGTTTGCCGGTATGCGCAATGCAAAATGTCAGTTTTATTCAACATTAATAGAAATGCAGAGGCCTAGCCTTATAACTTTAATATAATCTGTTCCTCGAATATGTGTTCTATATGTGTTCTGAGCGGTTTGTTTATAGGTGGTGTAGTTTTAGAGATATTTAACTTTTTCTGTATGAAGATTGCTCATGGCCATTGACAATGCATTGAGTTTGCCGATACGCGCAGTTCAAAATGTCTATTTTATTCAAAAGTAATAGAAATTCAGAACCCTAACCTTATAAATTTAATATAATCTGTTCATTGAATATGTTTTCTATATGTGTTCTAAGCAGTTTGTTTCTAGGTGGTGCTGTTTTAGAGATATTTCCATTTTTCTGTATGAAGATTGCTCATAGCAATTGAGTTGGAAGTGTGACCATGTGTCGTCCTGCAGCCAAGCTGCGTGCAGACTCACCTAATTCCCTTTGCTGACATCATATGAAATAGGTCTATATAGCAGGTGGAAGGCGGTTGGAGGCGGTTGGAGGCGGTTGGAGGCGGTGGGTGGCGGTGGGAGGCGGTGGGTGGCGGTTGGAGGCGGTGGGAGGTGGTTTGAGGCGGTTGGAGGCGGTTGGAGGCGGTTGGAGGCAATGGGAGGCGGTTGGAAGCGGTCGGAGGTCATTGGGGCGGTGGGAGGCGGAGGGAGGCGGTGGGTGGCGGTTGGAGGCGGTTGGAGGCGGTTGGAGGTGGTTTGAGGCGGTTGGAGGCGGTTGGAGGCGGTTGGAGGCAATGGGAGGTGGTTGGAAGCGGTCGGAGGTCATTGGGGCGGTGGGAGGCGGTGGGAGGGGGTGGGTGGCGGTTGGAGGCGGTTGGAGGCGGTTGGAGGCGGTTGGAGGCGGTTGGAGGCGGTTGGAGGCGGTTGGAGGCGGTTGGAGGCGGTTGGAGGCGGTTGGAGGCAATGGGAGGCGGTTGGAGGCAGTCGGAGGTCATTGGGGCGGTGGGAGGCGGTGGGTGGCGGTTGGAGGCGGTTTGAGGCGGTTGGAGGCGGTTGGAGGCGGTTGGAGGCAATGGGAGGCGGTTGGAGGCAGTCGGAGGTCATTAGGGTGGTGGGAGGCGGTTGAAGGCGGTGGGTTGCGATTGGGGGGCGATGGGAGGCGTTTAGAGGCGGTGGGAGGCGGTGGGAGGTGGTTGGAGGCAGTTGAAGGCCTTGGAAGCGGCGGGCGGCGGTTGGAGGCGATTGGGACGGTGGGAGTGAGTGGGAGGCGGTGGGAGGCAGTGGGAGACGGTTAGAGGCGATTGGAGGCGATTGGGGACGGTGGGAGGCAGTGGGATCCAGTTGGAGGCGGTGGGAGGCGGTTGGAGGCGGTGGGAGGCGGTTATATGCGGTTGGAGGCGGTGGGGGCGGTGGGAGGCGTTTGGAGGCGGTGGGAGGCGGTGGGAGGCGGTGGGAGGTGGTGGGAGGCCGTACCAAACCAATAACCCTCCAAGGTGGTAAGGGGTTCGAGCAGGTGGCGGGAGGAGGGAGCCCAGGAGCTTATACCCCTGTCACACTATGATGTAACAAGCGAATGTGAGGCTAACGTGGTCATTTTTCATCATTACGTTGACGTACTTTGGGTTACGTTATGATGACATCAGAATGACGTTAGACTGACGTCGAGCTATGTCACATTACGTCGTGTTACGTCGAGTTACGTCAAGGTTTTGGACATGTTCAAAACATTCGACATACCTCGAAAGTAAGGGTTTATGTTCGCCATACGTTCTGTACACGTTCGGCAAACGTCAATGATGTTAAACAGACGTTATTCAAACGTTGGTCACTATGTTCAACTATGTTGCACTACGTTGACCCACATTAAAGCCAGTGGGAAAGTGCAGTCCGTGTAGTGAAAATGCCGGGATAACGGACGCCTAACGGACGTCCAACATACGTTTACCATTTTGCCACCATTTCATGACATAAGTAATGTAAGGTAACGTAAAGCAATGTAGTTCTGGCGATGGAATAACGTACATAACGTTCCCTGAGCGTAATTACGTTGTCCTCTCTCATTGAATGACGCCATCACTATGCTTTACCGCCATTACTCTCTCGTCCACTACGCTGCATCCAAGTTCAACTTGTGCCCAAATTTGCATACTACGCCAAGAAGTTTGACGTTTTTCACGTTCTCCCTATGTTGACGTCGTTACGTCGTAGTGTGACAGGGCCATTACCTAGTGGAAACCTGACCAGTTTGCACAGATGACTGTAACCTCTGAAATTGGGCCTCTTGCTCCTAATAAACACTCCTCTATTGATCACAACAAACTCATCCACTAATCACTAAGCGATTAAGCTTCAATCACAAAGCACTCATCCACCAATCACAAAGTGCTCCTTTAACAATCACAAAGTGTTCCTTTAGGCCCTGTCACACGACGACGTAAGGCATCAGCGCGTGCTCAACGCTTGAAAATTTGCCAGTACGTTGGCATTCATCAAACTTTTCAGTGGCATGGGATAGAAATGGGCATATACACAATGTACACACAACATATGTAACATATGCAGAACGTATGTTTGACCTATTGCTAGCACATTATAGCATTCATGTGCCTCGTAAAATGTTAGGAGTATGTAATGCATCCGTTGGCTGTCTGCGAACTGTACGCGGACTGCACGTTCCCACCGGCTGAACGTACAGCTATCGTACAGCAATGTATACCACTGTATCCCTAACATACTCCTAATGTACGCCAACATATCCCAAACGTACACGCAGCATACATTCAACATATGAGCCACACTTCGACGCACGTTGGAAATGGTGACATATTTTGTTTTAAATTATATTCATTGATTAAGGGCTCTGTCACACATCACCGGATTGGGAAAACGGAAAGAAACCAAACAAAGTCTGTTGATATCTGGCTAAGTCCGGTTTGTGTCCATTGCATATCCGTTACATGTCCATTGATATCCGTTGATATCCTTTGATATCCGGCCCAATTCATTACAAGTTTTGAGCATGAACAAAACTTTAATGGATTGCGCCGGACTGACCTATGCGGTTATTATCCATTACCGTCCATTCCCCCACCGTTCCCCGTCCGTTTCCCGTCCGTTCCCGTCCGTTCCCATCCGTTCCCGTCCGTTGACGTCCGTTACATATCCATTACACGTCCGTTGCCGTTCGTTATAGTTCTTTTTGTATTCTGAATTGTCCGTTGATCATTAGATATGGTACCCGTCCGTTACCCGTCCGTTACCCATCCGTTATCTGTCCGTTACATAATCGATACATTTCAAGTCTGACTAACATGGGACTAGAATATTCTTTGTCCAGTTCTGTCCGTTGCTCAATCCGCCATAGTGTGACAGGCACTTAACCAGCATCAATTTAAATGGCAAGCAGCTGGTCATCCTCATTGCACTACTCCTTGGCCTATCGTATTAATACTGACTTCCAGGCTCGGTCATGACAATTATACATGTGTAAAGGCCTCGGTTCCATCCAGCTCTGGTTTCAACCAAAAACACTCTAATACTAAGAGAGCTCACTCCCTGTCTCTCCCTTGGTAATGTACATTTTGCAGTGCCACCTTGTGGTTGGTTTGATCAGCCCGGCTGCTGTTTGGTGTTTCACATGTAAACACATACAATTATATTATACATGAGATAGCTAAGTATGAATACACATCAATATGTAATTGCTATGAACAAATACACATCATCAGCATCATCATCACCATCATCACACATCTTTCACATTCATATATACATTTATACATATAATATATCACCTGTTTAACGAAGAGAACAGCCAGCGCACCAAGTGGTGGGTTTGATCATTTTGATTATGCAGTACAGGCTGAGTGAGCCGTCTTAGTATTATAGGGTCTTTGTTTCAACCCATGTTTTCAAATCCTGTGACCGCCGCACGCAAACCGCAGGCGCTCAAACTCATATGGCCGTCTCCTCTGGTTGATAGTAACTTTCACGAACTGACCTTTTATTCCTGCCATTATTTGTCGATGGGATCAAGAAGTTAATGCAGCGCTACTGTGAAACAGCCGCACCCAGAATTCATTCTGTGCGAGGTGTCTTGGTTGTGGAGAGGTCGGGTACAGAGGCAGTATATATGCGGTGTGAGGTCGGGTTGGGGAGAAGGAGAGTGGCAGAAGTGGGGAGGGGATGGAACAGGAACAGGGACTTGTATCTGTGTGTGTCTATGTGTATCTGTGTGTATCTGTGTGTGTATGTGTGTGTATGTGTGTCTGCGTGTGTCTGTGTGTGTCTGTTTGTGTATGGGTGTGTCTGTGTGTATGTGTGTGTATGTGTGTATGTGTGTGTATGTGTGTGTATGTGTGTATGCATGTGTATGTGTGTCTATGTGTGTCTGTTTGGGTATGTGTGTATCTGTGTGTATCTGTGTGTATGTGTGTATGTGTGTATGCATGTGTATGTGTGTGTCTGTGTGTATCTGTGTGTGTATGTGTGTCGGTGTGTATAGTTGTGTGTGTGTATGCATGTGTATGTGTGTGTCTGTTTGTGTATGGGTATATCTGTGTATATGTGTGTGAATGTGTGTCTGCATGTGTATGTGTGTGTATGTGTGTATATGTGTGTATGCATGTATCTGTGTGTGCGTGTATATGTGTGTATGTGTGTATGTGTGTGTATGTGTGTATGGGTGTATCTGTGTGTGTTTGTGTGTATGTGTGTGTATGTGCGTGTCTGTATGTGTGTGTATATGTGTGTGTGTATGTGTGTGAATGTGTGTCTTGGTGTGCATGTGTGTGTATGTGTGTATGGTGTATATGTGTGTGCATGTGTGTATGTGTGTGGATATGTGCGTATGTGTATGTGTGTATGCGTGTAAGTGTGTGTCTGTGTGTGTATGGGTGTATGTGTGTGTATGTGTGTGTCTGTCTGTGTGTGTATATGTGTGTATGTGTGTATGTGTGTGTCTGTTTGTGTATGGGTGTATACGTGTGTGTTTGTGTGTATGTGTGTATGTGTGTGTCTGTTTGTGTGTGTATATGTGTGTATGTGCGTGTATGTGTGTGTATGTGTGTGAATGTGTGTCTTGGTGTGCATGTGTGTGTATGTGTATGGTGTATATGTGTATGCATGCGTGTATGTGTGTGGATATGTGCGTATGTGTGTGTATGTGTGTATGCGTGTAAGTGTGTGTCTGTGTGTGTATGGGTGTATGTGTGTATCTGTGTGTGTTTGTGTACATGCATGTGTAAGTGTGTGTATGGTTGTGTGTATATGTGCGTGTATGTGTGTGAATGTGTGTCTGCGTGTGTATGTGTGTGTCTGGGTGTATGTGTGTATATGTGTGTATGCGTGTATGTGTGTGGATGTGTGTATATGTGCATTTTGTGTGTATGTTTGTGGGTGTGTATATGTGTATATGTGTGTATGTGTGTATGCATGTGTCTGTGTGTTTATGTGTGTGTCAATGTGTGTCTGTGTGTGTCTGTGTGGGTATATGTGTGTATGTGTGTGTCTGTGTGTGTATGTGTGTGTATGTGTGTGTTTGTGTGTGTTTGTGTGTGTCTGTGTGTGTGTATGTGTGCATGTGTGTGCATATGTGTGTGCATGTTTGTGTATATGTGTATATTTGTGTATGTGTGTGTCGATGTGTGTATGTGTGTGTTTGTGTGTGTATGTGTGTGTCTGTGTGTGTCTGTGTGTATGTGTGTATGTGTGTGTCTGTATGTGCATTTGTGTGGGGGTGTATGTGTGTCTGTGTGTGTATATGTGTTTCTGTGTGTATGTGTGTGTCTGTGCGTGTCTATATGTGTATGTGTGTGTCTGCATGTGTCTGCATGCGTCTGTGTGCGTCTGTGTGTGTTTGTGTGTGTGTGTCTATCTGTGTGTAGGTGTGTATGCGGGTGTCTATATCTGCATGTGTCTGTGTGTGTCTGTGTGTTTATGTGGGTGTAGGGTGCTGAATACTCCTTCTCCCCTTAGTATAATTTCCCTTGATTGGCGCATGCGCAAAACGACTGTGAAGCGGCATTAGACCTGTCGCGCGTCCTACTCAACAGTTGGTTTATGCCTCCATCCACGCCAGTGCGCGCGAATGCGCAGTTGGTCTAGGGGAGGGGGGGGGGGGGAGACCCAGGTCACGGTGCTTGCACACCCCTCTGTGCCATTAAAGCGCTGCTTAGGCCATGTGAGACTAAATGTTATCGCTAATTCATATATATATATATATATATATATAGATATATATATATGAAAAGTTATATATGAAAAGTTCAGGCGCAAAATCCCGTAAACACAAATCCAAAAATTGAGATAAACATTGGAATCAAACCCTCAAAAAGTTCATTTGCTTAAATTCCTATTTTTGGTCTATTGCTCCATAACCATAATATCACAAGGACATCTTCAATTTTAATTCAAATTTTGGATTGGCGTTTACAGGATTTTCGACCTGAACTAATCATAATATATTCATCAAAGAAATTATATGGAGGATGTTCGACGAAAAGATCCTACGGTGCCAGTGATATTCCGGCGTCCGTTAGGGACGGGAAGAGCGGGCGGTGGCGCCACCGGTCGCACCGGGGAGGTACAGGAAGGTTTACATAGAAGCGATGATATTCAATAGTATAGTAATAATAAAATGATGAAGTAGTTCCCTTCCGCACCTTAAAGGCCCGGTCACATACACGTTTGTGGATGTAGTTGAACGTAGTTGAACGTAGGATAGATTATCGTAGGTCAAACCTGGTGTAAGTATGTTAAACTACGCTGAAAACCGTTAAGGTACGGCAGGTTTTGGAATGGATAAATACGTTATGGTATGGATAAATACATTACGGTATGGATAAATATGTTACGGTACAGATGCTGGTACGTTCAACTATGTTCAATTACATTCAACTACGTTCAACTATGTTAGCCTCCACTAAGTTTGCCTATGTCCACTAATGGCTGTGACCAGGGCTTCATCCAAGTATGCTAAAGTATGCTAGAGCACACTAGAGTATGCTAGAGTATGCTAGAATACGCTAGAATACGTTAGCATCACAGATGCAAATTCAACCCCTAAAGTAGCACTCTTTTGAACTTGTCCGAAGATTAAACCGGAACTCACAGCACACCCACATTATTATCAAGTTAGCATGACGGAGAAGTATGGATGCCGGTATGATCAACTACTACATTCAACTAGGTTCAACTACGTTCAACTAAGTTCAACCATGTTCAACTACATTCAACTACATTCAACTATGTTCAACTATGTTCAACTATGTTCAACTATGTTCAACTATGTTCAACTACGTTCAACTATGTTCAACTATGTTCAACTATGTTCAACTATGTTCAACTACGTTCAACCACGTTCAACCACGTTCAACCGCGTTCAACCACGTTCAACCACGTTCAACCACGTTCAACTATGTTAGCCTCCATTACGTTCAACTATGTCCACTAACGTGTATGTGACTGGGCCTTTATACTCGCGTACTGCGGTATACATCACATTCTCACATTAAGGATCGCTATAGCACGGAATTCCAGTGTGGAAGGTTGAGAGTTCAAATCTCGGCCGAGTCAAACGACTTATTATTATTAAGTATTTGTTGCTGCACAGAATGGAATAAGAAGAGACTATAACACAACGCCTATGATGTCACAGATTTGATATGCTTACCAACATAGTTTCTGCGTGTTGTGCACTTTAAACAAGTTATTCAATAAAAGAAAGGTTATTTCGAAGCGAATTAACCTAGAATATAACAAATAAAAGTAGCAATAAATATTGGAAAAAAACTTTATCTCATGACCATCTACGCTGCACTGAAGTTGTATAATTGGGTGAGCATTTGCTCGCGTTAGTTCTCCATGAAATCACTTTCTAGACCTATCTTTCCAAGGTAATCACTCATGACTAATGTCATATAGTTACACTGTTCTTGGTTGTCCATTGGTGCCGACGACGATGAAAACGACACTAATCATCATTTGTTGGGAACTCGTCGATGACTGATGAGTCCAATTTGTGCTGAGAATGTGAGGCAGCACATTGGAAATGTGTGTATAGCTGCTGTCAGAGAGTCTGGTAGATGAAGGAGACAATCTCTTCTCTGCTGGCTCTTTTGTTTAGCTTGAGATATACTATCAGTTTCAAACTGTGAGGTTCCTTTATAAATAAAAGCATGCAATAAACTCCTCTACTTGGCCACTATGTCCCAGGTTATAGTGTCGACAATAGATTTCTTCAGATTGTATTTGAGGCAGTCCTTGAACGTTTTCTTCGGACCACCTTGATATCTGCATCCTTTTACAAGTTCACAGTAGAAGACAGCTTTTGGTATTCTATCCTCGTCCATTCAGACTACCTAAGTTGTGCTCTCATGACCATGCAGTCACAGCTGACCATTTCTACCCTCTCTAAAGCCCCGTTCACACACACACATTAAGTCGCCTCAACTGGTTTGCTTCATCGAAGTTGCCTCAAAAACGTGCATGTGAACGCGCCCTTGAGGCTAATTAGGTCTGATTCGACTCAACTAGTTTCTCTCATGTAGACCACTTTGCAGTGGATTAGATGAGGCAAACTAGTTAAGGCGATTTAACGCCCTTGTGTTAACGGGGTTTAAGACTTCGATGTCTGGGATCTTAATCTGCCACCTAATAGTCATAATTTTCCTGAGACAGTCTAGGTGGAATTACTTTAGTAGCTTAATGTGACAATGGTATTTTGTCCACGATTAAATGTGTAGAGCAAGGACGTTTTGAGAAACCCTACTATTACGTTCACAATTTCTTTTGTTTTTATTGTAATGAGCCATGAACAAAAAGTATCCTTTTTTAAAAGTGTAGCTAGTTACCAACAAAGAGCGGAAGACCAGACAAATAAAACTTACTCCCTTAAATACATATATTTACACCCAAAGAATACCAACACGACGATCACGGCATTATAGTTATCTAAAAGAAATGAAAAAAACCCAACTATTTTGGAGCTTGTAGTCTTGAAAGCTTTATAGCTTTGTCCCACTGGGGTACCAACCAGGCTGCCAGCACCATTTCCCACTCAGTAATATTATCCTGTAACTGAGCTTACCAGCCCTTGCCTTATACTGGTAATGCCGATGACCTGCCAAATTAGAGACAAGATTCAATTTTCTAAATCATTGGCTTGACTCGGCTCGGGATTCGAAGACCCGACCTTTCGCAAGGTAAGCCTGCGCTCTAACCTATTCGACCAAGGCTATGACCAATCAATCACCTTGGTCAGCTGTGACTGCATGGTCATGAGAGCACAACTTAGGTAGGCTGGCCACGTAGTCTGAATGGACGAGGATATAATATGAACAAGCTCTCTTCTACTGTGAACTTATAAAAGGACGCAGATATCAAGGTGGTCAGAAGAAAACGTTTAAGGACCACTGTACAGTGCATGAGCAATGACTGTTGAACACTGCTGATCGTGAATCGGCTGGCCAATGTAACATATCTGTAGCTAGCTGAGTACCTACACGTGAGCAGACGATAAAAGGACTACGTCACAGGTTTATGGTATATCTAGTAAGTGTATGCATTCAGTGTACACATTTAATGTAGGCAATTTCTAAGTTATGCCTGGTACACACCTACCGTATATGATTTGCGCACCAAAACTCACGACTCGACCCGACCCGCTTAAAACTGAAAATGGGCCGATTCATTTTTTGAATCGCGAATCGCAATTGTAATCGGCCTGTTTTAGCCCTAAAACTGAGTTTTTAGTCGCGAATCGCAAGCGCGGGGAGCGCACACCTAGCGATTTTTGTGCGCGAAACGGGCAGTTTTAGATCGTATACGGTAGGTGGCTGCGCACAAACGGTAGGTGTGTACTAGGCATTAGTTTTCTAGGCAGGGTTGCATCAGCATTGCCTGGGTTTATGTATGTATAATGCAAATTTAGCTGACTAAGCGCTTGTGAAGTCTCTAGTTTGTAGCCAGCTTTTAGTTTGTGAATTAGCATAGGGAAGTTTGGATCTTGGTGGACACTAAGTGAGATATGGGAGGAATTTTATTGTTGTGGGTACATTACTAGTTTAAGCGGGGGAAATTTCAATCGCAGACGATTGGTCTTCCTCATTCCACTGCTCCTTGCCCTATCCTGGTAATGCTGAGCGCCTCTCTAGGCAATGGCACATATAAATCTTTACGCCATTGGTTTGACTCGACCAGGGTTCGAACACACGATTCCATGATTTGTTATGAGTCACTTCAGGTTTCATAGTTCGATGGTTTTGAGTTTGCTACATTAGTTGTTTAAGCAGGAGAAATTTCAATCACAGACAATTGGTCGTCATCATTCCACTCCTCCTTGTCCTATCCTAATAATGCTGAGCACCAGTCTAGGAAGCAACAAGTATCAATTTTCAAATCATTGGTTTGAATCGACCAGGGTTCGAACCCACGATCCCACAATCCCACAACCTAGCAAAACGGGAGACGGACACTGTAACTCATTCGACCATCCCGTCTGTCATTTTTCGGAGATAATTCTATTTGGAGTGTAAATATGATAAATTAGTTTGGGCAAGCACACCAAAACTCTGACACTATAGGTTTCTGCAGTAACAGGTTCTATTAAATTTGCTCAGTATTACCTTCTATGTGGTGACAAATGCTTAATAAGTGCAACAGTATGTAACCTAGATATGTAGAATCAAATCTAGGTAAGTGACTTAATTTAGAAAATATGGTGCTTCATCGTACTATGCTGCTTTAATTATTTGCTATGTAACTTATATTCCAGAGGTTTCGTATGGAACTACTGGCATTCGATGGAAGAGAAAGTGAGATATTATCAAAGTAGTAAATGCACGCTAGCAAGCGGGACGATGCAATTACATTAGTTGTCATCAGATGCCGTGGCCGAATCAGTAAAGCACAGCTCTACCCTGCTGGAGATCAGGGGTTCGATTCTTGGTCGAGTCAAGCCAATGACTTACAAAATTGGTATTTGTCGCTTCCTAGCTTGGCGCTTGGCATTATTATGATAGGGCAAGGACTGGTTGGCTCAGTGTCAGGATAATATGACTGAGTGGGATATTGGGTCAGGGTGCCAGCGGCCTGATTTCCTAGTGGGCCAACTCTATAAAGTCACCATGAGTGTGCACTGTCACAAGTGAGTACCCATCCTGATATGACCTTAGATGTTGCTTGGATGTAAAACTCCAACAACCAACCACCATTAGCTGTCTGAAATTCTGGAACCAGAAGGAGCCAAACAAGGCACATCATCAAACAAGTGTTCTCTGTTGCGGAGTGGTTAGAGTGTCTGACTTTTTCTAGGTCACACTGCTACTTTGAAGGTTGGTGGTTCGATTCCCCATGCCCTCCCACCTCTGCCAATTTGGATTTCCTCCGCTATGTATAACTTACAGCGTCATCAAAGGCCGGTTGTTTCCATAGCATGTCTATGTGGTGTGGCTTGCTTGCTTGTTGGAACTTTACGTCCTAGCAATATTCAAGGTCATATCAACTTTTACGTCCTGATATGACCTTGGATGTTGCCAGGACATAAAACTCCAACAAGCAAGCTACCAGTCCTTCTCCTTGCCGAGAAACCGGTTAGAAAGTGGACAAGTATAAATGTGTAAAGTCTGGTACACACCTCCCATATACGATTCACGCCCTAAAACTGACTGCCCGACGCGACCCGTCACAACCAGACCCGTCCCGTTTCCCGACTAATGCCATGTACACACCTCCCGCATAAAACCTAAAACTTCCCGATTTATTTGTCAAATCTTATACTTAAGCACTAGAACTGAGTCTTAAGTCACGAATTGGAAGGCTCAGGTGTGTTAGGGGGTCACACACCTAAAGACTGAAACCGACTAAAACTCAAACTTAGTCACGAAACGGGCAGTTTTAGGTTTTATACTGGAGGTGTGTACCAGGCATAAGTCAATGGGTTTGTCTAGAAACGGGAGACGGGCTCTAAACTCATCCGGCCTGGTGTAAATTCAATGTAATTCAAACATAACAGAAATGATTTCGACTATAAAAACCAAAACAAAGCTAGAAGCATTTAGGGACATGGTTGCAATATTGGAATGTAATATAGGGGTGTAATGAAGAAGCAACATAACATCATAGAAGTGCAATGACATCTAGATGTACTACCAATATGGCTTCGCTGTACAATCTATGCCAACTGATACTACATACTGCCATGTGAAACATGAACCCTGGAATAGGCAGTGGTTCCAGCCTCATTCTGGGAATAGGAGTCCAAAATATCCACAAACTAACACGCTTAAGCATCAGTTATATTATTATGTTTTTTTTTCTTGAAGATTTATACTCCCTATCATGGATATGTCTGAATAGACTTGTTTTCACTATTAGACAGTTTGTCGATTGAAAACCTGAGCCTATACTTTTACCGATGCAAGGGTTTTTAACCTCCAACACCACGTAGACATGGTATGAGAGCAACTAGCCTTTAACAGTTACTTAATTATTAACAGTAATAATCATGTATATGGCTTACAATGTTAAATGTCATTAATTAAAATGTTATTAAATTATATATTCTAATGTCTTTAGATCTTGGCGGAGTGGGTGGGTGTTGAAAAGGATGTTAGTGGTCAGTCCGGTGGAGATGAGCGGAGTGACCAGGTGAGGTGAGAAGCTGAGGGGGCTCTGCTTTGGAGGACTGTGATTGGGTGCTGAGCGAGGGAGTCTCAGAGGTGGCGATGAATGGGAGGGGTGTAGTGAGGAACGTGGCATGATTGGCATGTGGTATTGGTTGCGGTGCCCTTCCTGGAGAGACTCCCCCCCCCCCCCACCTCCATGGCCCGCACCCGGACGGTGGCAGCCGGCAGCTGGGGGAGGGAGAGGGGGGTCAGCCAATGGCTTCGCTGTATCATGTGCCCTGCAATGACCCTGAATGAGCCCAAGCTCATTCAACAAAATGACAGACAGTCCAAATACAAATGTAAAATTTAAGACCAAAATTCACTGGGATTGGTTCCGCTGCTTCACTGGTCACAGCTGGTCTAGTGTATTACTAATAACAGCATAATTCATAAACTCACATAACTACACTAGAGTAATGCTAGAATATTTCTAAAAAACCGACATTTATATACCACTTGCTTAACTCCAACTGAACAGACCCTACATTGAAACTTACAACAACTTTACTAAATGAATATAGAAGAATATTTCTGCTTACATTCTAAACTCCATGTAAATACTCACATTGATCTGACTAATATTGATGTAGTTATATGACACTACTGTTACCATATTGCTATGGAACTTTTGTGTTACAAAATGTCATTGTGTTACATGCTGCAAATTGTGTATTCAACAGTTATTGTATACCTAATTATACATTTGTTTAAATAACCCTGAAAAATGGCTGGAAGACCAGTGCTGCGGCACTGACAAAAGACTTATTCAGCAGAATAAACATATTTACCACACAAAAAAAGAAAGAAAACAAGTAGTGGTAATGGGAACTTAGGTCATATAAGCATGTAGCCTACTGCCTCGGCAGGGAATACTCTCTGGCAATATGCCAATAATAAAGGCAGTATCTACCGGAAGGGAAGCTTTTCAAATTGCGGGGGCAACTTATCCTAGCATCAGGCAAGCTTCTAGTTCTACCACGTTAAAGTCACAACCTACGCGACTGGGTCTCCAAGCAGATACAGGCACGACTCTCCGCCTCGCGTCTACCTGCCTGGCAACGCAGTATCTGCTTGGAGACGGAGCGCGCTCTCCGCTGCGGAATGTTCCCGGTGCCTACGCAGACCGCAGACGACACTCGAGCGGCACCACTGGCGCCATATATGCCCCAAGCGGCGCGCGCCGGTACTAAACTCACCTTCCGATGGATGCAGAAGGCGCGCGCAGTTGCCGCTGTCAGAGGCAACGCCCACCACCAGCACTACCCTCCCTCCCACCTCCCTCCCTCCCTCCCTCCCTCCCACCTCCCTCCCTCCACCTACCTCCCTCCCTCCCTCTCCCCCCTACCTCCCTCCCTCCCTCCCTCCCACCCTATATGAAGCACCCTCCCCCCTCCTGCGCTCTCATCGCCGCCATCGCTGTCCTCTTATAAACCCGGGCCCCGTCGTCCACTTCCCGCCAGACGCAGACGCAGACGCAGACGAGAAGCGACGAGAAGCGACGATATCCAGTGAGAAGACGACTGCACGTACAACTTATTACAAAGCCGACCCGAACCAAGAGCGAGAACGTCCGCAACAACAACAACAACAGCAACAACAACAACGAATCACCAAATGCGCACGTGAAGACTCGACAAAACCTAGAAGAAGAAAGAAGAACAACAACATTATACAAGAAAAAAAGAAAATACCAAACTAACACCCCGCACGAAGGAACAACAAAAACAACAAAAACAACAACGCAAAAACTGTGTTGATTGAAAGTCGTCTGCTCGCACTAACGCGCCGTCCTTCGGACCCTCCACTCGCACTACTTCTCGCCTCAAGGCGCCCCCAGCGGCAGAGACACACACTACAAGCCGACAGAATGAAGTCCGCCTGCGTGGTCGCCTTCCTGACGCTGCTCTTGGCCGTCGTTCTGGAGTCCTACACGGCCGAGGCCTGGCGTCCCCAGGGCCGCTTCGGCAAACGCCGCTTGGACCAGAATGCACCGCAGCAGGTGGCTAACGGCAACCCTTTGGAAGACCTAGCGGCCGGTGAGTGAGAATCCATGCACTTACTTACCTTCTTACTTACTTACTTACCAAGATCTACGTGTAGGTGATGTATAACTACATTATACCCTCTCTAATTCTAAATTGACCTTAGCTACAACCCCCTGAAATCACTAGCGGCCGGTGAGTGAGATTTCCCTTACTTACTTACCCACTGACCCAGGTCTACATGTATGTGATGTGTAACTACAATCAAACTTCTTTAAATCGACCGACCATGGGACCAACCTTTAAAAATCGTCCATTTAGGGAGGTGTTCGAGTTTTGTTTATCGTTAAAACGGTGTTGTATTGGCAATCATTTGGGACCCAAATAAAGCGATTGATATAGGGGAGTGCTTGATCTGTGGAGGTGGTCAGTTAGAGAGGTTTTACTGTATAAGCATTATGCGAGTATAACGGTGCCTAAGCATATGTTCCTATTATTATCGTATTCAGTTGTTATGGTGTTTCATATTCTATGGACCGTCCTGATATGACCTCTGCTGTTGCCAGGATGTAAAACTCCAAAAACGAAACCAAACCTACTCTCTATGGGGGCGTAATCGATTAACACGACCCGAGAGATTCGGGTCACCTGAGTTGCTAGGATTTCAAATCGAACACCGCGAGGGGAGTTGACAAAAACACGTGCCGTGTGCAAAATGACCCGACCCCAGTAACCCACCTCTTGCCTGGGGTGGCTAGGAACGATGACGTCACATTTGTGCTTGTACCGTCCTGAAGGATAATAGCTACCAGTACCAGTCCTACATGTCTTTTTTTATAATAACACAGATTAATGAAATGGAAATATAACTAAAGAATGCCATCATAAAATACTTGAAATCATATTTTGCTGTAGATATATCGGTTATTAAAAAAAAAAGAAGGTTTTGGATTAAGCCACCATTTTTTCCACCCCTAGCGTGGAGAAGCTTATTCGATTATTCGACCCGAGTCTGTAGGATGTGCGCATGCGGCAAAAAGTGGCTCGGGTGACCCGAGTTGATTAATCGATTACACCCCCGGTGACTCCACCTGATATTGGGACCGGTGGCGTCACCACCGGCACAAACCCTAACCAGTGTCACGAAACAGTCACTCACGCATTGTGAATTTTGCACGTAATATAGTACACACCCTGTCCTTGCTGCCTCATTGGGTAGATGGCGCTCGGTGTCACTGTAGGTCATTGATTGTTGGAGTTGTACCTCCTGGCAACATCTACGGTCATATCAGAACGGGGAGTGTAGCTGGAGTATGGACAAGTGAGGAGAGGTGTTTGTGGAATTTGTACAATATTGTATTTTGTGTCTTATCGTTGTTGTGTTACATTCATTGATTAAGCAAAGGTGGTGGGCTTCAATCGCCAATCACAGACAATTGGTCTTCGCCATTCCATTGTTCGTGGCCATATCCTAGCGATGCTGAGGGCGTGCTACGCTAGCTATGTAATTTATGTAAAATTTGTGAACTCATTATTTTGGAACCCATGTTTCAAATCCGACGACCTGCCCAATGAGAAGTGGGCGCTCACTTCATCTGGCCACCTGGCGGTGGTGATGTGTCAGTTTGCTTCTTGAGGATTCTTCTTTTACATTATGCATCCGAGCGAATTGTCTCAGTTTCAAACAGGATGAACTATTTCACGGACTAAACATGTATTTATTTGTTTTAACTAACAAGATTAAAGATGCATAATCCGATGAAGCATCACATTTTCAAAATCAAAACAATTATTCTAGATTTGATTCTACATATCTAACTTAGATACTGATGCACTCATTAAGTATTTGTTGCCACGTAGAATAGAACGCTGAGTCGATTTAATAGAACCTGTTACTGCAGAAGCCTATCGTATCAGAGTTTTGGCGTGCTTGCCAACATTATTTTCACATGTTTGAATTTCAAATATCTCAAAGGCTAGCCATTTCAATTAAAAGTTACTTCAAACTAAAGTAAGGTAGATTATAATGATCAATGTAATATAGTTATCACAGAAATATGTCAGAAACTTAAAACCATCGGTCTATGCAACTTTAATGAAACCCAGTTGGCCCTCTGGCGGTTGGGAGATGCGTTCTGGGACCGGAAGGACAGAGTCCTCTTGCAGTCCTCTTCAAACCTCCCCAACCCTCCCGCCCACCCTCACGCTTAACCTTGCAGTCAGTTTGATATAGAACGAAATTAGTAAGCATGAGGTATTATTGATTTGGCTCATTGAGGTTACAATTGTGTTTATATGCAAATTGTCAGTTTATTTAAGTTCACCCAAGAGATATTGATCTTGGCACTCTATCTACTGTACTTCCTGTATAAATCAGGATGAATAATTTCGGAATGCGTTACTGCCGTTTTGCAAAGGCGGACACGCATGACGTCATATTTGCTTATATATATATTTATATATAGCTAAGCATATCTGTATATATTTATATATATATGTTTATATATTTATATACATATTTATATATATTTTATATAATGACATATATCATTGCAACATCGGTACACAAGACGTGGCAGCATTTAGTTGGGATAACATGACTTTATTCCAGGCAGCCCCCGGAGGCATTAATTACATCATGGTAGGGGCCTGCCGAGAGCTGAAAGGGACAAGGTCATGGGGTGATCGCAGTCAAGTATGAAAGTGTGATGAATGAGGTGAGACAAATGATCAAAGCGAGAATCATGTGTATATGATGGTAACTAGCGGGTAGCATAAGTTACTGAACATAGTAAAGTATAATATAATATTTATTATAATATAGTATATAAGTATGATAATATAGTATATAAGTATGATAAATGCCAGTAAACATTTTGATTAATTAGCTTATGATTAATAAGGCTATATGATATAATAAATATATTTATATAATGTTATCATTAAATCGTGGAGTGGGTGGGTGGGTACAAAGGTTGTGGTTACTCTTGTGGTTGGGAGCGGAGTGACCATCAAGGAGTTTGCAGCTGAGGAGCTCAGCTGGGGGAGTGTTGTGATTGGCTGTAGTGGAGGTGAGAGGGCATGCAGAGGTGACTGAGTGGGTGATTGACATGTGAGTGTATTATGGTTGCATCCCCACTCATCCCGCAGCCCCCCCGCCCCCTGCCCGGAGGAAAGGGGAGGAGGGTGGGGGCGGCCCAACAGCTTTGCTGCCCGGTGCACTCTGCAATGACCCCGAATGAGCATATGCTCATTCAACACATATATATTTATATATTTATGAATATATTTATTTTATATATTCCCATATGCACATACATGAATATAATTAAATCATCATCATCATCATGCTTTCGGTCGTTATGCGACAAAGACTATTTTCATTACTTGACTGCCGCTCTCCATTTAGCTCTCTGCTGTGAGAGTTGCGTCCATGAGTCGGTCTTTAACATTTCATGAAAGCTGCCTACAAAAGTGTTGAAGTGCTGCTGGCTTTTGCAAGTTACGAGCGGCACTCTCTCGGGGAGCAAAGAGAGGTTTCACACCGGCAAGAACATGTCAAGACAGGTGCAAAACTATTTGTCCCTGCAGTGGCTGGTCGGGAGATGTTGGGAGTTCCATATATCAACTGCCCTTAATGCTGCCACAGTGACATGGTTTTCTGTTTAGGGTTTGCTCCCTGAGTCTTCGGTTCTGTCAAGAACCTGCACCACAAGGCAGTGGTTTACAGGTAGGCGTGGGTAGTGTGGTGACATCAGCAAGCCTAGCTAGTGAAATGCTTAGCACACTGGACAGGAATGGAAGACATATGGGTTCGATTCTCACGCTAGGCACACTATTTCCCATTTTCCCCCTCCACGGCACTAGTAAATGCCAATCAGTAATAAGCAAGGAGCGTGACATACATCAATTCTCACTTGGCACCTTTGGTAGTCGTTAGATTGAATCGACAAGTCAAAACACGCAAACTTCCTACACCGGAACTATGAGATCATATGAAATGCGGAAATGTGGAATTATCCTCCCCACCCTCCACTGTGGAACCATAGCATCCGGTCAGCCTCTATGAGCAAATAGGCGCACATCATATGAGCACCTCATGGCTGAGCAAGCAGACATCACCCCCCACCGCCCCCCCCTCACCACTCCCTCACCCCTCCCTCACACACCCCCATCTCCCTTCACCCGACCCACACACAGTTAACATGCATGGGGTCGTGGGTTCGAACCTTGGTCGAGTCAAACCAATGACTTGAAAATTGGTGCTTGTCACTTCCTAGCCAGGCACTCGGCATTATTAGGACATGGCAAGGACTGGTGTGCTCAGTGTCAGGATAATGTGACTGAGTGGGATACCAGGTCATGGTGCCGGCGGCCTGGTTTCCCAGTGAGACAGCACTATAAAGTTGCCATGAGTGCGCACTGTCACAAGTCGGTACCCATCCTGATATGACCTTAGATGTTGCTAGGATGTAAAACAACAACAATCAAACAAACAATGCATTAGTCCAGGCCACTCTGTCCCACCTAATTGCTGGCAATGATGCCCTTTGATACCGCCCGGTGATTTGTAACTCGACACCTTGCACGCGCAGCACTAAAGCGCCATCCATGGACGGCCTGTGGAGAGTGTACCTCTTTTTGGTACTAATGCACACACACAGACACACCAGTGCATTAGTGTCTATTGACAGTCACACGCTGAAATGGACGGTAATAGGGGGTTATAAACTAGTAAGGCTGCTACTGGGGTGGGGGTGGGGGTGGGGGCGGCGGGGGTGGGGGTGGGGGCTTGGCTAAGTGCAACTGATGAGCACACATTGGAACATTTTGTTATACTCTTTCCATCCGTCTCTGTTTGGTTGTTTTCTTCTTCTTCTTCTTTGTTGTTATACAGACAACAACGATGGGTGATTGATGTGATTTAATACAACGTTATTCATTGGAGCTTTGCGTTCTAGCAACATTTAATGTCACATCAGGGTGGAGCAGTTGTAGCAGTTTTTGGATTGTAGCAGTGGTAGCAGTTGTAGCAGTTGTAGCAGTTGTAGCAGTTGTAACAGTTGTAGCAGTTGTAGCAGTTGTAACAGTTGTAAGAGTTGTAGCAGTTGTAGCAGTTGTAGCAGTTGTAGCAGTTGTAACAGTTGTAGCAGTTGTAGCAGTTGTAACAGTTGTAACAGTTGTAGCAGTTGTAGCAGTTGTATCAGCTGTAACAGTTGTAGCAGCTGTAGCAGTTGTAGCAGTTGTACCAGGTGTAACAGTTGTAACAGTTGTATCAGTTGTAGCAGTTGTAGCAGTTGTAACAGTTCTAACAGTTGTAGCAGTTGTAGCAGTTGTAGCAGTTGTAGCAGTCTTAGCAGGTGTACCAGGTGTAACAGTTGTAACAGTTGTATCAGTTGTAGCAGTTGTAGCAGTTGTAGCAGTTGTAGCAGTTGTAGCAGTTGTAGCAGTTGTATCAGTTGTAGCAGTTGTATGAGTTGTAGCAGGTGTACCAGGTGTAACATGTGTAACAGGTGTAACAGTTGTGACAGTTGTAGCAGTTGTAGCAGTTATAGTAGTTGTAGCAGTTGTAGCAGTTGTAGCAGGTGTGGCAGTTGTAGCAGTTGTAGCAGTTGTAGCAGTTGTAGCAGTTGTAGCAGTTGTAGCAGTTGTAACAGTTGTAGCAGGTGTAGCAGTTGTAACAGTTGTAGCAGTTGTAACAGTTGTAACAGTGGTAGTAGTTGTTGCAGTTGTAGCAGTTGTAACATTTGTAGCTTGTAGCAGTTGTAACAGTTGTAGCAGTTGTAGCAGTTGTAGTAGTTGTAACAGTTGTAGGAGATGTAGCAGTTGTAGCAGTTGTAGCCGTTGTAGCAGTTGTAGCAGTTGTACAAGGTGTAACAGTTGTAGCAGTTGTAGCAGTTGTAACAGTTGTAGCAGTTGTAGCAGTTGCAACAGTTGTAACAGTGGTAGTAGTTGTAGCAGTTGAACTTGTAGCAGTTGTAACATTTGTAGATTGTAGCAGTTGTAACAGTTGTATCAGTTGTATCAGTTGTAGCAGTTGTAACAGGTGTAGCAGTTGTAGCAGTTGTAACAGTTGTAGCAGTTGGAGCAGTTGTAACAGTTGTAATAGTTGTAGCAGGTGTACCAGTTGTACCAGTTGTACCAGTTGTTCCAGTTGTGCCAATTGTACCAGTTGTACCAGTTGTACCGGTCATGTCAGTTGTATCAGTTGTACCCGTTGTACCAGTCGTACTAGTCGTACCAGGTGTACCAGGTACACCAGTTGCACCAGTTTTACCAGTTATACCAGTTGTACCAGTTGTACCAGATGTATCATTTGTACCAGTTGTACCAGTTGTAACAGTTGTGTCAGTCGTAACAAGTGTGACAGTTGTAACATGTGTAACATGTGTAACAGTTCTAACACTTGTACCAGTTGTACCAGGTGTACCATTTGTAACAGTTGGAACAGTTGGAACTGTTGTACCACTTGTAACAGTTGTACCAGTTGTAACAGTTGTACCAGTTATACCAGTTGTAATAGTTGTAACAGTTGGAACATTTGTAACAGTTGTATCAGTTGTAGCAGTTGTAACAATTGTAACAGTTGTAACAGTTGTAACATTTGTAACAGTTGTAACCGTTGTAACAGGTGTAACATTTGTATCAGGTGTAACAGTTGTAACAGTTGTAACATGTGTAACAGTTGTAACAGGTGTGACAGTAGTAACAGTTGTAACCGAAAGGTGTGGGGGAGGATACGGGGGGGGGCTGAAGCTGGTTGGTTGGTTGTTGGAGTTTTACATCCTGGATACATTAAGGTCATATCATAATGCCGAGGGCCTACAACAGCCGGTGGCTTGTGCTACAAAGGGGTACGGCCCAGCTGACTGGTCACTTGGGTCACGTGGTACACATGGATCACGTGGGGCAGGTGAGGTTGGCGGTTCAAAATGTAGCACGGTTGTGATTGACGCCAATGGCGATGACTGGAACAACCCTCCCCCCATTTCCCGCAAAAACTCGGGCAAAATAAATTAGGTGTTGGTAATTTATGATGGAGCAATTGATGTTAGCTAATAATCCTGATGCTAGTCAACAGAATTTAATCACCGGATTAATTAATTATCAGCCTAAGATGGGTCGCGACTCTGTCTGCCCACTAGGAATCCAAATTTGTGAAAATATGGAAATCAGTCAGCATTTTGCAGGCTGGTTCGATCCGAGGGATGCTATGGGGGGAGGGCTGGTTTTACTTTTCGGATAAACAATCAAACGGCATCTATTGGAAGGTAACCCTCAAACTGTTGCACTTACATACCACATTTGTCTGGTCATCATCATCATCATCATCATCATCATCATCACGATAATCCTCGGTTCCTTGCATACAAAATTGATAAATGTCATTTATTAGGATAAATGTCATTTATTAGGATAGGGCAAGGCAAGGACTGGTTGGTTCAGTGTCAGGACAATGTGACTGCGTGGGATATCCGGTAATGGTGCTGCCAGCCTGGATTTCCCAGTGGGGCAGCACTATAAAGTCACCATAAAATAAAATTAAATTAAAAAAATCACACAAACTCTACAGTTTCAGATCCACAGACTTATCAGCAGCTACTGTGTGGTAAGATAACACCAACACTACACAAATGGTCAGCATTGAAACCAAGCCTGGGTACCCGGGCTTATATGCTATGGACAGTATAAATACAGCCTCAATTTAAAAAAAAAAAAAAAAAATGAATGCACACTATCACAATTCGATACCCATCCTGCTATGACCTTTGATCTTGCCAGGAGGGCAAGACTCAAACAACCAACTCCAACAACCAACAACCAACCATGAAGCCCTTACCTGAGAGGGTCATTGAGCCATTTACTTTACTACATATGACTTTTTAATCAGTGTTCTCCTTGTTCCCCTGTTCACCCCCGTCCTGATATGACCTTAGATGTTGCTAGGACGTAAAGCAACAACAAACAAACAAACAAACCTGTTCACCACTACTCTCTGTGACTTGCCAACACACTCCATGCTTGTCCATTTGCTGATGCTGTCTCCACCACCTCTTCCTTTCTCTGCGTTGTTTTCTTTACCTTTTCACTGTGACTATGTATATGGCTTTAGCCAGACCTTATGAATGGGAAATATGTTCAAAGCACTACGCACATTAGTATCCTATTATGAATCACCAGGTAGGGGCTACGACTAGGAATTCAAATCGTTTTGATTTCTCAAGGCGTATTAAAAAAAACAAGACAGTTTTCATATATAAACACATAGGGGTGATGACCTGTCATGGTCTACAACTTGTTTAATATTGAATAGAGAACATTACAAAATATATCATTAGAAAGGTCTCAAACAGCTCTCTTCAGTACTGTGATGAAACAATGCTCCCATGAATACTGTGTCCATAATTCAATTGAAATTACATTAAAATTGAGAGAGAATTCTTATTTTGCCTATAACATTGTGTTGCTTGTATTATCGACATAGTCATTTTAACTTGGGATCCACCTTGTTCTGTTCCAATAATCACTTGTCTTAAAATACAAATCCTATACATTGTTAACGAGAAATAACCAGGAATATGAACATATCATGATGTATGGCATCATATAAACCATTACTCTACTATACACACAGGCAGATAGATGTGTTGTTCCAGTGGAGGTGGGTGTGGGTGTGGAGTAGGATTACTCTACCTGTGGGGTATATTCACCTGTCACCACCTATTGGTCTATTTGTGGACAACTTGAGAGTTTGAATGAGCTTCATGAATATATTTACTGAATAAATTTATTCCAATATGCTTTCCTATACTTATCAGAGATCTTTTGTTATTTTATCTCATTCTCTAATGTTATTTGATATTTTATATATATATATATATTTTTTGGTCCATTAGTTGTTTAAGCAGGGGAAATTTCAGTCATAGACGACTGGTCTTCCTCATTCCACTGATGGTCGATAGAAAGCCCAAGCCTACACTTTTACCGACCCAAGGGATTTTTAACCTCCCACACCACTTATTCTTGTATTATTGCTATTATTATTAATATTCTTAGTACATGTTTAGAATATTCTGTAAATGATATTGATATTGCCTTAATCTAGAAAGGTTATGTAGGTAGCACATAGTTGAAATAGCATGTTGTTAGATGAATTGTGCATTATTATTATTTATGCTAGGCATTAGATGGTAGAAGTGCCAAGTGTCATAAACAATTAAAACAATAACCATACTTATATACATCAGTTCTGGCCATAAGGGAAATAGTAACCCCCCCTCCCACACTCAACACACCTTCCCAATGTAGCTTGGCCCTTAGACAAAGTGATTAGTACTGGGCCAAGTGTATCCTGGACTTTAGACACATTGATGAACACTGTGCCCAAGGTATCTTGGCCTTTAGACACATTGATGAGCACTGTGCGTACTAGATCCCTTTCAATGTTTACTAACATTTTGTATGCGCGCACAGCTTAGCTGCAGAATGAAGGCACACTGCCATTGAGTTTGCCGATATGTGCAGTGCAAACAGTCAATTTTATTCAAAATTAATATGAATGCAGAACCCTAACCATATAAATTTAATATAATCTGTTTGTTGAATATGTTTTCTATATGTGTTCCAAGTGCTTTGTTTCTATGTAGTGTGGTTTTTTAGATATTTCACATTTTCTGTATGAAGATTGCTCACGGCCATTGACAATGCATTGAGTTTGCCCATACGCACAGTGCAAAACGTCAGTTTTATTCAAAATTAATAGAAATCCAGAACCCTAACCATATAAATTTAATATAATCTCTTTGTTGAATATGTTTTGTATATGTGTGCCAAGCGGTTTGTTTCTAAGTGGTGTGGTTTTAGAGATATTTCACATTTTCTGTATAAAGATTCCTCATAGCCATTGAGTTTGCAGTGTGACCCTGTGTTGCCAAGCTGCACACATACCTATGCTGACGTCACATGAAATACGACTATATAGCCTGGCCTTTAAACTAAGCGATGAGCACACTGTCCAATGTAGCCTGGCCTTTAGACACCGCGATGAGCACTGCACCCAGGCCTTTAAACAAAGCGATGAGCACACTGCCCCAATGTAGCCTGGCCTTTAGAAACCGCGATGAGCACTTCGCCCAGTGTAGTCTGGCCTTTAGACACATCAAGAATGGGGCGCAAACTGTTTGCTGTCAGAATCTGCTGCGTCCATTGCACTCATTAGCTCCCGTCTTGCATCCAGTGTAGCCCGGCCTTTAGATGCAGCTGGAATGGGGCTCAAATTGTTTGATGTCACAATCTGCAACGTACATTTCACTCATAATACCCCTGTCACACTACGATGTAACGAGCCAACGTAAACCTGATGTACTCACGTTTCATGATTACGTTTGACGGATGTTGGGTTATGTTATGATGACGTCAGAATGACGTTAGACTGACGTCGAGCTACGTCACATTACATCGTGTTACGTCGGCGTGCATCAAGGTTTTGAACATGTTCAAAACTTTCGACGTAACTCCAACGTAAGGGTTTACGTTTGCCGTACGTTCTGTACACGTTCAGCGAACATCAATGACGTTAGACGGACGTTAGGCAAACGCTGCTCACTATGCTGGTGGTTGTTGGTTGTTGGTTGTTTGGTTGTTTGGTTGTTTGGTTGTGTGGTTGTTTGGTTGTTTGGTTGTTTGGTTGTTTGGTTGTTTGGTTGTTTGGTTGTTTGGTTGTTTGGTTGTTTGGTTGTTTGGTTGTTTGGTTGTTTGGTTGTTTGGTTGTTTGGTTGTTTGGTTGTTTGGTTGTTTGGTTGTTTGGTTGTTTGGTTGTTTGGTTGTTTGGTTGTTTGGTTGTTTGGTTGATTGGTTGATTGGTTGATTGGTTGATTGGTTGATTGGTTGATTGGTTGATTGGTTGATTGGTTGATTGGTTGATTGGTTGATTGGTTGATTGGTTGATTGGTTGATTGGTTGATTGGTTGATTGGTTGATTGGTTGATTGGTTGATTGGTTGATTGGTTGAATGTTGGTTGGCTCGACGCTATACCGACGTTACGCTCACGTCAACTAAGCGGCATTGACGTCCCGAATTTGCATATTACGCCGAGAAGTTCGGCGTAATATAATTGTTGTCACGTTGTGCCTATGCTGACGTCGTTACGTCGTAGTGTGACAGGGCCATTAGTTCCCGTCTTCCGCCATTTATTTCCAAGCACAAACGATTCATGCTGTGGGCGGGAAAACAAGGCTAAGCATAACCGGTTCTGATTCCAAGCAGACGACAATTCATTTGAGCAGATGACACCCTACACGAATGCCACTATCCAACTGGTGGTGCTATCTGGAGTTGATGGCTGAGTTGGTAGAGTACCCGCTTCCCGTGCTGGAACAGGTAGACTTTGTTGTCATTTGACTATTTTTGAATTCGGTGTAAATTTCAATGGAGGCATTATGGTTAGTCCTGTAAAATATTCCGATAATGATGCATTGGTGGCGGAATGCACATGTTCTATTTGTGAAACAGGTATACATGGCCAGGTACATAGATGTGTTTATATAGTTGCTGGTGGTGCTTGATTGATAGGTAAATATACATTGTGGCGCTAGTAAGATAGTGTGTAAGGGGCACTCAGAGCTCTACCCACTACCCCCTCACCCATCGGCTAGTCAGAATCACCACATGCATGCTCAGGGCAGGTGGTGGCCAGGGGAGCCACACAGCGTGGTGGTGGAGGGCAGATCACTGTAACTATGGGGACTGGAAATGCTTGTTTCTCATTGGTGGAGCTAGAAATGCTTGTTTCTCATTGGGAGAATGGGGTGGGGGTGATATACTATACTGGATTCATGTCCCATATAAATAATAAACCAGAGGGCTTGACTCTCTCTCTTCTTTCACCCTTTATACTCTTTCTTTCTCTTTGCCTGGATTGATTTCACTATAGCCTGCCTACACAAGCACAGATTTGAGCCGTGGACTTTACATTACTGGTGACCACAACGGTTATTGACACTACACGGTTAGTAATACTGAGTAGATTATGACGACTTTATAGACTGGTGTTCTATATACTGACTACCATGACGGTTATAATGTTGCAATGATAAATATCAAATTTTCAAAACCAAAACAATTATACAGATATTATTCTACATATCTAGCTTAGGTACTGGTGCACTTATTAAACATTTGTCGGCACACATAAGGGAATATTGAGGCGATTTAATAGAATCTGTTTCTGCAGAAGCCTATGGTGCCAGAGCTTTGGCGTGATTGACAACATTAATTTGGCATGTATTTTTTGTTGGCATTGTTGAAGATTTATACTGCCTATCATGGATAAGGCTGAATAGGCTTGTTTTCACCATTAGACATTTTGTTGATAGAAAGCCTCAGCCTACACTTTTACCGACCCAAGGGATTTTTAACCTCCCACACCACATAGACATGGTATGACAGCAACTGGCCTTTGATGATGCTGTAAGTTATACACAGCGGTGGAAATCCAAATTGGCAGAGGTGGGGGCACAGGGAATCGAACCACTGACCTTCAGATTAGGAGTCCGACCTAGAAAAAAGTCAGCCACTCTAACCACTCCACCACAGAGAACACCACAGTGTTTGCACTTCAAATATCTCAAAAGGTAGCCGTTTAGCGTTAAGTAAAGAATACTTCAAACTTAAGTAAGGTAGATTATAATGATCAACCTAATATATTTATCTCAGAAAGTGACAGAAACTCAAAACACTCGGACTATGCAACTTTAAGAAGACTGACAGAATACATAGCACTTATTTTCTCTCATGAATATTATACTGCAGATAATGCGTTAAACCATCAGCAATCAATCAATCAATCAACCAATCATTAATTAACCTCAATGTGTGACTATGCATACTTGGGGAGGAGACTGTGAATGCCAAGTCCCAGCATCTGACCGAAGGAGGTATTCCATCAGTGGGTTTTATATTGGATCTGAGATACGGTCTCAACTGCAATATATGCCCAGCAACCCAGCCCTATGGACGTTCTCGATCACATTCCTTAAACAAATTAGACCAAACAAGACCCAAAATGCCATATGTGGGATCTTTACGGTGATTACCCAGCCTAATAACAATGTGCCTCAAAATTCCATCTCTGATAACATGACATTTGGCAATTCACGTAACAGGTGTTCAAACCTTCAAAGGGAAACTATACACCTAACCACTCCATAGCCTCCGAACGAGCGGAGGCTAGGCATCGCGCAGGAGGCATCGTGGTGCATGATGAAGGGGTCCCCCCCCCCACCCCCCAGCCGGTCAGGTCGGGGGTGCAAGACACTACAGGCAGTATTACACACGATAAAGGGTTTATCACTATCCGTATATGTATACATTGTGGTGTTCTCTGTGGAAGAGTGGTTAGAGTGTCTGACCTTTTTCTAGGTCGGACTCCTAATCTGAAGGTCAATGGTTCGATTCCCCATCACCCCACCTCTGCCAATTTGGATTTCCACTGCTGTGTATAACTTACAGCGTCATCAAAGGCTGGTTGCTCTCATACCATGTCTATGTGGTGTGGGAGGTTAAATATCCCTTGGGTCGGTAAAAGTGTAGGTTCGGGCTTTCTATCGACAAACTGTCTAATGGTGAAAACAAGTCTATTCAGACTTATCCATGATAGGCAGTATAAATCTTCAAGAAAAAAAAACAACAACAAAAACAAAACATCTACATATATAGTAAATAACTGTATTGTCACATGGCTGGAGAGGACCAGTGCCACATCGCTGACAAAAGACTTTACTCTATGAATAAAATTCATTTACAAACAAAAATAATAAGGGTGTTCCGAATTGCACTGGTCACGCCGGAAGTACAGAAGTTGTGAGTGAGTATGGAGGGTTGCAGGTTCAAATCTTCATGGTGGATGGTCGGAGATGCGGTGAATACACATGCACACAACAGCATTTTAACTCATGGAAATTATTTGACGGAAGAATTTCACTACAATCTCGATCAGAATCAAATGTGTGGCAAGAACTAACTGCACCCCCGTCCTGATATGAATTTAGATGTTGCTAGGGCGTAAAACCACAACACACAAAGAAACTAACTGCACCAAGCTTGCTTACCAACAAGAATGTGCTTAATTAGCTATCTATTATAAGCACCTATGGCCACCCCACCCCCTCCCACCACCCCACGCGCTCCTTTGCCTGCTGCCAACAAACCAAGTTATCCACCATACAAATTATATGCCCAGCAAATTCGGAAATGTGTATCAGTCTGGTAGTGTTGCTATAGACTGGGGGCCCTATGGTACTGGGACGGCTCACTCCCTATCTCTCCCATGTGATGTAAATTTTGCAGCGCCACCTTGTGGTGAGTTTGATCGACCCAGCTGCTGGTTGGTGTTTCACATGTAAACACATACGGTTATATCATGCACAAGACGGGTAAGCGTGAATACACATCAATATGGGATTGCTATGAACAGGCACACATCCTCGTCGCCATCGTCACACATCTTTCACATTCATATATACATTTGTGCATATATTATGGCATCTGTTTAGCCGGGGGAACAGCCAGCACACACCAAGTGGTGGGTTTGATCATTTTGATTACACAGTACAGGCTGAGTGAGCGGTTTTGGTATTATAGGGTCTTTGTATAAACATAGACACTAATAAAGTCTGTACTAGACTACTAAATGACTGAAACATACAATCCTCCAAGCATTGTTTATCCCATCATTACTAACAACCTACTTACTCAAACTACTTCATGTAGTCAAAAAACACACCTGAGGTATTAACCTTTTAAGCATAACCCTATAAGCTAGCCACACTCTATCTAACAGAATAAACAAACCATTCTACTAACACTCACTCCATCTCAAAATGTAACTCCAACAACATGATAGTTTTGCAATTCACAACATAGTAGGCATACAAACCTATGAAGGGAAACTATGCACCTAACCACTCCGTAATGTAAAGGTCTAAACAATACACATGTATGTATCAGGTGTGTAGGAATACAACATATAACTGCTATTTTTGTATGTGAATTGTCAAACTATACCATATGTAAGTCTTCGAATGTTTGACATTGTTATTTCAGCTGATTTGGGCTAGCTGCATATATTGTAAATAACTGTATTGTCACATGGCTGGAAGACCAGTGCCACGGCGCTGACAAAAGACTTTATTCAATGAATAAACTATATTTACAACAAATATGGGTCACTCTCCTGAAAACTGGGCAGAAGGGTCACAGTGGAGAGTTAAAATCTAATATTTGGATTTTTAACCTGGTTTGGTTGCAAATGAAAGCTGGAAATCTCCCCTTTACATCTATGTACAATATAAATTGATGAGATTAAAAATAATGGTGTAGGCCATGATTAAGCTATTTCATATGGCAGTATAACATGTGGTGCTCAGATGTAACATGTGTGTTAGGACACCACACAGTCTGCTTAACACAAACCTAAGCAGAATTAAATAATTTCATTCTGAGAAGCATATTAATCATGGCAAAATATACAGAAATATTTAGTGTTTATATTGATACAAGAAAAGTAATTCCCAGCCATGCTTTATTCCCTGAATAATTATGGTACAATATTTGTGTGGCATCCAGACACCACTGGTTACATCTGTGATGGACATTTGTAATGTTATTTCTGAAGACAACAAATATATATATTTTTTAATTTAAGCATGCATTCATGTTAATAAATACTTCCTTTTGATTTGGGAACTATTTTGTTTGATATATCAATGCAATGCAAGATATTACTAAGGATCCAACCATGTCCCAGATGTCGTGTTACAAATGGCTGACTGTAAAATAGGGTTTTTTTTGTACAAAAACACTTCTTAACTAAAAAGGCTAATGGCCCAAGTGGTTTATTTAATTTCCCTTATTTCTTACATCAAATCTGAACATGAATCTGAAAAATATAAGGAAATAAATAAGTAGGACATTCTTTTATTCATGTTTTAATATCCCATCCCATGCTGACCAGTTTTCAGGAGAGTTACCCATATATGTGAGGTATAAGAATTACGCGAGTATTAAAAGCGCATAAGGGATGTTCCTTATGTATATATGAAGAGTTCAGGCGCAAATCCACATAAACGCCAATCCAAAAATGTAGTTTAAATAAAAGATTGTTACCTGAAAATAATTATAATTCTCACTAAGTCCAATTTTCATAGGATCATATGGTCATGAAGCAATGAACAAAAAAGTAGGAATATACCAAAATTAACTTTTTGTGTGTTTGATTCCAATCTTTACCTCCATTTTTTGATCGGCGTGTACATGGTTTTTGTGCCTGAGCTCTTCATATATATGTATACTATTATTATTATTGACCACTGGTATGCTGTGCACTACTCTATGGCTGACCGCCCCACTGGGTCCGGTGGCGCCACCACCGGCCCAAACATTCACCAGTTGTGCGAATATTATCACTGGCACACTGGAATTTGTTTATATATTATTATTATATATATATATATGACCCGATTGCACACTCAGTCACATTATCCTGATACTGAGCTAACCAGTCATTGTCCCATCCTAATAATGCCGAGTGCCAGGCTAGGTAGTAACAAGTATAAATTTCATAAGTCGTTGGTTTGACTCGACTGGGATTCCAACTCCGGACCTTCTGCACTGGAAGCCTACGCTCTACTGGTGAGTAGGTCTCGACCCTCTCCAGTACACCAGTCGTCTGTGCTCTCACGTCGAATCGCTCACTCCAGTCACGCCTCACCAGACCGCCACACTTTCCACACCTAATTTCCAGGTGTTGACCCTGTCGGGGTTTGAACTTTTATTGATTGCTGATAATTTTTTCGCAAAACTCTGACGGTGGCTGTTCTGTAAGTTTTGGCAATTACACTCATATATCCTACCAGTCCGGATCTAACCTTAGATTTGTTTGTTTATTGTTTTACGTCCTAGCAACATTCAAGGTCATATCATGACAGGTACCGATTTGTGACAGTGCGCACTCGTGGTGACTGTATAGTGCTGCCCCACTGGGAAATCAAGCCGCCGGGACCATGACCCGATATCCCATTCAGTCACATTATCCTCACACTGAGCCAACCATTCCTTGCCCTATCCTAATAATGCGGAGTGCCTGGCTAGGAAGCGACAAGTATCAATTTTACGTCATTGGTTTGATTCAACCAGGGTTCGAACCCACGAAACCCATGGGTTCTGATCCCCCGATGTCCCAAAACAGGAGACGGACACTCAACTGATTCCGCCATCCCATCTGGTCAATATGACCGTAGATGTTGCTAGGACGTAAAACAACAACAAACAAACATCATATAGCCTACCATTACATTTACACAGAATTCTGTAATGGTTAGATAAATGTTGTCTGCTGTGCACACCTTTTGTTTCGCTGAGCGATCTGCGGCTCCGGTGTTATGCAAGGCAGTGAAGAACAGGACATCGGTCTGCGGCCATTGGTTGGTTGGTTATTGGAGTTTTACGTCCTGATAACATCTCAGGTCGCGGGCATCGGCGACGAGTGCGCCGCGTCCACTTTCGGAGAGGGACCGTTCCCACTGCCCGGTCTCCTTTCTTTTTTTTCTTCTTCTGGTTTGAAGTTGTCATGTCACGTGATAGCAGAAACCATCTCTGATGCAATTTTGAAGTGGGTAGACTTGTGTCAACTGAAAACAGAATCTAACTCGCACAAAAAATAGCCAGAATACACGCTTTCCATGACACATGCGCAGAGAATAATCCAGACTGGACTTGTGGGTCACAGCATCTGTGGAGAGGCAATTGAAGCTCTGTTAACACTGGCTTCATATTGAGCAACTGACAGTCTTTTCACGGCAAATCCGGATTCAAAGAGAAAACATACTTATAATATTTTAATCATTTTTGATAATTATAGCTGTATCCTATTGATTGATTGATTAATTGATTGAAAAGCTCGATCATCAGTGTAAAACAACACAGTGACACTGTCAACCCACAACACTAGTGTTATAGCTTATGACCAGGTGTCATAATAATCGCGGAAATTGTGTATTACAAGTGGTTTTATAGCGTAGTTATCAAGCTGAAGACACTTTCCCTTATCACTGCCACAACACACGCAAAATGAAAAATCGATTGAACGTCACGTGACGCACACTTCCCATGGCAATTTAAAATTCAAAGTGAGAGAAATTGATGCTAGCACTCATTGTCAAGCACCAAAGCCAACCAGTGCTCCAGAAATGGTTCATCAAAGGCTGTGGTATCTACTGTCCTGTCTGTGGGAACATGAAAGACCCCTTCTGCTTATTGGAAAGAGTAGCCTATGTGGCAGCAGCAGTTTTCCTCCAAATAAATATGTCAGAAGGACCATATATTTGATGTCCAATAACTGATGATACGAAAAATCTATTCGCTCTAGAGGCGTTGTTAAATAAAACAAGCTTTACTTTACTCGTCAAGTACCCAGCTGGATGGGTGAATTGGTAAAAGCGCTTCCTAGCTCCCAGTAGAGGCGGCCGTGGCTTCAAACCCTGTCTGACTCAAATCAATAGCTTACTAAATTGATACTTGTCGCTATCTAGTCTATGAATTGACATCATTAGGATAGGGCAAGCGGAGGGTTCCTCAGTACCAGGATACGATCGCTGAGTTAGGTTGAGGTGTCAAAGCTTGGTCTCCCTCTTAGCCCCCGCCCCCCACCCCTGTGTGAATCACGGCCACATTTGGACACTGGGCAAGAGTCAGTGGCGCCTCAGCATCGGACCGGAGGAAGTTAACCGCCTGGAACGCTGCGGGCACACCGGAAGTCAGTGTTCCGGGGGAATATTTGTTTGACACAGTTGCTGTGCAACGTATTAATACACCAGCAGTATGAGCGATAATGAGGGGGTGAAGGCTGCAAACTGTGAGCCATATGTGAGCCATATGTGAGCCATGTGTGAGCCATCTATGAGCCATCTGTGAGCCATATGTGAGCCATCTGTAAGCCATCTGTAAGCCATCAATGAGCCATCTGTGAGCCATATGTGAGCCATCTGTAAGACATATGTCAGCCATATGTAAGCCATATGTGAGTCATCTGTGAGCCATCTGTAAGACATTTGTGAGCCATCTGTGAGCTATCTGTGAGCCATCTGTGAGCCATCTGTGACCCATCTGTGGGCCATGTGTGAGCCATCTGTTATCCATCTTTTAGCCACCTGTTAGTCATCTGTGAGCCATCTCTTAGCCATCTGTGAGCCATCTGTGAGCCATCTGTGAACCATCTGTGAGCCATCTGCGAGCCATCTGTGACCCATCTGTGACCCATCTGTGAGCCATTTGTGAGCCATCTGTTATCCATCTGTTAGCCACCTGTTAGTCATATGTGGGCTATCTGTTAGCCATCTGTGAGTCATCTGTGATCCATTTTGACCCATCTGTGACCCATCTGTGACCCATCTGTGACCCATCTGTGAGCCATTTGTGACCCATCTATGACCCATATGTGAGCCATCTGTTAGCCATCTTTTAGCCATCTGTGACCCATCTGTGAGCCATCTGTGACCCATCTGTGACCCATCTGTGACCCATCTGTGACCCATCTGTGACCCATCTGTGACCCATCTGTGACCCATCAGTTAGCCATCTGTGACCCATCTGTGTAGTGTGCCATCTGTGACCCATCTGTGCAGCAGTACGTGCATAGACAGGTGGCGCTCCCAATGGGCTCGAGGTTGAGCAGGCTGGAACAATAGATGACTAGAACAAGGCTCCTCCACTTGATGACTGAGGGAGGAGTTAGGGCCGAGGAGCAGATGGAAGTTCATGCCCTTATTATTCTCATATAATGGATTATACAGCATATATGTATACACATATCCACACATACATATATATATATAGACATATATATATTCTGGATATATATTGCTTTTGTCGATCAGCTGTACCAACCGGATTGGAAATGAATGATAATGTCACAACTCACATAGAATAAAACAAAGACCTACACAATATGGTGTGGTTTTCAAATGGGACAACTAGAAATCGATAGAACCCGTCCAAATCACTGTCACCACCCTCTCAGTCGCAACCCTCCCTGGACCCCCTCATCGCCGCCTCCCGCCCAACCCGCCCCCCCCCCCCTCCGCTGCTCCTCCCTCTTTTTCCCTCCCCCCTCCCCCCCCCCTCCCCTCACCGGGCACCCGGGGGCAGGAGACACTCCGGAAGTAGTATTAATCACGTGTGCTGAGCCCTATGCCTGAGGTGGATCCACAATTCACTGCGCTCTGTTTGGGCAGTTGCGTCCCCCCTACCCCTCCTCCTACCCTCCCTCCACACTCCTCCTCTTATAACCCTCGGGGCGCAATGGGGAGGGGGAGGGGAGGGGGATGGGGCGGAAGGGCACTGAGTGGAAGAGCCGGCATATGCTAAATAAACAGCGGCGCTGATCTGTCTCGCTCTGCCCAGATGGCGGGTCACTATCTCATTTCGCTGGTTGTCTATTATTGCAGCCAGATGCTGGTGTTACCACCAAGAGCCCCTTTAATTGCCCGCAGACACTGCACATATATCTATGAAGAGTTCAGGCGCAAACCACATGAACACCAATCCAAAAAGGGAGATAAACATTGAAATGAAACCCTCAACAACTTTGTTTATATTGTACTCTGGTGTTCATTACCCAATAACTACGTGATCATATGAAATGTGGAATTAGTGAGAATTAAAATTATTTTCAGGTAAATATAATTGAGTTAAACTACATTTTTAGATTGGCATTTATGTGGTTTTGTACCTGAACTCTTCATATATATATATATATATATATATATATATATATATATATATATATATATATCAATAGTTTGTTGGTGAAATGAGAAGGAAGACCAGGACTTAGTTTGGGTTGAGTTTATTCTCTGACATGAGAATATATGTTTTGAAAGTGAGCGGAGTGACAGTTGGCTCATGGTGTAGAGGAAGCGGGGAGGAGAGAATGCCTGCTGTGCAATGAATACAAATGGAGGTTAAGGTGGTTAGAGAGAAACCTTAAGGGCCTGCCGTTTTGTATATCCACATAATAAATGATATCGTACATATACATGCAGTTACTACGAAGGACTCCTACAATTGCACGTAGTAACTGCATATATACAGTATAACCACTTTAAACCAAACTTGAAGGGACCCCAGAAATTTGTTTGGATTAACCGATCATTTGCTTAACCAAGCTTTGGCTTCGACTTTGACTTGGCTTTGGCAAAAACGTGGGTGCATTATGAATGTAATATACAATGTATGTGGGCACTTTGATTATTGTTTTTTATGTATATACAGTATAACCCCGTTAAAGCAAGCTCGGTTAAACCAAAGGATCGGTTAATCCAAACTTTTTTCAGCTGGCTGGCAAATTACTACCATTTATCATATAAATAAGTTGGTGGGGTCTCAGATGACCTTATAACCACATGGAAGTTTGGTTTAACCATACCAGAAGTGGCCTGGGGTCCGACAATTTTGTTTGGATGAACCGGTAATTTAGATTAACCAACTTTGGTTTAACCACATTTTTTTTATGATAAATGGTAGTATTTTGCTGGGCCGCCGAAAAAAGTTTGGATTACCCGATCGTTTGGTTTAACCAAGCTTGTTTGTCTGAATTTTCAATTCTCCACATTTCGCTTCTGCATATATATTTCATATTATATTATATAATATATTATATAATATATATATAAGAACATAAAATATAATATATTATATAGTATATATGATATGTATAGATAGTGATAATCGCATTATCGCATGTAATAAGCTCTGGAGTGTCCCGCCCCCTGCTGGGTGGGGTCTGGGGGCAGGCGTCCGGCATCACCTCGCCGGCCCCCTGTGTGGGGCACAACACGCCACTCGCTCGGATGTGGCATAATATATATACAGTTCTAAATAACAGAAAGCAAACAAACTCGTGAAATAGAAGTTTTTTAACCCAACATATTCCTGTCATTACAAGTGGCGTTCTCTGTTGCGGAGTGGTTAGAGTGTCTGACTTTTTTCTAGGTCAGACTCCTAACCTGAGGGTCTGCGGTTCGATTCCCCATGCCCCCAGCTCTGCCAATTTGGATTTCCACCGCTGTGTATAACTTACAGCATCATCAAAGGCCGGTTGCTCTCATACCATGTCTATGTGGTGTGGGAGGTTAAAAATCTCTCGGGTCGGTAAAAGTGTAGGCTCAGGCTTTCTATCGACCAGCAGTGGAATGAAGAAGACCAGTCATCTATGACTGAAAATGGACAAAAAAACTAACAAAAAAAAACATTTCTCCAACGGACAAGCTGAAGCCATATTCTACTTGTCGGTACCCATTCTCAGTTATTCCGGACTAGTGAACACGGTCTTATTTCGAACGCAGTGTTATACATGCAGTTATATAAAAGAACCCCTACAAATGCACGCAGACACTGCATCTATATATATATGAAGAGTTCAGGTCCAAAACAACGTAAAAATCAATCCAAAAGTGTAGTTAAAATAAAAGCTTCGTACCTGAATATAATTCTAATTCTCACTAATTCTACTTTTCATATAATAACATAGTTATGGAGCAATGAACCAAAAAGTAGGAATATAAAAAAAACTAACTTTTTGAAAGTTTGATTCCAATGTTTATCTCCATTTTTGGATTGGCGTTTACGTGGTTTTGCGCCTGAACTCTTCATATATATATATATGTATATATATATATATGTCGTGGGGGTGATGAAAATGGGAAATACTGTGCCTAGAGCGGGACTCAAACCCACATCTCTCTGCATTCCGGGCCAGTGTGCTAACCATCACACCACCTAGGCTCCCTGATATCAATACACTCCCCACGCCTACCTGTCTATGTGGTTACTTGCCTAGAGGTCAGTGCAGACCACACACTCGTCCCCCTGGAATTGTAAGTCTTGTAATGCTTACAATTACATACATACAGGCAATGCACTAACACAGGGTAGGTTAACAACCATACAGCGCAAAGCTTGTACAGGATCTGATCACGGCAACCAGTGTCGTGGGGCGACGAAAATGGGAAATACTGTGCTAAGCGGGACACGAACCACATCTCTCTGCATTCCGGGCCAGTGTGCTAACCATTACACCACCTAGGCTCCCTGATATCAATACACTCCCCACGCCTACCTGTCTATGTGGTTACTTGCCCGAGAGGTCAGTGCAGACCACTACATATATATATATATAAAAAACAATTTTCTCTGGTAAGTGAGTAGGATAATGAGCAGGCGAGTGGTGGGGCCACCGTCGGAGTTGAGTCAAGTAGCCTGAGGCTCAACCACACGATTACAGGTGGGTGGGTGTTAAGAGCGAGTATAGAATTCTGGGTTATTATACTTGTATAATTGGTATACAGCATATATATATATATATATACAGTTACCTTAAAACAGGATTCAAATACACGCTGCTTGTCATTCTGGGACCAGTATCCTCTCCGTTAATTTGTCTATCTCTAGAATCCCTGATGCACCCACATTTCCTATTCATTCCAGTCTATAGCTGTATTCACACGGACAAAATGTGAGGCGTATCACACAAATCGAATCAGGTGAGGCGAATTAGGCGCCCGTTCACACGGACACTGCGTGAGGCGGAAGTGGATATCTGCGCATGAGCAAGTCCAGGCTAACCAGCGCCATTTTGGGTTCGACGACGCCGGCACCAGAGAGTGTGGGTTCGACCTAGATATGTATTTAATGATTCGTATTGGTTTGGAACGGTCAAAACTTCTGCTGGGCAGTGAAACCCTACAAATAAATGATGAAAAAAATATCTGTGCATAGATAGCGGTTTCATTAATTAAATTATATAATATGCGCTTTTGATCGACCGGAAAGTCAACAAACTGATGTGTCGACTGCGCATGCGTGTGACGTCCTAAATCGCTTCATATGCGTTCACACGGACAGGGTAGAACGCCTCAGAGTAAATCGCTTCGTGTAGACCACCTCGCGATGCGTTTTACAGTAGGCGATTTATATGAATCGATTCAGCCCTAAAACGCCTCACCGTCGCGTTCACACGGCAAATGTGAGTCGCAGTACGCGAGGCGTTTCGCGTGAGGCGTTTTACCTCGCCCGTGTGAATACAGCTTATGTTGCTCCTTGCTGCCTGAGAGGTCAGTGCAGAATTCTAGCCTACTATGGCTCTGCTATCAACACTTGCAGGTCACTCATCGGTAGGTGACAGCTGAGGATCATTCCGACTGCACTGCTTCTGTGTGACACCTGCATGCCTCCAATTATTTACACCATGGCCGGGACTTGGAGCGTCCAGCATAGCCAGGCTTTCCTGCAATCCAATATTATTTTGCGTCATCTACTAGCTTTTCACACCGGGCGCGGTGGCCGAATTGGTAGAGCGCGGGCCTCGCAAGTGGAAGATCGGGAATTTGGTTCCTGGTCGAGTCAAACCAATGACTTATAAAATTGATACTTGCTGTTGCCTAGCCTGGTGCTCATCATTATTAGGATAAGGCAAGGAGTAGTTTCTCAGTGTGGGGATAGTATGACTGAGTGGGATATTGGGTCAGGTGATACCAGCCTTAATTCACAGTGGGCCAGCACTATTAAGTCATCATGGGTGTGCACTGTCACTAGTCGGGACCCGTCCTGTTATGACCTTAGATGTTGTCTGGACATAAATCTCCAACAACCAACCAATAATAAGCGCATTGAAAACCAACATTATCAGAATAACAAGTCACGGTTTAAAGTTGACTTAATTCCCTAGACACATACCATAGCCGTGAACAGGTCCTGACTGACGGAGATATGAATACACCCACTCGCTTCTCGTCGGTTCTCGTCGGTTCTCGTTCGTGCACCGCGCTCGGTTCCTACGTGTTCACTTCAGGTCCCACTGATGGGACGAGATTGAGCGAGAGACGGAGACGGAGTGGGTGACAGGAGCACAGAGTGGGCTATTGTTCAGGTGAGACCCCAGTCATTGCAGTGCCAAAGTACCAGGATGTATTCTCAAATCTTTCCCGACCACTCGAAACTGAGGACGGTGTGTTTGGACGGGAGGGAGGTAAGAATGGAGGGGGAGGGACGAGCGTGTGTGGGTGCGTGGGTGTGTGGGTGTGTGGGTGTGTGGGTGTGTGGGTGGGTGGGTGTGTGGGTGTGTGGGTGTGTGGGTGTGTGGGTGTGTGGGTGTGTGGGTGTGTGGGTGTGTGGGTGTGTGGGTGTGTGGGACTTTCCTTTGCGTTATTGTTAGCCTGGAGAGGAAATCTTATGAGGGACAAGCAAAAGTCCCCCCGGTATACCTCAACCAGAAACAACTAGTAAGATACCTTCTTTGATCCTTTACTTTCTGGTTGAATTCCTGACGCTACTTGTGTAGCATTGCAATATGCCTGATTGTGTTATTGACAGGCGCAAATGGCGTTGGGAGGGCGACCTCTAGCCTTCTGTAAAACCCTCTCTGATTGGTTCCCAAAGGCTCAACGCCGGGTGTGCATAAAAGCCATGGACCAGGCCCTTTGGTTGAAATAGAAAGCCAACAGATCGAGAGGTTTATGATGGCAAGGGCTTCCCCATGAAAGAAAGTGACCGTTGGAGTCAGTTGGTCAAGGGTCAGAGTTGGCGGGATGCTGAGAATGACCGTCTAGTCAGTATAATATAAAGTTAGTTTGGTATGTGAGGATCGGTGTCAGAATGACACTGACCAGAACCATTAGGAGGCATTCTTAATTTATATAACATGCTATATTATACAGTGTATATATATATATGCTGTATAAGAATTATATATCCCATAATAACCCAGAATATCCCTCCTTTCACTCATCGCTCACTCAACCCCATGGACTGATGGAGTCTGTCCTAGTCATCTACTGCTCCAGCCTTCCCAACCCCAGCTCCCATGGTGGCACCACCATCCCTGTACACTGTAACCGCCACTCACTGTACCGCTGAAATGTCCTTTGGCATTGTTCCTCTATCCAGAGTAAATACACTTTCACCCACTATCATGTCTTCCTCTTGTTTCATTATGAAGGCTAACTGTTATATACATATTTATATATTCACATATACGTGAAGTATAGCGAATGATGCAAGTGTAAATATAAGGAAGGGACTTATCATCCCATTGTTATACTCCATAAGACCCAACACTGTACTCGTGGCGCCACCTTCAGCCCACCTCGCCTCTCCTGGCTGGTGACGAGTGTCAGTCACACTGGAATTGTTGTTTCCACGCGGGTATAGGGTATACAATCCAGGCCGATAGTGACATCAATAGGCAGGCCTGACCACTCGCTGGTGACGCCAGTGGCCAGGAACAGGAACTAATACAGCTATCATTACTCGTGCATTACTCTTGCATCTCTTAGGGATAGAAGCGCATAGGAAGAGTGTCCTTGTTTATATTCCCGTAATTACATTATACCACAATAACTGGAATGAGTTAGAGGGTCCGTCTCCCATGTTGGTAGATCATGGTCGAGTCAAACCAATGACTTAAAAATTGATACTTGTCGCTTCCTAGCCAGGCGCTCGGCATTATTAGGATAGGACAAGGAGCAGTGGAATCAGGAAGACCAATCGTCTGCGATTGAAATTTCCCCCAGCTTAAACAACTAATGTACCAAAATAAACAACCCAAAACACCGCCTCAGCTTAATGAGGATGACAGTAGCGGTCACCTCCCACAGCAGACTATGTCTGTTTTATTTTGTTATCCTCACGGTTTTGCTCTAGCCTTTGGATGAGCAGGATCTGTAACGGACTTGGAAGCATTTGCCATTCCCTGCTGGCACCCACGTGCCTCCTCGACTCGTGTCAGTCCATAGGGCATCAATCAATCAATAGTTCCATCCTCTAGTCGAGGGTTGGATGCAATGGTTCTCCACTTGTCCCGATGTTGTGCTGTTCTGATAGACTGTGAATAATTCAAGCCTGTCCACTGTGAAATATTTGTAAACCATGATGTTCTTGGTCTCCCTCTCCCTCTGCTGCCATTCACCTTCCCTTCCAACAATGTACGGTATATTGAACTCTGACGAATGATGTGGCCAAAATAAATAAGTTTCTTTGTCTGTATAGTGGCAAACAAGCTTTTCTTATTTATAATTTTTCTGAGAACTTCTTTGTTGGTGATCTTCTTTGTCCATGATATTTTCATCATCCTTCGATAAGTCCACATCTCAAATGCTGCTAAACGTTTGTACATTTTCTTAGAGATTGTCCATGTCTCTGCCCCATACATTAGAGTAGACCACACATAACACTGAAGAATACGCCATAGGGCATAGGTCAGTTGAATTTGAGGGTATGTGCGGGTGTCTGTGGGTGTCTGTGGGTGTGCGGGTGTGAGGGTGTGTGGGTGTGTGGGTGTGTGGGTGTGTGGGTGTGTTGGTGTGTGGATGCGTGGTTGTGTGTGTGTGTGGGTGTGTGGGTGTGTGGGTGTGTGGGTGTGTGGGCGTGTGGGTGTGTGGGTGTGTGGGTGTGTGGGTGTGTGGGTGTGTGGGTGTGTGGGTGTGTGGGTGTGTGGGGTGTGGATGTGTGGGTGTGGGGTGTGTGGGGTGTGGGTGTGTTGGTGTGTGGGTGTGTGGGTGGGGTGTGGGTGTGTGGGTGTGTGGGTGTGTGGGTGTGTAGGGGTGTGGATGTGTGGGTGTGTGGGTGTGGTGGTGGGTGTGGGTGTGTGGGTGTGTGGGACTTTCTTTTTGGTTATTGTTAGCCTGGAGAGGAAATCCTACGAGGGACAAGCAATCATTTACCCCCTCCCCCCAACCTTCCCACCCAGTCACTTACCCCCTCCCCTCAACCTCCCCACCCAGTTGCTTACCCCCATGACCCCTTCATCCCACACCGTATCCCCTCACGTCTATCTGAATGAATTATATCATATATTAGAGTCCCCCAGTATACCTCAACCAGAAACAAATGAATCTGTTATCAAAAGCTTGTCAAGCACACCGTTGCTTAGTTTTTTCAGTTCATGTAACCGAACATGTTGGTGGAGAGTGTTGAGGACTGTAATCTATGAACGACATCATGGGTAGGATTCCGTCGTCACATGACCTAGAGGAGTTCCCCACACACAGGGGAATCCATGGAAACCCCCAAGATGGCCACCACAGAAAGCTCTCAATTTAAACAGTTAAAGTATGTTAATCTAGATGATTTAATCAATTATTTACACAAAAAGCAGCTGGTTATGGTAAATCAACTTTTGAACTTAATGTTTAGCATTTCAGAAGGTAAATTCTAACATTTCGTTCTCTATATGGTTGTCTAAAAACCTTGTCAGTGCTGCTGGACGAACTACAACATAACAGTAGCAACCCACCTCAGCACTCTCTCCCCACATATACAGTTGTGTAAACAGAAAACCTGCAAGGGTATGCTTTGAGAGCAGTTGTCGGAGTGTGATTCCCGTCTGTACGAGGTATACCCGGTCCCTTTAATTCTTAATCCACGGGACATAGCAATTATAATAATGAAGAGGTCAAGCACAAAACGACGTATATGCCAATCCAACAGAGTAGTTTAAATAAAAGATTGTTACCCGAAAATAATCTTAATTCTCACTAATCACACATTTCCTATTATCATACGACTGCGGAGCAATACACAAAAAATAGGACTATAAAGAAATAAACCTTTCGTAGTTTTGATTCCAACGTTTATCTCCATTTTTGGATTGGTGCTTAGGTGGTTTTGGACCTGAACTCTTTGAATATAAATATGCAGATTCTGATCAAACTATACATTATCGAAAGCAAACAGTCCCATTATATTTTATCCTCCGAATCTGACCTAGATATAGATACAACGTATGTTTGTTCTACACCACTCCACTCTGTAGATGAGGTAACATAGAATTTGATGTATGTGTCTTCAAGACCACTCAATTCTCCAATTTCTGCCAGGTAAATTGTAGCTGCTACCTTGTATACTGGGTCAGAGCTTCAGTCATTCCTGAGGCACCAGAGACACGCGGTACAGACATGTTGTTAAAAGAAAAAGTATTGAAACCACTGCGTTTTCAAGCATGAAATACATATATATATATATATATATACATATATATATACAACTAAGCAATGTCATACACTAGCTGTGGTTCACAATTTAACAATGCAGATATAACTGAAGATGGTATTGTCTTTGTTTATATTCCCATAGATTATAGAGCACTTACATATCTACATATTTACATATTTACATATACACATATATACATATATGCATCTATGCGTATACACATATATACATATATACATATATAAATATATGCATATACACATATAAACATATATGCATATATATGTGCATATATATACATATACACATATATACATATATACATATATGCATATACATATATACATATATACATATATGCATATATGCATATATACATAATATATAGATGCAAATGAAGATAACACCTGGTAAACACCAATCCAAATTTCGAAATAAAAATTGGAGTCAAAGCTTCAAAAGGTTAATTTTATTTTTATTTTGTTTGTTTGTTGCTCCATAACCATTTCTTCACACCCAACGTGGAATTAGTGAGAATTAAAATTACCTTCAAGTAAATTAAATAATTTTAAGTCAACTTTAGGATTGGCATCTAGGTGGAATTGCGCTTGAACTCTTCATATATAGATGTATATATACATATACATACATTTATATACATATATATATATATATATATATATATAGTTGAAAGAGGATCCAACCACACAACTGCCTAATCATCGTGTCATCCATCACTGCGCCTCGCTCTGAGAATACGACTGGGTGCTGCCACCTCGCGGCGATACCTGAAGACATACCGCTCGCAGCAACCGGAACTCCTTCATGAATGCGCGCGCAAACGCATTGATTTTGAAGACATCCGACAACAACACCCCCATACAACCCCCCCCCCCCCCCCCACACACACACACACACACACTGCAGCAACTAGTGATGAGCCTGCAATGGGGCCGAGTGCTGACGCCTGTATATGGGAAATCGAACGTCACATCCGCCCCGCTGTGAAACCGGAAGTGCCGAGTGCCGGTTGGAGGGGTGTCATGGCGGTATTATTGCAGCATGCGAGCTGTATTATTTATGCTATTGATTGTCAGCTGCGCAGTCGGTGACGAGTGTGTTTGCGTATACGGGTGTGTGTAGGGTGTGTGAGTGAGTGAGTGTGTGTTGTGTGTTTGTGTTGTTGCAAACGCCCGCCAATACTGTCTTATTTCGTAAGGGGACTTGCTACTCGGGCTGTCGGTGACTAGTGTGTTTGCGTATATGGGTGTGTGTAGGGTGTGTGAGTGAGTGAGTGAGTGTGTGTGTTGTGTGTTTGTGTTGTTGCAAACGCCCGCCAATACTGTCTTATTTCGTAAGGGGACTGGCTAATTGGGCTGTCGGTGACGAGTGTGTTTGCCTATACGGGTGTGTGTAGCGTGTGTGAGTGAGTGAGTGTGTGTGTGTTGTGTGTTGTGTGTTTGTGTTGTTGCAAATGCCTGCCAATACTGTCTTATTTCGTAAGGGGACTGGCTACTCGGGCTTTCGGTGATGAGTGTGTTTGCGTGTACGGGTGTGTGTAGGGTGTGTGAGTGAGTGAGTGAGTGTGGTTGTGTTATTTCGTAAGGGGACTGGCTACTCGGGATGTGCGTCGCCTGTCAAATGGAAATACACATTGCATGTCGGGAGGAGACGGGTCTAGAACGCTGACACGGATGGTTATTTCCGGTTTGAAAGAGTTCCGGCCGCCAGGGGTGGTGGGTGGTGGGTGGAGGTGTTGGAGGTGTTGGAGGGTGCGTGGTGCGTGGTGCGTGGTGCGTGGTGCGTGGTGCATGGGTGCGTGGTGCGCGGTGCGTGGTGCGTGGTGCGTGGTGCGTGGTGCGTGGTGCGTGGTGCGTGGTGCGTGGTGCGTGGTGTGTGGTGCGTGGTGCGTGGTGCGTGGTGCGTGGTGCGTGGGTGCGTGGTGCGTGGGTGCATGGTGCGTGGTGCGTGGTGCGTGGTGCGTGGTGTCGTGGTGCGTGGTGCGTGGTGCGTGGTGCGTGGTGCGTGGTGCGTGGTGTGTGGTGCGTGGGTGCGTGGGTGCGTGGTGCGTGGGTGCATGGTGCGTGGTGCGTGGTGCGCGGTGCGTGGTGCGTGGTGCGTGGTGCGTGGTGCGTGGTGCGTGGTGCATGGGTGCGTGGTGCGCGGTGCGTGGTGCGTGGTGCGTGGTGCGTGGTGCGTGGTGCGTCGATGTGCTGAGGCTTGTGGCGGCTGTGGGTGGGTGGAGGTGTTCATCGGTTCCTTGTTGGAGCATTACATCCTGGCAACATCTAAGGTCATATCAGGAAGGATACCGACTTGTGACAGTACCCACTCATGGCGACTTTATAATGCTGCCCCACTGGGCAATCATGCTGCTGGCACCATGGCCCTATATCCCACTCCATCACATTATCATGACACCGAGCTAACCAGTCCTTGCCATAACCTATTAATGCCGAGCGCCAGGCTAGGAAGTGACAAGCATACATTTGGTTAGTCATTGGTTTGACTCAATCGGAACCAAACTCCCCATCTCCCGCACGCGAGGCCCGCTGAGGTTGTGTAGGTGTTGGTGGTGGTGGGTGGGGATGGGTGTGACGGTCTTCTTCTTCTTTTCGTTCGCCTTCAATTACACTTGGAGCCCAGTTCCTGTTGAATTTGTCTCCAAGTGTCATATGGCTGTGTATGCATGGTACCATGGTTTGTTAGGGTGCGCCTTGCAGCCTGCTACCTCCGACTTCAGCACTCAAGGTTTTCTGTTAGGGTTACCTCACCCTTAGCTCCTCATCAAAGGACCTACCTTGGGAGCACAAGGGGCTTGAGCTTATAACGCGGCTCTTGCTCGCATGATATACCTGTCATGGGACACATGAGGTATTTCAATGAGGACACCAGTGCCAACCAGTTGCCCGCTCCTAGTCCTGTTAGGATCATCGCCAGTTGGTCCGGGGCTGTTTATTCGACTGGGCAAGCCAACCTTATTTCACAGCTAACCATATTTAAAGGCCATGTCGCTATCCGCCACCTGCGACCCGCTGGGTTGGGGATGGTCGCCCCGGGGATGATCGCCCTGTAGCCCAGGGTGTGACTATGATTGTGGGGGTGTGGGTGAGTGTGGATGCAGGGGGCTGTGTGTGTTAGTTTCGGTGGGTGTTGATAAGTGAAGATGTACTGGTGTGGGTGTGGTGTGGTGTGGTTGTGGGTATGGTAGTGGGTGGTGCGTGTGGATATGGATGGATGGATGAGGATGTGGTTGTGTAGGTGTGGGTGCATCGATCCATGAGGATGTGCATGTGGGGGTGGATGGGTGAGGCATTGTTTGTGTGTGTGTGTGTACATGCAGGACACCGTGGGTGTGGGTGGGTGGGTGAATTAGTGAGTGTGGATGGGGGAGAGGTAGTGGGTGCGTGTGTGTGGGTATGGGTGTGATTTGGGGGGGGGGGGTAATGGGTGTGGATGGGTCAGAGTGAGTATGGGTGTATATGTGGGTGTGGGTGTGGGTGTGGGTGTGGGAGTGGGTGTGAGTTTGGGTGTGGGTGTGGGTGTGGGTGTGGGTGTGGGTGTGGGTGTGGGTGTTGGTGTTGGTGTGGCTGGGTCACCTTATGCGTGAATGGATGATACTGTGTGTGTGGATCATCATCATCACCATCATCATCATCAATCCTATAACGACAAGAATCATTGGAGAACAAACAACCCATGACTTTGCGTCCAGTTTTTGTTCCCATTTTCCACTGTTCCCGAGCGCCCTCTGGAACTTGCCAAACTCTAACCCTCTCCTGCCCCTGATGTGTTCCAACCACTTCCCTTGTTCGCCTTATTGTCGCCCCCTCCCCCCTCCTCCCTCCTCCTCCCCTCCCCCCCCCCCCACCGCCCACCCACATTCACAGTGCCTCGGTGTGTGTGTGTGGATGGGTGGGGACTGCGTGAGCCTGTGCTGGTAAGAGACTAAAGGAATGGGAGTGGATGAGTGGTGTGTGTGTGTGTGTGCTTACCTGTAGGTCAATGAATGTGTGTGAATGGGGATGAGAGTTAGGTGGGTGCGTGTGTGAGTTAATGAGTGTGTGTGTCTGAGGCTCTATGAATGTGTGTGGGTGGGCGCATTGTATGAGGTTTCTCATGTCTGTAGAATAACTTTGCATATATGAGATATGAAGAGTTCAGACGCAAAGCCATGTAAACACCTATACAAGATGGAGATAAACGTGGGAAGTAAACCTATAAAAAGTTTATCTTTTAATATTACTCCTCTTTTGTTCATTGCTCCATAACCTTGTGATGCTTTGAAAAGTGGAATTAGTTGAACCGTAACATTATTTTCAGGCAAGAATCTTTTTTTTAAACTACATTTTTGGATTGGTGTTTATGTGGTTTTGCGCCTGAACTCTTCATAGGTATATGCACCTTAATCAATGTGGTACTATTGAAGGATGCAATTTCCATATGTATACACCAGGCATGGTGGCCTAATAGATAGAGCGTGGGCCTCGCATGTGGAAGGTCGGCGGGAGTTTGGTTCCTGGTTGAGTCAAACCAATGACTTCAAAATCGATATTTGCCGCTTAATATCCTGGCACTCGGCATTAATAGGATAGGGCAAGGATTGGCTAGCTTAGTGTCAGGATAATGCGACTGAGTGGGATATCGGGTCATGGCAGCCTGATTTCTCAGTGGGGCAGCACTATAAAGTCACCATCAGTGCACAGTGTCACAAGTGTCACAAGTCGGTACCAGTCCTGATATGACTTTAAATGTTGCTAGGATGTAAAACTCCAACAACCAACGATATGTATGTAGAGTAATAATCGCCCATTATCGCCTATACTAATGTAGTAATCTGGAGTGGCCTAGTGCAACCCTTGATCCCCATATATGAATGAGTTGAGACGACACTGCTGCCACCTACGTCCGGGCAGTCGGGCGGCTTCTCACACTCATTGTTTCTTTCCTATTTGCATACTCACCTGCCTTGCTCTCTTCACCATAACATACATATTCTTGTGCCTTTTCTCATTACAAACATATATATATAAATCCTCTTGTGCAACTGACACTGGTCTATATCCGGTGGAGTTGACCGTGAATGTGAGGAGGCCGCAGGTGGCGCCACCGGTACAGTGTTGCATCTTACAGAGTATAACAATTATAATAACAACTCTCTTGCGTATCTCTATACTCTTATAAAGCATAATAAATCACATATATAGGTTTCTACCGATACTGACACAAGCAATAAGGAGTTGTTACTGAGGTGGTCGTATGGTGGCAGCACCAGCTCTCACAGTTGGAAATAGATGATGATCCCGACAAGTTCCAGTATTTATATTCATATAATTATTATACATAAAATATATAAGCGATGTATAACGCATTATACGAGGATAAATGCAAGGGGAACATGTACTCTATATATTATCGCTTCTTTGCGCATTGGTGGAGTGCCCCCCCCCATTTTGAGCCATCCCTGACCAATTCAATTGTAGAACATTGTTGATCCTCCATACACTGACTGACCATCGCCCTACCCAACTATTAACAAAGGCCAGGCATTTCAATGATATATATAACATGCAAAATGCTAACGTTTTGGTCGGGGGCATTGGAACCGACAAGAATTACCACACAAAATGAGTGTTCTACTTACTCATCAGTTTGTTCCTTCACAATGAGATTTCTTCTTTTCATTTCTTGAAGGTTTATACTGCCTCTCCTGGGTAAGTCTGAATAGAATTGTTTTCACCATTAGATAGTTTGTCGATAGAAAGCCCAAGCCTACACTTTTACTGACCGAAGGGATTTTTAACCTTCCACACCCCACATACATGGTATGAGAGCAATTGGCCTTTGATGATGCTGTAAGTTATACACAGCGGTGGTAATGCAAATTGGCAGAGGAGATGGCATTTTGTTATATTCCTACTTTATTGTTCATTGTTCCATAACCATATGATCATATGAAAAGTGGAATTAATGAGAATTAAAATTATTTTCAGGTAAAACCTTTTATTTAAGCTACATTTTTTGGTTTGGCGTCTACGTAGTTTAGCACCTGAACTCTTCTTATCTTGTTGTTAACCATGGCTACTCTTTGTCTGCATTATTCAAGTAAGTCTTCGGTTCATTCACATTACTGCAGTGTGGAGGTGGGTGGGCAAATAATAATTCACTGTTTGAGTACAGCATATGGTAATTATCAGGAGATAATTTATATTACAAAAACTACTGAAATACTCATTTAATAAACACACAGGCGGTCATAGCTCTACCGCTCACCCTCACATCATGCGTCACAAATCTACATTTCGCTTGAAAATCTAAATTCCTAAATTGAGGTAAATGTGAAAATAATAGGAATATTATTTGAAAGCCATAACACGTCGAAATGTAGCCCGTCCTTGAAACAAATATAAATATAAGAATTTACTTCAAAGCTATTGTCGTGGGGGTGATAAAGATGGGAAATATTGCGCCTAGAGCGGGACTGGAACCCATATCTCTCTGCATTCCGGGCCAGTGTGCTAACCATTACACCACCTAGGCTCCCTGCTATCAACACACTCCCCACGCCTACCTGTCTATGTGGTTACTTGCCTGAGAGGTCAGTGCAGACCACTACACTCGTCCCCCTGGAATTGTAAGTCTTGTAATGCTTACAATTACATACATACAGGCAATGCACTAACACAGGGTAGGTTCAACAACCATACAGCGCAAAGCTTGTACAGGATCCTGGTCATGGCACCATTGTCGTGGGGGTGATGAAAATGGGAAATCTTGCGCCTAGAGTGGGACTCGAACCCACATCTCTCTGCATTCCGGGCCAGTGTGCTAACCATTACACCACCTAGGCTCCCTGATATCAACACACTCCCCACGCCTACCTGTCTATGTGGTTACTTGCCTGAGAGGTCAGTGCAGACCACTACACTATCATCAAGAAGTTAACACCACTGCAAATAATTAGAAATTTAAAGTTATTTCCTTCCTTGAAACAAATTAGAAATATGTATTTAATTTAAAGCAATGGCGTCGCTGACATTACCCAGATTAATAGCAAGCCTTCCTTGAAACAAACAGAGTAAAATAAGAATATATTTTTAAAATATCAACAATAAGCTGACATGACTCAAAAT